>CATIWC010000840.1:0-26808 GCA_948472305.1 Vicia faba | reverse complement strand
AAAGAATATTAATTAATTACACAAATTTCATATACATTGGTAATAAATAAATTTATATAATGAGCTCGATATTATAGTTATTCGCCATACTCATATAGTATAATGATATAATAGATGTAAACAATTTCAATACTTTTCTTCTTCTCCGTCACCAAATTTTAGGTTACTTCATCACTAAAAAACTAAGTTAAAAGACTATTAATTAATGACACATATTTCATATACATTGGTAATAATTCAAATTATATAATGTGTCTTGATAGAATATTTATTCACCGTACTCATCTGGTATAATGGTATAATAGATATAAACAATTTCAATATTTTTCTTCTACACCGTCACCAAATTTTAGGTTACTTCATCACTAAGAAACTACGTTAAAAGACTATTAATTAATGAAATATATTTCATATACATTGATATTAATTCAAATTATATAATGAGGCTCGATAGTATATTTATTCACCACACTGATATTTTATTATGGTATAATAGATGTAAATAATTTCGATATTTTTCTTCTTCCCCATCACCAAATTTTAGGTTACTTCATCACTAAGAAACTAAGTTATAAGACTATTAATTAATGGCACATATTTCATATACATTGGTAATAATTAAAATTATATAACGAGACTCGATATTATAGTTATTCTCCATACACATATAGTATAATTGTATAATAGATGTAAACAATTTCAATATTTTTCTTCTTCTCCGTCACCTGATTTTAGGTTACTTCGCCACTAAGAAACTAAGTTAAAAGAATATTAAATAATGATACATATTTCATATAAATTGGTAATAATTCAAATTATATAATGTGGCTCTATAGTATATTTTTTCACCATACTCACATGGTATAATGATATAATAGATGTAAACAAATTTCAATATTTTTCTCCTTTTCCGTCACCAAATTTTAGGTTACTTCTTCACTAATAAACTAAGTTAAAAGACTATTAATTAATGACACATATTCATATACATTGGTAATAATTCAAATCATATAATGAGAATATATAGTATGTTTATTCACCATATTTATATTGTATATGGTATAATAGATGTAAATAATTTCGATATTTTTCTTGTTCCGCATCACCAAATTTTAGGTTACTTCTCCACTAGGAGACTAAGATAAAAGACTATTAATTAATGACACATATTTCATATACATTGTTAATAACTAAAATTATATAATGAGACTCGATATTATAGTTATTCGCCATACTCATATAGTATAATGGTATAATAGATGTAAATAATTTTAATATTTTTCTTCTTTTCCGTCACCAAATTTTAGTTTACTTCATTACTAAGAAACTAAGTTAAAAGACTACTAATTAATGACACATATTTCATATACATTAGTAATAATTCAAATTATATAATTAGGCTCGATAGTATATTTATTCACCATACTCATATGTTATAATAGATGTAAACGATTTCAATATTTTTCTTCTACTCCGTCACCAAATTTTAAGTTACTTCTTCAATAAGAAACTAAGTTAAAAGACTATTAGTTAATGACACATATTTCATATACATTGGTAATAATACAAATTATATAATGAGGATCTATATTATGTTTATTCGCCATATTCATATTGTATTATGGTATAATAGATGTAAATAATTTTGATATTTTTCTTCTTCTCCATCACCAAATTTTAGGTTACTTCATCACTAAGAAACTAAGATAAAAGAATATTAATTAATTACACAAATTTCATATACATTGGTAATAAATAAATTTATATAATGAGCTCGATATTATAGTTATTCGCCATACTCATATAGTATAATGATATAATAGATGTAAACAATTTCAATACTTTTCTTCTTCTCCGTCACCAAATTTTAGGTTACTTCATCACTAAAAAACTAAGTTAAAAGACTATTAATTAATGACACATATTTCATATACATTGGTAATAATTCAAATTATATAATGTGTCTTGATAGAATATTTATTCACCGTACTCATCTGGTATAATGGTATAATAGATATAAACAATTTCAATATTTTTCATCTACACCGTCACCAAATTTTAGGTTACTTCATCACTAAGAAACTACGTTAAAAGACTATTAATTAATGAAATATATTTCATATACATTGATATTAATTCAAATTATATAATGAGGCTCGATAGTATATTTATTCACCACACTGATATTTTATTATGGTATAATAGATGTAAATAATTTCGATATTTTTCTTCTTCCCCATCACCAAATTTTAGGTTACTTCATCACTAAGAAACTAAGTTATAAGACTATTAATTAATGGCACATATTTCATATACATTGGTAATAATTAAAATTATATAACGAGACTCGATATTATAGTTATTCTCCATACACATATAGTATAATTGTATAATAGATGTAAACAATTTCAATATTTTTCTTCTTCTCCGTCACCTGATTTTAGGTTACTTCGCCACTAAGAAACTAAGTTAAAAGAATATTAAATAATGATACATATTTCATATAAATTGGTAATAATTCAAATTATATAATGTGGCTCGATAGTATATTTTTTCACCATACTCACATGGTATAATGATATAATAGATGTAAACAAATTTCAATATTTTTCTTCTTTTCCGTCACCAAATTTTAGATTACTTCTTCACTAATAAACTAAGTTAAAAGACTATTAATTAATGACACATATTTCATATACATTGGTAATAATTCAAATCATATAATGAGAATATATAGTATGTTTATTCACCATATTTATATTGTATATGGTATAATAGATGTAAATAATTTCGATATTTTTCTTATTCCGCATCACCAAATTTTAGGTTACTTCTCCACTAAGAGACTAAGATAAAAGACTATTAATTAATGACACATATTTCATATACATTGGTAATAACTAAAATTATATAATGAGACTCGATATTATAGTTATTCGCCATACTCATATAGTATAATGGTATAATAGATGTAAATAATTTTAATATTTTTCTTCTTCTCCGTCACCAAATTTTAGTTTACTTCATTACTAAGAAACTAAGTTAAAAGACTACTAATTAATGACACATATTTCATATACATTAGTAATAATTCAAATTATATAATTAGGCTCGATAGTATATTTATTCACCATACTCATATGTTATAATAGATGTAAATAATTTCAATATTTTTCTTCTACTCCGTCACCAAATTTTAAGTTACTTCTTCAATAAGAAACTAAGTTAAAAGACTATTAATTAATGACACATATTTCATATACATTGATAATAATTCAAATTATATAATGAGGATCTATAGTATGTTTATTCGCCATATTCATATTGTATTATGGTATAATAGATGTAAATAATTTTGATATTTTTCTTCTTCTCCATCACCAAATTTTAGGTTACTTCATCACTAAGAAACTAAGATAAAAGACTCTTAATTAATTACACACATTTCATATACATTGGTAATAAATAAATTTATATAATGAGCTCGATATTATAGTTATTCGCCATACTCATATAGTATAATGATATAATAGATGTAAACAATTTCAATACTTTTCTTCTTCTCCGTCACCAAATTTTAGGTTACTTCATCACTAAGAAACTATTTTAAAAGGCTGTTAATTAATGACACATATTTCATATACATTGGTAATAATTCAAATTATATAATGTGTCTTGATAGAATATTTATTCACCGTACTCATCTGGTATAATGGTATAATAGATATAAACAATTTCAATATTTTTCTTCTACACCGTCACCAAATTTTAGGTTACTTCATCACTAAGAAACTACGTTAAAAGACTATTAATTAATGAAATATATTTCATATACATTGATATTAATTCAAATTATATAATGAGGCTCGATAGTATATTTATTCACCACATTGATATTTTATTATGGTATAATAGATGTAAATAATTTCGATATTTTTCTTCTTCCCCATCACCAAATTTTAGGTTACTTCATCACTAAGAAACTAAGTTATAAGACTATTAATTAATGGCACATATTTCATATACATTGGTAATAATTAAAATTATATAACGAGACTCGATATTATAGTTATTCTCCATACACATATAGTATAATTGTATAATAGATGTAAACAATTTCAATATTTTTCTTCTTCTCCGTCACCTGATTTTAGGTTACTTCGCCACTAAGAAACTAAGTTAAAAGAATATTAAATAATGATACATATTTCATATAAATTGGTAATAATTCAAATTATATAATGTGGCTCGATAGTATATTTTTTCACCATACTCACATGGTATCATGATATAATAGATGTAAACAAATTTCAATATTTTTCTTCTTTTCCGTCACCAAATTTTAGGTTACTTCTTCACTAATAAACTAAGTTAAAAGACTATTAATTAATGACACATATTTCATATACATTGGTAATAATTCAAATCATATAATGAGAATATATAGTATGTTTATTCACCATATTTATATTGTATATGGTATAATAGATGTAAATAATTTCGATATTTTTCTTATTCCGCATCACCAAATTTTAGGTTACTTCTCCACTAAGAGACTAAGATAAAAGACTATTAATTAATGACACATATTTCATATACATTGGTAATAACTAAAATTATATAATGAGACTCGATATTATAGTTATTCGCCATACTCATATAGTATAATGGTATAATAGATGTAAATAATTTTAATATTTTTCTTCTTCTCCGTCACCAAATTTTAGTTTACTTCATTACTAAGAAACTAAGTTAAAAGACTACTAATTAATGACACATATTTCATATACATTAGTAATAATTCAAATTATATAATTAGGCTCGATAGTATATTTATTCACCATACTCATATGTTATAATAGATGTAAATAATTTCAATATTTTTCTTCTACTCCGTCACCAAATTTTAAGTTACTTCTTCAATAAGAAACTAAGTTAAAAGACTATTAATTAATGACACATATTTCATATACATTGATAATAATTCAAATTATATAATGAGGATCTATAGTATGTTTATTCGCCATATTCATATTGTATTATGGTATAATAGATGTAAATAATTTTGATATTTTTCTTCTTCTCCATCACCAAATTTTAGGTTACTTCATCACTAAGAAACTAAGATAAAAGACTCTTAATTAATTACACACATTTCATATACATTGGTAATAAATAAATTTATATAATGAGCTCGATATTATAGTTATTCGCCATACTCATATAGTATAATGATATAATAGATGTAAACAATTTCAATACTTTTCTTCTTCTCCGTCACCAAATTTTAGGTTACTTCATCACTAAGAAACTATTTTAAAAGGCTGTTAATTAATGACACATATTTCATATACATTGGTAATAATTCAAATTATATAATGTGTCTTGATAGAATATTTATTCACCGTACTCATCTGGTATAATGGTATAATAGATATAAACAATTTCAATATTTTTCTTCTACACCATCACCAAATTTTAGGTTACTTCATCACTAAGAAACTACGTTAAAAGACTATTAATTAATGAAATATATTTCATATACATTGATATTAATTCAAATTATATAATGAGGCTCGATAGTATATTTATTCACCACATTGATATTTTATTATGGTATAATAGATGTAAATAATTTCGATATTTTTCTTCTTCCCCATCACCAAATTTTAGGTTACTTCATCACTAAGAAACTAAGTTATAAGACTATTAATTAATGGCACATATTTCATATACATTGGTAATAATTAAAATTATATAACGAGACTCGATATTATAGTTATTCTCCATACACATATAGTATAATTGTATAATAGATGTAAACAATTTCAATATTTTTCTTCTTCTCCGTCACCTGATTTTAGGTTACTTCGCCACTAAGAAACTAAGTTAAAAGAATATTAAATAATGATACATATTTCATATAAATTGGTAATAATTCAAATTATATAATGTGGCTCGATAGTATATTTTTTCACCATACTCACATGGTATCATGATATAATAGATGTAAACAAATTTCAATATTTTTCTTCTTTTCCGTCACCAAATTTTAGGTTACTTCTTCACTAATAAACTAAGTTAAAAGACTATTAATTAATGACACATATTTCATATACATTGGTAATAATTCAAATCATATAATGAGAATATATAGTATGTTTATTCACCATATTTATATTGTATATGGTATAATAGATGTAAATAATTTCGATATTTTTCTTATTCCGCATCACCAAATTTTAGGTTACTTCTCCACTAAGAGACTAAGATAAAAGACTATTAATTAATGACACATATTTCATATACATTGGTAATAACTAAAATTATATAATGAGACTCGATATTATAGTTATTCGCCATACTCATATAGTATAATGGTATAATAGATGTAAATAATTTTAATATTTTTCTTCTTCTCCGTCACCAAATTTTAGTTTACTTCATTACTAAGAAACTAAGTTAAAAGACTACTAATTAATGACACATATTTCATATACATTAGTAATAATTCAAATTATATAATTAGGCTCGATAGTATATTTATTCACCATACTCATATGTTATAATAGATGTAAATAATTTCAATATTTTTCTTCTACTCCGTCACCAAATTTTAAGTTACTTCTTCAATAAGAAACTAAGTTAAAAGACTATTAATTAATGACACATATTTCATATACATTGATAATAATTCAAATTATATAATGAGGATCTATAGTATGTTTATTCGCCATATTCATATTGTATTATGGTATAATAGATGTAAATAATTTTGATATTTTTCTTCTTCTCCATCACCAAATTTTAGGTTACTTCATCACTAAGAAACTAAGATAAAAGACTCTTAATTAATTACACACATTTCATATACATTGGTAATAAATAAATTTATATAATGAGCTCGATATTGTAGTTATTCGCCATACTCATATAGTATAATGATATAATAGATGTAAACAATTTCAATACTTTTCTTCTTCTCCGTCACCAAATTTTAGGTTACTTCATCACTAAGAAACTATTTTAAAAGGCTGTTAATTAATGACACATATTTCATATACATTGGTAATAATTCAAATTATATAATGTGTCTTGATAGAATATTTATTCACCGTACTCATCTGGTATAATGGTATAATAGATATAAACAATTTCAATATTTTTCTTCTACACCGTCACCAAATTTTAGGTTACTTCATCACTAAGAAACTACGTTAAAAGACTATTAATTAATGAAATATATTTCATATACATTGATATTAATTCAAATTATATAATGAGGCTCGATAGTATATTTATTCACCACGTTGATATTTTATTATGGTATAATAGATGTAAATAATTTCGATATTTTTCTTCTTCCCCATCACCAAATTTTAGGTTACTTCATCAATAAGAAACTAAGTTTAAAGACTATTAATTAATGGCACATATTTCATATACATTGGTAATAATTAAAATTATATAACGAGACTCGATATTATAGTTATTCTCCATACACATATAGTATAATTGTATAATAGATGTAAACAATTTCAATATTTTTCTTCTTCTCCGTCACCTGATTTTAGGTTACTTCGCCACTAAGAAACTAAGTTAAAAGAATATTAAATAATGATACATATTTCATATAAATTGGTAATAATTCAAATTATATAATGTGGCTCGATAGTATATTTTTTCACCATACTCACATGGTATAATGATATAATAGATGTAAACAAATTTCAATATTTTTCTTCTTTTCCGTCACCAAATTTTAGGTTACTTCTTCACTAATAAACTAAGTTAAAAGACTATTAATTAATGACACATATTTCATATACATTGGTAATAATTCAAATCATATAATGAGAATATATAGTATGTTTATTCACCATATTTATATTGTATATGGTATAATAGATGTAAATAATTTCGATATTTTTCTTATTCCGCATCACCAAATTTTAGGTTACTTCTCCACTAAGAGACTAAGATAAAAGACTATTAATTAATGACACATATTTCATATACATTGGTAATAACTAAAATTATATAATGAGACTCGATATTATAGTTATTCGCCATACTCATATAGTATAATGGTATAATAGATGTAAATAATTTTAATATTTTTCTTCTTCTCCGTCACCAAATTTTAGTTTACTTCATTACTAAGAAACTAAGTTAAAAGACTACTAATTAATGACACATATTTCATATACATTAGTAATAATTCAAATTATATAATTAGGCTCGATAGTATATTTATTCACCATACTCATATGTTATAATAGATGTAAACAATTTCAATATTTTTCTTCTACTCCGTCACCAAATTTTAAGTTACTTCTTCAATAAGAAACTAAGTTAAAAGACTATTAATTAATGACACATATTTCATATACATTGGTAATAATTCAAATTATATAATGAGGATCTATAGTATGTTTATTCGCCATATTCATATTGTATTATGGTATAATAGATGTAAATAATTTTGATATTTTTCTTCTTCTCCATCACCAAATTTTAGGTTACTTCATCACTAAGAAACTAAGATAAAAGACTCTTAATTAATTACACACATTTCATATACATTGGTAATAAATAAATTTATATAATGAGCTCGATATTATAGTTATTCGCCATACTCATATAGTATAATAATATAATAGATGTAAACAATTTCAATACTTTTCTTCTTCTCCGTCACCAAATTTTAGGTTACTTCATCACTAAGAAACTATTTTAAAAGGCTGTTAATTAATGACACATATTTCATATACATTGGTAATAATTCAAATTATATAATGTGTCTTGATAGAATATTTATTCACCGTACTCATCTGGTATAATGGTATAATAGATATAAACAATTTCAATATTTTTCTTCTACACCGTCACCAAATTTTAGGTTACTTCATCACTAAGAAACTATGTTAAAAGACTATTAATAAATGAAATATATTTCATATACATTGATATTAATTTAAATTATATAATGAGGCTCGATAGTATATTTATTCACCACATTCATATTTTATTATGGTATAATAGATGTAAATAATTTCGATATTTTTATTCTTCCCCATCACCAAATTTTAGGTTACTTCATCACTAAGAAACTAAGTTAAAAGAGTATTAATTAATGACACATATTTCATATACATTGGTAATAATTAAAATTATATAACGAGACTCGATATTATAGTTATTCTCCATACACATATAGTATAATTGTATAATAGATGTAAACAATTTCAATATTTTTCTTCTTCTCCGTCACCTGATTTTAGGTTACTTCCCCACTAAGAAACTAAGTTAAAAGAATATTAAATAATGATACATATTTCATATAAATTGGTAATAATTCAAATTATATAATGTGGCTCGATAGTATATTTTTTCACCATACTCACATGGTATAATGATATAATAGATGTAAACAAATTTCAATATTTGTCTTCTTTTCCGTCACCAAATTTTAGGTTACTTCTTCACTAATAAACTAAGTTAAAAGACTATTAATTAATGACACATATTTCATATACATTGGTAATAATTCAAATTATATAATGAGGATCTATAGTATGTTTATTCGCCATATTCATATTGTATTATGGTATAATAGATGTAAATAATTTTGATATTTTTCGTCTTCTCCATCACCAAATTTTAGGTTACTTCATCACTAAGAAACTAAGATAAAAGACTCTTAATTAATTACACACATTTCATATACATTGGTAATAAATAAATTTATATAATGAGCTCGATATTATAGTTATTCGCCATACTCATATAGTATAATAATATAATAGATGTAAACAATTTCAATACTTTTCTTCTTCTCCGTCACCAAATTTTAGGTTACTTCATCACTAAGAAACTATTTTAAAAGGCTGTTAATTAATGACACATATTTCATATACATTGGTAATAATTCAAATTATATAATGTGTCTTGATAGAATATTTATTCACCGTACTCATCTGGTATAATGGTATAATAGATATAAACAATTTCAATATTTTTCTTCTACACCGTCACCAAATTTTAGGTTACTTCATCACTAAGAAACTATGTTAAAAGACTATTAATAAATGAAATATATTTCATATACATTGATATTAATTTAAATTATATAATGAGGCTCGATAGTATATTTATTCACCACATTCATATTTTATTATGGTATAATAGATGTAAATAATTTCGATATTTTTCTTCTTCCCCATCACCAAATTTTAGGTTACTTCATCACTAAGAAACTAAGTTAAAAGAGTATTAATTAATGACACATATTTCATATACATTGGTAATAATTAAAATTATATAACGAGACTCGATATTATAGTTATTCTCCATACACATATAGTATAATTGTATAATAGATGTAAACAATTTCAATATTTTTCTTCTTCTCCGTCACCTGATTTTAGGTTACTTCCCCACTAAGAAACTAAGTTAAAAGAATATTAAATAATGATACATATTTCATATAAATTGGTAATAATTCAAATTATATAATGTGGCTCGATAGTATATTTTTTCACCATACTCACATGGTATAATGATATAATAGATGTAAACAAATTTCAATATTTGTCTTCTTTTCCGTCACCAAATTTTAGGTTACTTCTTCACTAATAAACTAAGTTAAAAGACTATTAATTAATGACACATATTTCATATACATTGGTAATAATTCAAATCATATAATGAGAATATATAGTATGTTTATTCACCATATTTATATGGTATATGGTATAATAGATGTAAATAATTTCGATATTTTTCTTGTTCCGCATCACCAAATTTTAGGTTACTTCTCCACTAAGAGACTAAGATTAAAGACTATTAATTAATGACACATATTTCATATACATTGGTAATAACTAAAATTATATAATGAGACTCGATATTATAGTTATTCTCCATACTCATATAGTATAATGGTATAATAGATGTAAATAATTTTAATGTTTTTCTTCTTCTCCGTCACCAAATTTTAGGTTACTTCATTACTAAGAAACTAAGTTGAAAGACTACTAATTAATGACACATATTTCATATACATTAGTAATAATTCAAATTATATAATTAGGCTCGATAATATATTTATTCACCATACTCATATGTTATAATAGATGTAAACAATTTCAATATTTTTCTTCTACTCCGTCACCAAATTTTAGGTTACTTCTGCAATAAGAAACTAAGTTAAAAGACTATTAATTAATGACACATATTTCATATACATTGGTAATAATTCAAATTATATAATGAGGATCTATAGTATGTTTATTCGCCATATTCATATTGTATTATGGTATAATAGATGTATATAATTTTGATATTTTTCTTCTTCTCCATCACCAAATTTTAGGTTACTTCATCACTAAGAAACTAAGATAAAAGAATATTAATTAATTACACACATTTCATATACATTGGTAATAAATAAATTTATATAATGAGCTCGATATTATAGTTATTCGCCATACTCATATAGTATAATGATATAATAGATGTAAACAATTTCAATACTTTTCTTCTTCTCCGTCACCAAATTTTAGGTTACTTCATCACTAAGAAACTAAGTTAAAAGACTATTAATTAATGACACATATTTCATATACATTGGTAATAATTCAAATTATATAATGTGTCTTGATAGAATATTTATTCACCGTACTCATCTGGTATAATGGTATAATAGATATAAACAATTTCAATATTTTTCTTCTACACCGTCACCAAATTTTAGGTTACTTCATCACTAAGAAACTACGTTAAAAGACTATTAATTAATGAAATATATTTCATATACATTGATATTAATTCAAATTATATAATGAGGCTCGATAGTATATTTATTCACCACATTCATATTTTATTATGGTATAATAGACGTAAATAATTTCGATATTTTTCTTCTTCCCCATCACCAAATTTTAGGTTACTTCATCACTAAGAAACTAAGTTAAAAGACTATTAACTAATGGCACATATTTCTTATACATTGGTAATAATTAAAATTATATAACGAGACTCGATATTATAGTTATTCTCCATACACATATAATATAATGGTATAATAGATGTAAACAATTTCAATATTTTTCTTCTTCTCCGTCACCTGATTTTAGGTTACTTCGCCACTAAGAAACTAAGTTAAAAGACTATTAAATAATGATACATATTTCATATAAATTGGTAATAATTCAAATTATATAATGTGGCTCGATAGTATATTTTTTCACCATACTCACATGGTATAATGATATAATAGATGTAAACAAATTTCAATATTTTTCTTCTTTTCCGTCACCAAATTTTAGGTTACTTCTTCACTAATAAACTATGTTAAAAGACTATTAATTAATGACACATATTTCATATACATTGGTAATAATTCAAATCATATAATGAGAATATATAGTATGTTTATTCACCATATTTATATTGTATATGGTATAATAGATGTAAATAATTTCGATATTTTTCTTGTTCCGCATCACCAAATTTTAGGTTAGTTCTCCACTAAGAGACTAAGATAAAAGACTATTAATTAATGACACATATTTCATATACATTGGTAATAACTAAAATTATATAATGAGACTCGATATTATAGTTATTCGCCATACTCATATAGTATAATGGTATAATAGATGTAAATAATTTTAATGTTTTTCTTCTTCTCCGTCACCAAATTTTAGGTTACTTCATTACTAAGAAACTAAGTTAAAAGACTACTAATTAATGACACATAATTCATATACATTAGTAATAATTCAAATTATATAATTATGTTCGATAGTATATTTATTCACCATACTCATATGTTATAATAGATGTAAACAATTTCAATATTTTTCTTCTACTCCGTCACCAAATTTTAGGTTACTTCTTCAATAAGAAACTAAGTTAAAAGACTATTAATTAATGACACATATTTCATATACATTGGTAATAATTCAAATTATATAATGAGGATCTATAGTATGTTTATTCGCCATATTCATATTGTATTATGGTATAATAGATGTAAATAATTTCGATATTTTTCTTCTTCTCCATCACCAAATTTTAGGTTACTTCATCACTAAGAAACTAAGATAAAAGAATATTAATTAATTACACACATTTCATATACATTGGTAATAAATAAATTTATATAATGAGCTCGATATTATAGTTATTCTCCATACTCATATAGTATAATGATATAATAGATGTAAACAATTTCAATACTTTTATTCTTCTCCGTCACCAAATTTTAGGTTACTTCATCACTAAGAAACTAAGTTAAAAGACTATTAATTAATGACACATATTTCATATACATTGGTAATAATTCAAATTATATAATGTGTCTTGATAGAATATTTATTCACCGTACTCATCTGGTATAATGGTATAATAGATATAAACAATTTCAATATTTTTCTTCTACACCGTCACCAAATTTTAGGTTACTTCATCACTAAGAAACTACGTTAAAAGACTATTAATTAATGAAATATATTTCATATACATTGATATTAATTCAAATTATATAATGAGGCTCGATAGTATATTTATTCACCACATTTATATTTTATTATGGTATAATAGATGTAAATAATTTCGATATTTTTCTTCTTCCCCATCACCAAATTTTAGGTTACTTCATCACTAAGAAACTAAGTTAAAAGACTATTAACTAATGGCACATATTTCATATACATTGGTAATAATTAAAATTATATAACGAGACTCGATATTATAGTTATTCTCCATACACATATAGTATAATGGTATAATAGATGTAAACAATTTCAATATTTTTCTTCTTCTCCGTCACCTGATTTTAGGTTACTTCGCCACTAAGAAACTAAGTTAAAAGACTATTAAATAATGATACATATTTCATATAAATTGGTAATAATTCAAATTATATAATGTGGCTCGATAGTATATTTTTTCACCATACTCACATGGTATAATGATATAATAGATGTAAACAAATTTCAATATTTTTCTTCTTTTCCGTCACCAAATTTTAGGTTACTTCTTCACTAATAAACTATGTTAAAAGACTATTAATTAATGACACATATTTCATATACATTGGTAATAATTCAAATCATATAATGAGATTATATAGTATGTTTATTCACCATATTTATATTGTATATGGTATAATAGATGTAAATAATTTCGATATTTTTCTTGTTCCGCATCACCAAATTTTAGGTTACTTCTCCACTAAGAGACTAAGATAATAGACTATTAATTAATGACACATATTTCATATACATTGGTAATACCTAAAATTATATAATGAGAATCGATATTATAGTTATTCGCCATACTCATATAGTATAATGGTATAATAGATGTAAATAATTTTAATATTTTTCTTCTTCTCCGTCACCAAATTTTAGGTTACTTCATTACTAAGAAACTAAGTTAAAAGACTACTAATTAATGACACATATTTCATATACATTAGTAATAATTCAAATTATATAATTAGGCTCGATAGTATATTTATTCACCATACTCATATGTTATAATAGATGTAAACAATTTCAATATTTTTCTTCTACTCCGTCACCAAATTTTAGGTTACTTCTTCAATAAGAAACTAAGTTAAAAGACTATTAATTAATGACACATATTTCATATACATTGGTAATAATTCAAATTATATAATGAGGATCTATAGTATGTTTATTCGTGATATTCATATTGTATTATGGTATAATAGATGTAAATAATTTCGATATTTTTCTTCTTCTCCATCACCTGGTTTTAGGTTACTTCATCACTAAGAAACTAAGATAAAAGACTATTAATTAATTACACACATTTCATATACATTGGTAATAAATAAATTTATATAATGAGCTCGATATTATAGTTCTTCGCCATACTCATATAGTATAATGATATAATAGATGTAAACAATTTCAAAACATTTCTTCTTCTCCGTCACCAAATTTTAGGTTACTTCATCACTAAGAAACTATGTTAAAAGACTATTAATTAATGACACATATTTCATATACATTGGTAATAATTCAAATTATATAATGTGTCTTGATAGAATATTTATTCACCGTACTCATCTGGTATAATGGTATAATAGATATAAACAATTTCAATATTTTTCTTCTACACCGTCACCAAATTTTAGGTTACTTCATCACTAAGAAACTACGTTAAAAGACTATTAATTAATGAAATATATTTCATATACATTGATATTAATTCAAATTATATAATGAGGCTCGATAGTATATTTAATCACCACATTCATATTTTATTATGGTATAATAGATGTAAATAATTTCGATATTTTTCTTCTTCCCCATCACCAAATTTTAGGTTACTTCATCACTAAGAAACTAAGTTAAAAGACTATTAATTAATGGCACATATTTCATATACATTGGTAATAATTAAAATTATATAACGAGACTCGATATTGTAGTTATTCTCCATACACATATAATATAATGGTATAATAAATGTAAACAATTTCAATATTTTTCTTCTTCTCCATCACCTGATTTTAGGTTACTTCGCCACTAAGAAACTAAGTTAAAAGACTATTAAATAATGATACATATTTCATATAAATTTGTAATAATTCAAATTATATAATGTGGCTCGATAGTATATTTTTTCACCATACTCACATGGTATAATGATATAATAGATGTAAACAAATTTCAATATTTTTCTTCTTTACCGTCACCAAATTTTAGGTTACTTCTTCACTAATAAACTAAGTTAAAAGACTATTAATTAATGACACATATTTCATATACATTGGTAATAATTCAAATCATATAATGAGAATCTATAGTATGTTTATTCACCATATTTATATTGTATATGGTATAATAGATGTAAATAATTTCGATATTTTTCTTGTTCCGCATCACCAAATTTTAGGTTACTTCTCCACTAAGAAACTAAGATAAAAGACTATTAATTAATGACACATATTTCATATACACTGGTAATAACTAAAATTATATAATGAGAATCAATATTATAGTTATTCGCCATACTCATATAGTATAATGGTATAATAGATGTAAATAATTTTAATATTTTTCTTCTTCTCCGTCACCAAATTTTAGGTTACTTCATTACTAAGAAACTAAGTTAAAAGACTACTAATTAATGACACATATTTCATAATCATTAGTAATAATTCAAATTATATAATTAGGCTCGATAGTATATTTATTCACCATACTCATATGTTATATTAGATGTAAACAATTTCAATATTTTTCTTCTACTCCGTCACCAAATTTTAGGTTACTTCTTCAATAAGAAACTAAGTTAAAAGAATATTAATTAATGACACATATTTCATATACATTGGTAATAATTCAAATTATATAATGAGGCTCTATAGTATGTTTATTCGCCATATTCATATTGTATTATGGTATAATAGATGTAAATAATTTCGATATTTCTCTTCTTCTCCATCACCAAATTTTAGGTTACATCATCACTAAGAAACTAAGATAAAAGACTATTAATTAATTACACACATTTCATATACGTTGGTAATAAATAAATTTATATAATGAGCTCGATATTATAGTTATTCGCCATACTCATATAGTATAATGATATAATAGATGTAAACAATTTCAATACTTTTCTTCTTCTCCGTCACCAAATTTTAGGTTACTTCATCACTAAGAAACTAAGTTAAAAGACTATTAATTAATGACACATATTTCATATACATTGGTAATAATTCAAATTATATAATGTGTCTTGATAGAATATTTATTCACCGTACTCATCTGGTATAATGGTATAATAGATATAAACAATTTCAATATTTTTCTACTACACCGTCACCAAATTTTAGGTTACTTCATCACTAAGAAGCTACGTTAAAAGACTATTAATTAATGAAATATATTTCATATACATTGATATTAATTCAAATTATATAATGAGGCTCGATAGTATATTTATTCACCACATTCATATTTTATTATGGTATAATAGATGTAAATAATTTCGATATTTTTCTTCTTCCCCATCACCAAATTTTAGGTTACTTCATCACTAAGAAACTAAGTTAAAAGACTATTAAATGATGATACATATTTCATATAAATTGGTAATAATTCAAATTATATAATGTGGCTCGATAGTATATTTTTTCACCATACTCACTTGGTATAATGATATAATAGATGTAAACAAATATCAATATTTTTCTTCTTTTCCGTCACCAAATTTTAGGTTACTTCTTCACTAAGAAACTAAGTTAAAAGGATATTAATTAATGACACATATTTCATATACATTGGTAATAATTCACATCATATAATGAGAATCTATAGTATGTTTATTCACCATATTTATATTGTATATGGTATAATAGATGTAAATAATTTAAATATTTTACTTGTTCCGCATCACCAAATTTTAGGTTACTTCTCCACTAAGAAACTAAGATAAAAGACTATTAATTAATGACACATATTTCATATACATTGGTAATAACTAAAATTATATAATGAGAATCAATATTATATTTATTCGCCATACTCATATAGTATAATGGTATAATAGATGTAAATAATTTTAATATTTTTCTTCTTCTCCGTCACCAAATTTTAGGTTACTTCATTACTAAGAAACTAAGTTAAAAGACTACTAATTAATGACACATATTTCATATACATTAGTAATAATTCAAATTATATAATTAGGCTCGATAGTATATTTATTCACCATACTCATATGTTATAATAGATGTAAACAATTTCAATATTTTTCTTCTACTCCGTCACCAAATTTTAGGTTACTTCTTCAATAAGAAACTAAGTTAAAAGACTATTAATTAATGACACATATTTCATATACATTGGTAATAATTCAAATTATATAATGAGGATCTATAGTATGTTTATTCGCGATATTCATATTGTATTATGGTATAATAGATGTAAATAATTTCGATATTTTTCTTCTTCTCCATCACCAAGTTTTAGGTTACTTCATCACTAAGAAACTAAGATAAAAGACTATTAATTAATTACGCACATTTCATATACATTGGTAATAAATAAATTTATATAATGAGATCGATATTATAGTTCTTCGCCATACTCATATAGTATAATGATATAATAGATGTAAACAATTTCAATACTTTTCTTCTTCTCCGTCACCAAATTTAAGGTTACTTCATCACTAAGAAACTAAGTTAAAAGACTATTAATTAATGACACATATTTCATATACATTGGTAATAATTCAAATTATATAATGTGTCTTGATAGAATATTTATTCACCGTACTCATCTGGTATAATGGTACAATAGATATAAACAATTTCAATATTTTTCTTCTACACCGTCACCAAATTTTAGGTTACTTCATCACTAAGAAACTACGTTAAAAGACTATTAATTATTGAAATATATTTCATATACATTGATATTAATTCAAATTATATAATGAGGCTCGATAGTATATTTAATCACCACATTCATATTTTATTATGGTATAATAGATGTAAATAATTTCGATATTTTTCTTCTTCCCCATCACCAAATTTTAGGTTACTTCATCACTAAGAAACTAAGTTAAAAGACTATTAATTAATGGCACATATTTCATATACATTGGTAATAATTAAAATTATATAACGAGACTCGATATTATAGTTATTCTCCATACACATATAATATAATGGTATAATAGATGTAAACAATTTCAATATTTTTCTTCTTCTCCATCACCTGATTTTAGGTTACTTCGCCACTAAGAAACTAAGTTAAAAGACTATTAAATAATGATACATATTTCATATAAATTTGTAATAATTCAAATTATATAATGTGGCTCGATAGTATATTTTTTCGCCATACTCACATGGTATAATGATATAATAGATGTAAACAAATTTCAATATTTTTCTTCTTTACCGTCACCAAATTTTAGGTTACTTCTTCACTAATAAACTAAGTTAAAAGACTATTAATTAATGACACATATTTCATATACATTGGTAATAATTCAAACCATATAATGAGAATCTATAGTATGTTTATTCACCATATTTATATTGTATATGGTATAATAGATGTAAATAATTTCGATATTTTTCTTGTTCCGCATCACCAAATTTTAGGTTACTTCTCCACTAAGAAACTAAGATAAAAGACTATTAATTAATGACACATATTTCATATACACTGGTAATAACTAAAATTATATAATGAGAATCGATATTATAGTTATTCTCCATACTCATATAGTATAATGGTATAATAGATGTAAATAATTTTAATATTTTTCTTCTTCTCCTACACCAAATTTTGGGTTACTTCATTACTAAGAAACTAAGTTAAAAGACTACTAATTAATGACACATATTTCATATACATTAGTAATAATTCAAATTATATAATTAGGCTCGATAGTATATTTATTCACCATACTCATATGTTATATTAGATGTAAACAATTTCAATATTTTTCTTCTACTCCGTCACCAAATTTTAGGTTACTTCTTCAATAAGAAACTAAGTTAAAAGAGTCTTAATTAATGACACATAATTCATATACATTGGTATTAATGAAAACTATATAACGAGACTCGATATTATAGTTATTCTCCATACTCATATAGTATAATGGTATAATAGATGTCAACAATTTCAATATTTTTCTTCTTCTCTGTCACCTGATTTTAGGTTACTTCGTCACTAAGAAACTAAGTTAAAAGACTATTAAATAATGATACATATATCATATAAATTGTTAATAATTCAAATTATATAATGTGGCTCGATGGTATATTTTTTCACCATACTCACATGGTATAATGATATAATAGATGTAAACAAATTTCAATATTTTTCTTCTTTTCCGTCACCAAATTTTAGGTTACTTCTTCACTAAGAAACTAAGTTAAAAAACTATTAATTAATTACACATATTTCATATACATTTGTAATAATTCAAATCATATAATTAGAATCTAGAGTATGTTTATTCACCATATTTATATTGTATATGGTATAATAGATGTAAATAATTTCGATATTTTTCTTCTTCCGCATCACCAAATTTTAGGTTACTTCTCCACTAAGAAACTAAGATAAAAGATTATTAATTAATGATACATATTTCATATATATTGGTAATAACTAAAATTATATAATGAGACTCGATATTATAGTTATTCGCCATACTCATATAGTATAATGGTATAATAGATGTAAATAATTTTAATATTTTTCTTCTTCTCCGTCACCAAATTTAGGTTACTTCATTACTAAGAAACTAATTTAAAAGACTACTAATTAATGACACATATTTCATATACATTAGTAATAATTCAAATTATATAATTAGGCTCGATAGTATATTTATTCACCATACTCATATGTTATAATAGATGTAAACGATTTCAATATTTTTCTTCTACTCCGTCACCAACTTTTAGGTTACTTCTTCAATAAGAAACTAAGTTAAAAGACTATTAATTAATGACACATATTTCATATACATTGGTAATAATTCACATCATATAATGAGAATATATAGTATGTTTATTCACCATAATTATATTGTATATGGTATAATAGATGTAAAAAATTTCGATATTTTTCTTGTTCCGCATCACCAAATTTTATGTTACTTCTCCACTAAGAAACTAAGATAAAAGACTATTAATTAATGACACATATTTCATATACATTGGTAATAACTAAAATTATATAATGAGAATCGATATTATAAGTATTCTCCATACTCATATAGTATAATGGTATAATAGATGAAAATAATTTTAATATTTTTCTTCTTCTCCGTCACCAAATTTTAGGTTACTTCATTACTAAGAAACTAAGTTAAAAGACTACTAATTATGACACATATTTCATATACATTAGTAATAATTCAAATTATATAATTAGGCTCGATAGTATATTTATTCACCATACTCATATGTTATAATAGATGTAAACAATTTCAATATTTTTCTTCTACTCCGTCACCAAATTTTAGGTTACTTCTTCAATAAGAAACTAAGTTAAAAGACTATTAATTAATGACACATATTTCATATACATTGGTAATAATTCAAATTATATAATGAGAATCTATAGTATGTTTATTCTCCATATTCATATTGTATTATGGTATAATAGATGTAAATAATTTCGATATTTTTCTTCTTCTCCATCACCAAATTTTAGGTTACTTCATCACTAAGAAACTAAGATAAAAGACTATTAATTAATTACGCACATTTCATATACATTGGTAATAAATAAATTTATATAATGAGCTCGATATTATATTTATTCGCCATACTCATATAGTATAATGATATAATAGATGTAAACAATTTCAATACTTTTCTTCTTCTCCGTCACCAAATTTTAGGTTACTTCATCACTAAGAAACTAAGTTAAAAGACTATTAATTAATGACACATATTTCATATACATTGGTAATAATTCAAATTATATAATGTGTTTTGATAGAATATTTATTCACCGTACTCATCTGATATAATGGTATAATAGATATAAACAATTTCAATATTTTTCTTCTACACCGTCACAAAATTTTAGGTTACTTCATCACTAAGAAACTGCGTTAAAAGACTATTAATTAATGAAATAGATTTCATATACATTGATATTAATTCAAATTATATAATGAGGCTCGATAGTATATTTATTCACCACATTAGTATTTTATTATGGTATAATAGATGTAAATAATTTCGATATTTTTCTTCTTCCCCATCACCAAATTTTAGGTTACTTCATCACTAAGAAACTAAGTTAAAAGACTATTAATTAATGGCACATATTTCATATACATTGGTAATAATTAAAATTATATAACGAGACTCGATATTATAGTTATACTCCATACTCATATAGTATAATGGTATAATAGATGTCAACAATTTCAATATTTTTCTTCTTCTCTGTCACCTGATTTTAGGTTACTTCGTCAGTAAGAAACTAAGTTAAAAGGCTATTAAATAATGATACATATATCATATAAATTGGTAATAATTCAAATTATATAATGTGGCTCGATAGTATATTTTTTCACCATACTCACATGGTATAATGATATAATAGATGTAAACAAATTTCAATATTTTTCTTCTTTTCCGTCACCAAATTTTAGGTTCCTTCTTCACTAAGAAACTAAGTTAAAAGACTATTAATTAATTACACATATTTCATATACATTGGTAATAATTCAAATCATATAATTAGAATCTAGAGTATGTTTATTCACCATATTTATATTGTATATGGTATAATAGATGTAAATAATTTCGATATTTTTCTTCTTCCGCATCACCAAATTTTAGGTTACTTCTCCACTAAGAAACTAAGATAAAAGACTATTAATTAATGATACATATTTCATATATATTGGTAATAACTAAAATTATATAATGAGACTCGATATTATAGTTATTCGCCATACTCATATAGTATAATGGTATAATAGATGTAAATAATTTTAATATTTTTCTTCTTCTCCGTCACCAAATTTAGGTTACTTCATTACTAAGAAACTAATTTAAAAGACTACTAATTAATGACACATATTTCATATACATTAGTAATAATTCAAATTATATAATTAGGCTCGATAGTATATTTATTCACCATACTCATATGTTATAATAGATGTAAACGATTTCAATATTTTTCTTCTACTCCGTCACCAACTTTTAGGTTACTTCTTCAATAAGAAACTAAGTTAAAAGACTATTAATTAATGACACATATTTCATATACATTGGTAATAATTCACATCATATAATGAGAATATATAGTATGTTTATTCACCATAATTATATTGTATATGGTATAATAGATGTAAAAAATTTCGATATTTTTCTTGTTCCGCATCACCAAATTTTATGTTACTTCTCCACTAAGAAACTAAGATAAAAGACTATTAATTAATGACACATATTTCATATACATTGGTAATAACTAAAATTATATAATGAGAATCGATATTATAAGTATTCTCCATACTCATATAGTATAATGGTATAATAGATGAAAATAATTTTAATATTTTTCTTCTTCTCCGTCACCAAATTTTAGGTTACTTCATTACTAAGAAACTAAGTTAAAAGACTACTAATTATGACACATATTTCATATACATTAGTAATAATTCAAATTATATAATTAGGCTCGATAGTATATTTATTCACCATACTCATATGTTATAATAGATGTAAACAATTTCAATATTTTTCTTCTACTCCGTCACCAAATTTTAGGTTACTTCTTCAATAAGAAACTAAGTTAAAAGACTATTAATTAATGACACATATTTCATATACATTGGTAATAATTCAAATTATATAATGAGAATCTATAGTATGTTTATTCTCCATATTCATATTGTATTATGGTATAATAGATGTAAATAATTTCGATATTTTTCTTCTTCTCCATCACCAAATTTTAGGTTACTTCATCACTAAGAAACTAAGATAAAAGACTATTAATTAATTACGCACATTTCATATACATTGGTAATAAATAAATTTATATAATGAGCTCGATATTATATTTATTCGCCATACTCATATAGTATAATGATATAATAGATGTAAACAATTTCAATACTTTTCTTCTTCTCCGTCACCAAATTTTAGGTTACTTCATCACTAAGAAACTAAGTTAAAAGACTATTAATTAATGACACATATTTCATATACATTGGTAATAATTCAAATTATATAATGTGTTTTGATAGAATATTTATTCACCGTACTCATCTGATATAATGGTATAATAGATATAAACAATTTCAATATTTTTCTTCTACACCGTCACAAAATTTTAGGTTACTTCATCACTAAGAAACTGCGTTAAAAGACTATTAATTAATGAAATAGATTTCATATACATTGATATTAATTCAAATTATATAATGAGGCTCGATAGTATATTTATTCACCACATTAGTATTTTATTATGGTATAATAGATGTAAATAATTTCGATATTTTTCTTCTTCCCCATCACCAAATTTTAGGTTACTTCATCACTAAGAAACTAAGTTAAAAGACTATTAATTAATGGCACATATTTCATATACATTGGTAATAATTAAAATTATATAACGAGACTCGATATTATAGTTATACTCCATACTCATATAGTATAATGGTATAATAGATGTCAACAATTTCAATATTTTTCTTCTTCTCTGTCACCTGATTTTAGGTTACTTCGTCAGTAAGAAACTAAGTTAAAAGGCTATTAAATAATGATACATATATCATATAAATTGGTAATAATTCAAATTATATAATGTGGCTCGATAGTATATTTTTTCACCATACTCACATGGTATAATGATATAATAGATGTAAACAAATTTCAATATTTTTCTTCTTTTCCGTCACCAAATTTTAGGTTCCTTCTTCACTAAGAAACTAAGTTAAAAGACTATTAATTAATTACACATATTTCATATACATTGGTAATAATTCAAATCATATAATTAGAATCTAGAGTATGTTTATTCACCATATTTATATTGTATATGGTATAATAGATGTAAATAATTTCGATATTTTTCTTCTTCCGCATCACCAAATTTTAGGTTACTTCTCCACTAAGAAACTAAGATAAAAGACTATTAATTAATGATACATATTTCATATATATTGGTAATAACTAAAATTATATAATGAGACTCGATATTATAGTTATTCGCCATACTCATATAGTATAATGGTATAATAGATGTAAATAATTTTAATATTTTTCTTCTTCTCCGTCACCAAATTTAGGTTACTTCATTACTAAGAAACTAATTTAAAAGACTACTAATTAATGACACATATTTCATATACATTAGTAATAATTCAAATTATATAATTAGGCTCGATAGTATATTTATTCACCATACTCATATGTTATAATAGATGTAAACGATTTCAATATTTTTCTTCTACTCCGTCACCAACTTTTAGGTTACTTCTTCAATAAGAAACTAAGTTAAAAGACTATTAATTAATGACACATATTTCATATACATTGGTAATAATTCACATCATATAATGAGAATATATAGTATGTTTATTCACCATAATTATATTGTATATGGTATAATAGATGTAAAAAATTTCGATATTTTTCTTGTTCCGCATCACCAAATTTTATGTTACTTCTCCACTAAGAAACTAAGATAAAAGACTATTAATTAATGACACATATTTCATATACATTGGTAATAACTAAAATTATATAATGAGAATCGATATTATAAGTATTCTCCATACTCATATAGTATAATGGTATAATAGATGAAAATAATTTTAATATTTTTCTTCTTCTCCGTCACCAAATTTTAGGTTACTTCATTACTAAGAAACTAAGTTAAAAGACTACTAATTATGACACATATTTCATATACATTAGTAATAATTCAAATTATATAATTAGGCTCGATAGTATATTTATTCACCATACTCATATGTTATAATAGATGTAAACAATTTCAATATTTTTCTTCTACTCCGTCACCAAATTTTAGGTTACTTCTTCAATAAGAAACTAAGTTAAAAGACTATTAATTAATGACACATATTTCATATACATTGGTAATAATTCAAATTATATAATGAGAATCTATAGTATGTTTATTCTCCATATTCATATTGTATTATGGTATAATAGATGTAAATAATTTCGATATTTTTCTTCTTCTCCATCACCAAATTTTAGGTTACTTCATCACTAAGAAACTAAGATAAAAGACTATTAATTAATTACGCACATTTCATATACATTGGTAATAAATAAATTTATATAATGAGCTCGATATTATATTTATTCGCCATACTCATATAGTATAATGATATAATAGATGTAAACAATTTCAATACTTTTCTTCTTCTCCGTCACCAAATTTTAGGTTACTTCATCACTAAGAAACTAAGTTAAAAGACTATTAATTAATGATACATATTTCATATACATTGGTAATAATTCAAATTATATAATGTGTTTTGATAGAATATTTATTCACCGTACTCATCTGATATAATGGTATAATAGATATAAACAATTTCAATATTTTTCTTCTACACCGTCACAAAATTTTAGGTTACTTCATCACTAAGAAACTGCGTTAAAAGACTATTAATTAATGAAATAGATTTCATATACATTGATATTAATTCAAATTATATAATGAGGCTCGATAGTATATTTATTCACCACATTCGTATTTTATTATGGTATAATAGATGTAAATAATTTCGATATTTTTCTTCTTCCCCATCACCAAATTTTAGGTTACTTCATCACTAAGAAACTAAGTTAAAAGACTATTAATTAATGGCACATATTTCATATACATTGGTAATAATTAAAATTATATAACGAGACTCGATATTATAGTTATACTCCATACTCATATAGTATAATGGTATAATAGATGTCAACAATTTCAATATTTTTCTTCTTCTCTGTCACCTGATTTTAGGTTACTTCGTCACTAAGAAACTAAGTTAAAAGGCTATTAAATAATGATACATATATCATATAAATTGGTAATAATTCAAATTATATAATGTGGCTCGATAGTATATTTTTTCACCATACTCACATGGTATAATGATATAATAGATGTAAACAAATTTCAATATTTTTCTTCTTTTTCCGTCACCAAATTTTAGGTTCCTTCTTCACTAAGAAACTAAGTTAAAAGACTATTAATTAATTACACATATTTCATATAC
>CATIWC010000839.1:0-307876 GCA_948472305.1 Vicia faba | reverse complement strand
TAGAATCCCCATCTTCTGACTTCTGATAAAGAAAAGCCACAACCTAGAATTAAATCTTGATCTCGGATGAGGATAACAATCTTAATCTCACTTGGAGGTGATAATCCTTGACTTTTGTCGAATAATGCCAATAACCCCAAACTTAGGTCTCTGGATTTTTATAGAGGAATACCAATACACGGATTCATATCCCTGACGAGCTGAGGATGATGATCCTGACTTCCCGACATGCTCTTCAAATTCACAAGTTGCTTAGCCCGCGGTTGGACTTAACCTGATCAATCTTGAAGTGGAGGAATGTCCCTGCATAATGCATGTCCCATTCTGTAATACGGTGGGATAATTGACTTGGGTGTTTTGCGTTTTATCGCAATTGTTGCGGATAGCAAGAGTCACCACCGACTTTTCCTTTATCCAATAAGAAAAGGGTGAAAAGAATAGGAAATACCTTTAAGATGTTTTCTTGAGTTCGGGGGGTAGGTTATGAAAAGGGAAGGTGTTAGCACCCTTTTCATCTATAGTTATCTATGGGCTCTTAGTTTCTTGCTAGAATCACTTGAAAATGCTTTTATTTTAAACGTGCTTTGTGGTGGATTTTCAAAGTATTTTGCAAAATGCCTTTGTTGCGGAAAACTTTGTAATGATTCTCTCTCTATAAGAATTCATACAAAGTGTTGGTTTTTAAAATAGTTCAAAGAGATGTTTATTTTTTGAAGTTGTTTTGAAAGTGTAAGTGTGTAAATAGTTTTAGTTTTCGAGCAAGCAACTACGAGCGTCCTACTTACTCAAAAGGTCT
This sequence comes from Vicia faba, assembly GCA_948472305.1. NCBI lineage: Eukaryota > Viridiplantae > Streptophyta > Magnoliopsida > Fabales > Fabaceae > Vicia > Vicia faba. Next base: position 307,080 of record CATIWC010000839.1, on the reverse strand, counting down.
ATGTTCTTTTCCTCCTCCTTTAGATGTTTCTATCTTACCATTGGTTTGGTAAGAAGCCCCATCGTTGGATGTGAAGGGACGGGCGTGGGTCAATTATATAGTCATAGAAGGTGTGATACGGTGGGAGAACTGACTTGAGGTTTGTGTTTGTGTTCGCAAATGTTTCGGTTTAGCAAGAGTCGCCACCAAATTTTTATTTTATCCTAGGGAAAGGTCAAAAAGCACAGAAAGACCTTTGAGATGTTTTCTTGGGTTCAGGGGGTATATTATGAAAAGGTAAGGTGCTAGCACCCTTTTCATCCATGTTTTTCCATGGGCTCTTAGTTACTTGTTTTAGACCACTTGCCCTTGCTTTTTAATTGTTTGAAATGGTGCTCTTCAATTGTTTGAAATGATGCTTTGTGTGTGATTTTGAAAGATGTTTTGAAAAGAGTCCATTGTTGTGGCAACCTTTGTAATGATTCTTGTTTGAATGTATACAAAGGTGTTTTTGTCTTTGAAAAGTTTTCAATGTTTGAAAGTAGGGTTTTGAAATTGTGTTGTGAAGTGTGTTTTAAAATAGCAAGGATGTTTTGCAAGCTTTTGATCAAGTAACTAAGATATATCTACCCCTATTTCACTCAAAGATCTTTCTTGTGTTTTTAACCCTTTTAACAGTGTTGTTTCACCATTGCATTTGGTGAACAACCTTTGTTAGGATGTTAAAACGGGACAGGCACGAGTCATCGTATAAACCATGATAGCAATTGTGTCAAGTATTTTTTGGCAATTTTCTTGAGGACGTGATCAATTTTGTTTAGGCAACTCAAAATAGCGTCATCGAGGGACTATGATCTTTTGTTTTGTTTTTATTTGCCAAAGTACTTAACATGCATACCATGGCCCATTTTTGAAGGCAACAAGGGGATTGTAACCCTAGGGGTGCAAGTGTGCATTTTGTTTGTTGTTCATCGCATTTTTGTCTTTGATTAGGTCAACTATTTGTTGATTTTGATTTTGCATACAAACCCTAATTCTCTAATCATGTCATAATTGAAAGCGTAAAGGTGCGAGAATTTAAATTCTAAGCTATTACAACATGATTATGGAGATGGGGGTACAAGTTTTGAATGGGGGGAGGGGGGTATTTGGCAAGAAATTTAAATCCTAAGTTATTACAACCAAATTGAATTTTACAATGCATAATATTTAAATGTGCAATATTTAAATAAACACAATAAATAAATGTTAAATAAAATGTATTTATGCAAAAAGAGTTTTTCATGTATGTAAAGTATTTTTCTATGTAAAGAATATAAAGAAATAAAAATATAAAAAAAGGTTAATTTTATTTATTTTTAGGGTAAACCCTAATTCTTTTAAGAAAATAATATTATATATTATATACATACAAAAATATATTAATATGTACAAAAATAAAAATATATTAAAAAAAGTGTTTTTTAGCATAATAATAATAATAGAAATAAAAATGTACTATTTTTTTGTATTTTTTATTCTATGTTTTTCTTTTTTTAATAAAATAAAGTATATATATATATATATATATATATATATATATATATATATATATATATATATATATATATATATATATATATATATATATATATATATATATATATATATATATATATATATATATATATATATATATATATATATATATATATATATATATATATATATATATATATATATATATATATATATATATATATATATATATATATATATATATATATATATATATATATATATATATATATATATATATATATATATATAAAATATATTAAATATGTATAAAATAAAATAAAATATTTACAAAAATAAAATATATTCAAGAAAATATTTCCAATGTGAATAAAATTAAGAAATAAAAATAAAAGTATTATTTACATTATTTTTAAATTTAAACAAAATAATATAAAAGTATATAAAATGTTTTAATGCTAGTAATAATTAAAATAAATACCAAATAAATATAAAAAATTATGAAAATATTTTTTATGCATTTTTTATGTTTGAAAATAAAATGATAAAGTCAGAAATGAAATTAAAATGTAAAAATAATAAAAATATAAGAAGTTGGGGCCAGGGGGTGTGAAACTGAAAAAGAAGGTGTTAGAAGCAAAAAGCCAAGCCCAGTCCATCAGCTTCATCTTCTTCCTCCAGACTTTTGAAAAATGCGCGCCTGTTATACACAAACTCGTATCTCCTGTATTTGTGATTTTTTGACAAAACTCAAAACATGAAACTTGTAGAGCATCAAACCACGATTCTAACCATATAAAAAACTTAATCTAACTCTCAAAGACCAGAGAGAATTTCTCTGGCCCTAATTTCTAACCTAGTTTTTTCAGAAAGTTCATGGATGAAATTCTCTTAGCATGCTAAATATAAATGAAAACTGAGCATATGTATGGTTTCAGGGCAATGAGTACTACATCTTTCATTCACAAACCTAAGGCTAAATGTTCCTAAATAGAGAGATAGAAGTTGATGAAAAACTTGTTTCAGTTGGACACGAGTATGGCAATGCAGCAACTTCCAGTGAGGCCTGAGGTTCTTTTGAGCTTGCTTGATGTTCCCTGAACCTTTCCCAATGCTTAGTTTGTTTTGAAGTGGCCTGAATCGTTCTACAGAAATCAACCTGCAAAGCTTCCAAACAAAAATGGTGAACACTGTAAATGGAGTTACAGTTGGCAATGGAGGTTTGGGATAGCTTGAGTGAATTGAGTGGAAGGTGTTTGAAGTGGAAAGGAGCAAAACGCACGAGCAAAATGAGCTATGGCACTCAAGTTGCAGCAACTGCCCTGTTTTGCAAGTTTTTGGTGTTTTTGTGTTCAAGGGTGTTTGAGGGATGATTGGCTCGTGTTTCTGACCTTAGGCAATGTGTAAAACTTGTTTGAAATCTTGGCTTGAGTTGAAAATATCAGATGTGCCAGTTATTGTCTTTTGGCACAATGCCTTGGTTTTGAAGCAAAATGTGAGAGTTGACAATGCAAGGGCTGTATTGGCTTGTAACCTAGATACACAAAGTGGTTGAGCTTTTCCTGACATTAGGGAGCCTTGTTTGCAGAAAAAGGCTTGGTGTATTGCTCAAGAAATGAAACTTGACATAAAGCATGCTTTATGTAAATGGAAGTGTTATCTTTATGCCCAAAATGGAAATGTTCATTGTATAATGCTCCCTTGATCAGAACAATGCCTCTAACCAATGTATTTGCATTCAGTTTTTGAGTTTAAATTGGTTTAGAGGCCTGTAATTAAGTACAAAGCTAGTTTGGTCAGATTTTGCAAGTTGTATGAACATGTATTGGCCATGGTTACAAAGTGAGTTTTTGCCAACTTCAAGCATTCGATTCTCCCTAACCACAAATGTGTTTGAGGAGTTCTTGAACAATTTGGAAATATTGCAACATGTACTATAATCTTTGAAATGTAAATTAAGACTCCAAGTGGAACTATGTGAAAAATGGCCAAGAAGATGGGTCGTAATCCTGCCTAAACTAGGGCAAAATTTCTCTAAGTTAAAAGTTTTAGGGACCCTTGTTCCAGAATTCATAACTTGAGATCCGAGCTTCTTTTGAGAAAACTTTGTGAATCAAAGTTGTAGACTTTGTGGAGGACTACAACTTTCATGTTGTAAGTTTTGTTTGAATCCATTTGCATCATGGTGAAAATATGGGGCAAAGTTGGGAAAATTTAAGAAAATTTCATAACTTAGAAAATTTCTAAGTTATGAAAATTTTCAATTTCAAACCCTAATTTGCAATTTTGGGTTTCTTTATGAACAAGTTTCATAATTTGACACATCTTGATGAAAAATGACCCTTGGCACTTGATTTTGACCAAAAAGTCAAAGTTTGACTTTTCAGTGTATAGTCAAATTTTGATCAGTTGACTGAAAAATTCATCTGTCAATCCTATGCTTTTGAGATCTTTTGAACTTGTTGAATAGGTCAAGATAATTTCATTGAGTCCTTGAGTCTATGATTGAACTTGATTTGCCATTGGTTAGGTCAAACAGTCAAAAATTACCTTTGTACAGTCAAAACCCTAAAAAATGACCATTTTGCCCTTTTGATGATCTGATCAAATTTCTTGTGGATTTGTGGTCCAAACTTGATCAAATGGTTCATATGAGTTCATAATATTGATGTGGGTCAAAATTCATGAGGTTTGACTGTAAATTGGTCACAGTTGACTTTTTTCCTAATACAATTGATTTCTAGGTCAACTGTCTCATTGCTTGGGCAAAAAAATTGATTCAAGGCTTGAAACTTGATATGGACAAACTTATGAGTCCAACATGAAGTATGAAAGTCAATTTGGGCATTGAAAGTCAAAAAATCCCTATGCAACCTCAAACCCTAATTTAGGTCAACAGTGCAAGGAGGTGTCTTGAGCAGAGCAAACCCTAGCTTGATCTTGAGTTCCAAGAGCCTTGTGATGAGAAATGTGGATAAAATGGGAGGGGAAATTTTGGGGTACAACAGAAGGCAACCTATGATACGTTTTAGAAATTTTCGTTAGGGACTAGATCGTTTACCGAAGGCAACATCGAGGGACATCGAAGGACTGTGATCTTTTTATCGAGGGTCTTTGCTAAAACGCCCATATTCGAGGGACATGACTATTTTCTGAGGAAAAAAGTGAGATTACCCTAGAGGTGCACGTGTGTGAATAGTGTGTTTGATTGCATGCACTTTTTGTCTTTGGTTAGGGTTGTCTACTTGTTGATTTTATCTTGCCATACACACCCTAATTACTAACAATTTATATTAAAGCGATAATTTGCGGAAAGTAAATTTACTACACTATTACAACACTTGGGGGATGGGGGATATAAATTTACAAATGGGGATTGCAAGAAATTAAATCCTAATTATCTATTACAACCATATTGAAACTTGAATAATGTAAAAGGAATATAATGTACAAGACAAAATGGAAAAAGGAGTAGATTTGTTTTGTTTTTGTTAAAGAAATTTAATTAAGTTAAAGAAAAGAAAAAAAATAGAAAAATGTTTTATTCGTCTTTTTCATTGTAAGATATTAAATAAAATATACTAAATAAATTAAAATTATTTTTTGTGTTTTCGTGTAGAAAATAGTTTTTGTGTCTAAAACGGTTTTTGTGTAGAAAACAGTTTTATGCTTGGGCCCAGGGTCTACTTGTTAGTAAACAAGGGGGTTCAGAAACTGGAAATGGCAAGGCCCAGCCAATGGAGGCCCAAGCCTACTTCCTGCAAACAAGGCAAAGTGGAAAAAAATATGAACAGATGACAAAAGGTCTCGTTGGGGCTTGAATCCAGGATCTTACATAGAAATGCCTTTCGCGTGAGCTATTTGTATCACTGGGGTGGTCCGTTTCATCCGTTAGTTATATAGTGTACACTAAAGATAAAATGAACTCATGGCTTCATCTTTTTCTTTCGAGCGTAAAGATGTCTAACTTATTTATTAAGATTCAAAAGGCTTCACCCTCAGCCAATCGAAGGATGTAAAAAACCTGCCTAACATGTGAATACAAATCTAACTATGTAGCTTTCTAAAGCTACAGAACAGAGGTTAGCACAAATTTGTTTGGTACCAAAATCGAAAGAAAACTAACTAGTCAGAGTTGAGATTCTCAAGACACAACCAATAAAAATCAAAACTAAGAGTATGGTTAATTTCCTAGACATGATATCTACATTTTTTTCTTTTCAATGTATATACAAATGATGTTGAAATGAAAAGTTCCAAGTTTTAAGAAAACTTACCTCTTGAAGTGCCAATCGAAATACCTCTATATGACTTTTAGAAATGACTTGATGGTGGATTAAGCTTTTGGGGACCTTCCTTGAGCTAATGGGACCACTTCTTTGCTTGAATCGAAAGGTTGGTATGTGGTATACTGAGAGTGAATCAGAAGGCTGATATATGGAAGTTGGAGAGTGAATCGAAAGGCTGATATATGGTAGTTAGGGAGTGAATCGAAAGGCTGTTATATGGCAGTTAGGCGGTGAATCGATAGGCTATTATATGGCAGTTAAGGAGTGGATCGAAAGGCTCACTAATGCATAAAGGGGTTTGATATTTTTGAGAGTTTGAGAGTTTGAGAGTGTTTGATGATTTTTTCCACCCAACAAAAGTCTCTCCAACTACTAAAAAGCCCCCCTTAGATGTGTTGTAGAACATCTTATTTATAGAAGAGTTTGGCTGAGATTTGAGGGGGAAAACAAAATAAATTTAAAAAAATTGGGTATGTTGTATTCATAGCCTTCGAGGTGCATCTCTTGTATGCCAATTTGGTGCAAATATGGGAGCAGCAAAGCAGGACCACTTTGCAGCAGTTTTGGAGTGTTGTGGTAGCTTGGTGCAGGACTGTTTCACGGCAGACTACTTTTGACCAGACTCATCAAAAGATAAAACACCACCTGTGTGTCCTTGGAATGAACCAATTATGTGTCCTTCGAAGGGGCCAAATTTATGTCCTTCGAATGGACCAATTGTGTTTCCTTCGAAGGGGCCAAATGTATGTCCTTTGAATTGACCAATTATGTGTCCTTCGAAGGGGCCAAATGTATGTCCTTCGAATGGGCCATATGTGTATCATTCGAATAGGCCAACTGCATGTCCTTCAAATGGACCCATTATGTGTCCTACAAAGGGGCCAAATGTATGTTCTTTGAACCCATCAATTGTTTTCTTTGAATCCAACAAATTCATGTTCTTTGAATGGGCCACCAAATATGTGTCTTTCAAATCCACCCATTGTGTGTCATAGTGTAGAAACTATGTGTGTTGAAGGGTTTAAAGGTGGAATAGAAGTGTGCATGAGGGGAGTCAATGCCTTGTGGGTTCTAGCATGAAAGAAGTCATTGCCTTGTGCATGCTAGCATGAGACAAACCCTTGCCTTGTGAATTGAAGCAAGTAGGAAAGAGGTCACTGCCTTCTGAATCGAAGCAAGCATGTAGGAGGCCATTGCTTTATGAATTGAAGCAAACTTGTAGGAGGCTATTTATTTATGAATTGAAGAAAACCTGTAGGAGGCCATTGCTTTTGGAATCGAAGCAAGCCTGCAGGAGGCCATTGCCTTCTAAATCAAACCAAGCCTGCAGGAGGCTATTTCCTTCTGAATTAAAGCAAACATGTAGGAGGTTGTTGCCTTCTGAATTGAAGCAAGTTGTTTCAAAGGGAGACATTGCCCAGTCGAAGCTAGCATGAAGGAAGGAGTTCAGTCGAAGCTAGCATGAATCGAAGCAATTCCTAGTTGAAGCTAGTATGAATCGAAGCAAGCTTGCTTTTCTTCAATTTTGTCAAAAAAATCAAATTTATCTGCTTTGCTCTTTCAACAGTTTCCTCTTTGACTTGATGCTTAAAAATCCAATATGATCCATGGCAACTATGTGGGGCATTAAAAATCCAATTATACTTGTGCAATCTTGAACTTTAAAAAACCCTTGTGAGGAAATGTCTTGAGAAAAGAGAGGGAAATTTTGGGGTACAACAGCTGCCCCTGCTCAATCTTCTTAAACCTAAAAAGCGGGTATGGCACATTATCGTTCGTAGCTTGAAGGTAGAAGATGATTGAACACTAGAGTGCCCAGAAATTTGCACTCGACTACGTGTTAGTTGATTATGTAGGGAATGGGCTTAAAGATTCCATTTGGAGAGATGATGGAGAGTTATCGTAGATGGGCTTATAGATTCCATCCAAAGGTGATTGTTGATGGAAATTAGGCTAAGTCTAAGCTTGACTATAACTGGGATAAGTATCAGAATAAATCTTTGTTTGATTTAACTCTTAATGATATGCTGGAATGGACTCGGGTTAAGCCGCGTCTGGAAATGTATTAGAAGGAATCTGTGTAAGATTGCTTCAAGATAAATTCGTATGAAACTATGTCTGGAGGTATATGAAAAGGAATCTATGTAAGATTTATTTATGGTGAGCCCGTGTGAAGCTGCATCTGGAAGTTTATGAGAAGGAATATGTGTAAGATTGCTTTATGATGAGCCTGTGTAAGGCTGCGAGATATATGAGAAGGAGCCTGGGTAGGGCTGCTTCAGGATGAGTCCGTGTGAAACTTCATATGGAAATGTATGAGAAGGAACATGGGTAGGGTTGCTTTAGGATGAGTCTATAAAAATTCATCTGGAAATTCAAAAGAAAGAACCTGGGTAGGGTTGTTTCAGGATGAATCCATGTAAAAATTCATCTGGAAATTTATGAGAAGGAACCTGGGTAGGGTTGCCTCTGGATGAATTCATGTAAAACTTCATCTGGAAATTCATGAGAAGGAACCTAGGTAGGGTTGCTTCAGGATGATTTCGTGTAAAACTTCATCTGGAAATTTATGAGAAGGAACCTGGGTAGGGTTGCTTCAGGATAAATCCATGTAAAACTTCATCTGGAAATTCATGAGAAGGAACCTAGGCAGGGTCACTTCAGGATGGGAAGGAATCCATGTAAGATTGTTTCATGATGAGCCAGTGTGAAACTTCATCTGAAAATATGAAAAAGGAACTTGGGTAGGGTCGCTTCAAGATGGGAAGGAATCCATGTAAGATTGCTTCATGATGAGCCCGTGTGAAACTTCATCTAAAAATATGAGAAGGAGCCTGGGTAGGGTTGCTTCAGGATGGGAAGGAATCCATGTAAGATTTCTTCATGATGAGCCCGTGTGAAGGTGCATCTGGTCACGTAGGTAGTTACTCTATCTTGCTTCAGAAACTAATCTTGGACCTGTTGAAAATTGTTGATGATAACTATCTGTTGATTGATCTTTTCCTGAAAAGGTAAAGCGTTATTTATATGCAATGTCATGATGTATGAAATGCATGGTGTTCTCAAAATAAATGAGATTATGCTATATGTGTTTCGTATGCATATACTATGACGTATGAAATGTGAAATTTTGTTGGAATGTATCTTTGTCTGGGAAAATAAATCCTTGAAAATGCTAGTGAGCCTTGAGAAATTAAATCCTGAACTGTTGTTGGGGATGAAGAGTATGCACACCTTCAGACCTTGTTTTAGAATATTTCTGTTGGGGATTCCTGTTTTGTTATTTGAGGAGAACTCCGTTGGGGAATATTGGCTTTGCTTGAGGGAAACTCCATGGAGAGTGTTGATTTGTTCTTGGGGAAAGAGTTCAGGAGTTCTAGTTGTCTGTTGCTCTACTAGGGAGTTATCTCTTGATTGGAGAGAATGGAAATTAACAACTTGTTGGGGATAAAGAAGTTAACTGTTATCTGGTCGAATTCCAGGCTTCTCAGCAACTTACTAGGGATAGTGGCAAACTCTACTGGGAAATAGGAGCTTTTGAACCGTTATCTGGTCGGGTCCAGGATTTGCAGTAACTTTCAGAGATAACACTGACTTTATTGATGACTTCACTGGGGATTAGGGGTTGTGGTCCCTTAATTTGTGATAGTCTGAGAGGTAAACTCAAATTGGGGAATCTGTAGTTTGTTGGGGAAATAAACCATGTTGAAGAGAATATTTGACGAACTGCTGAAGAGGTGTTTTCTTTTAGCAGAACTCTTTGAGGATTCTTCTTGAGACCAACTCAGCCGAGGAGAGGACCTTCCGGATATTGAAACTCTGGATGGGGGTTGCATGGATCAAACTTTATGGGGATATCCATGAATTTGGCCTGGAGGGGTTTATGCCCTTATCTGTGAAGATTGATTTGTGAATAACCTTATAGAGATGAATATGTGAGAACTTGACTAGGAATCACCTTATGAAGGGGAATTTGTGGGGATTTGTTACTGCCCCTAGTAGTAAGTGTTGTAGTACTTCCAGAAATTTATGCTTGGCCTTACATGACCCTTTGTTAGAATTCAAATTTAATTCCCCAAGTGATTCAGATGGAGATCTTCCCCTGGTTATTCAGCACTTCTTAAGATATTTCTTGGAATCTCGACTTGACTATCACAAATGAGTTTGACAGTGACATGTCATTCCCCCTTGCTTATAGGAGATTTTCCATTGGAAGCGTCTTCCCATTTGAAGTGATTCTGTTTCTTGAGAGAATTTTCATTCATTGGATGTTCGTCATGCGAATTTCTATGTTGTCAAACAAATAGCTATATGCAAATAGTGATATTCAAAATAATGCAAAGTTTATGTTTTGTCTTGAAGTTTTGAAAATGCATTTTTAGCAGATAAAAGAATTTTGTAAGAACATGAATTCCACTCAAGATTTACAGTAAGCCCTACAGGAGTCAGGATACCTTTTGTAACAGTATGCTTTTGAAGTAACCCATGCTTCAATTAGGACTTTTGAAGGATTGTAGCGCGGCCTGGTTCACAGTTTAAGAAACAAAGGATAAGGCTCAAAGTGTATTTGTACCCAACCCGTTCTTCATGATATTCTCCAGTCCTAAACTCGGTTAATTGTGCGTTTGGATTCCAATTGAATCTGGAATGGCGTTTTAGTGATGGTTCGGATACTAGAAGTTTATTTGAGAAGGAAGTCATTTTTGCAACATTTTTCATGTGTTCGAGGATTTGTAGTGACCTTTTTTTTATTATCCCTGATTTTTTCCCGACCACTCTTATTTTGAGATTACAGCCAGCAGGATGCCCAAGTTTTTCTTAAGTCTCCTTAGTAGGTTTTGACTTAGTGGGCTTTTCTTTTGAGAGGTAATGACTGCCTATTTTATAGGGACCATCACTGTCTTTTGATTCAAAAGGACGTTCTTGATGTCAATCGTTGTGTATGAAGTGAAAGCTTGTGACCGACCGTGCATTTGAATTAACTGAGAAACTACCCTGCCCCAGGTTTTGATTAATGGTTTCAATTTGTGTGAAAAAGAAAACTCCTACTTCTTTGGCTCAAAGGGGTTGACTAAGGATTATCTTCTTTATAACTCCAGTGTTTAGGGATTGAAACAACGCATGTACATCATCGGCAAGGTCTATCCAAAAGCATACTGTATGAGTTTATGGTATTATTTTCGTCATCCTCCCTCTAAAGGCTTACAACTTTTAACGAGAGTTGAATATCACAAAAGGGAGTAAAAGCACAGTTTAAATATAGTGAAAATGAATGGATTAATTCAAGACAAACATATGCAATGCATTAATGAAACAAAGTTTAACATTAATAGATAAGTGTTTGAACAAACAAAAGAGATTACAATTGAAAATTAAAAATGAAATGGACGATCTCAATGATTTGGAATAGGAGCAGTGATCATGTTGGGGGTCTCAGGAGGACCGAATTCAACTCCTTAGCGTCAATCATGTTTTGAATCTTGTATTTCAGCGCCCAACAATCGTTAGTATCATGCCCAAGACTGCTATAATGATATGCACATATTGCATCAGGATTGTAGTTAGGAGAAGAAGTTTTGGGGTTTGGATGAGGTCCTATCAACGTAATCATATTCACCCTCAACATGTGTGGCAATGCTTGAGACATGGACATGTTGATGTTGGTAAAATGTCTCTTGGGCTCGTCTTGCCTTCGCTGATTTCCCCATTGTTGTTGTCGTGTCGATGCGGGATTAGAGATCAGGACTGCCCCCACAGATTGGTCGTGGTTACTCTTGTTATGACCTTTTTGGCCGTACACAACATTGGACTATTTCTTCCCATTGTATGGCTTCTTCTGAATATCAGAGGATGTAGCTCCTTGGATCTTTCCGCTTCTGATTGCATTTCCAACTTGTTCCCCAGTTAGAATCAACTCGGTGAACCCGACTGAAGAGCTTCCAATTAAATGATTGAAGAAAGGTCATGTCAAAGTTCCCATAAAGATATCAATCAGCTCCCTGTCTGTTAAGGGTGGCTACACCCGGCCATCTAGGTCTCTCCACTTTTGTCCATATTCTTAGAAGCCCTCTTTGGAACCCATGGTCATATTCTGCAACTGCAAACGAGATGGTGCAAGATCAGCGTTGTATTTGTACTACTTATAGAAAGAAGCAACTAGATCCTCCCAGGTGTGGATGCGAGAACCTTCCAATTGATAGAACCATTCAAGTTGAGTCCCAGTGTGATACGGTGGGAGAACTGACTTGAGTGTTTTGTGTTTGATTGCAAATGTTCCGGTTAGCAAGAGTCGCCACCGACTTTTCTTTTATCCAAAAGGAAAGGTGAAAAAGCACAGGAAAGACCTTTGAGATTATTTCTTGAGTTCAGGGAGTAGATTATAAAAAGGGAAGGTATTAGCACCCTTTTCATCGATAGTTTTCCATGGGCTTTTAGTTACTTGCTAGATCACTTGCTTTTTGTTTGAAATTGTGCTTGGTGTGGGTTTTGAAAGTATTTTGTAAAGAGGCCATTTGTTTAGGCAATCTTTGTAATGATTCTCGTTCCTAGGAATGTATACAAAGATGTTGATCTTTTGAAAATGTTTTCAAGTTTGTATGTTTTGAAAGTGTAGGTGCTTGTTTTGAAAATAGCAAGGATGTTTGTTTGAAATTGAGCAAGTAATTAGGAGCATTCTACCTACTCAAAAGTCTTTCTTGTTCATTTTCTTTTCCTTTGACATTGTTATCTTACCATTGATTTGATAAGCAACCCTATCTTTGGATGTAAACGGGACGGGCGTGGGTTATCGTATAACCATGATTAGCAATGTTTCAAGATATCATAGCATTTTTCTTTAGGGACTACGATCATTTTGAAAGGCAATTTAGATAGCGTCATCGAGGGACTATGATCTTGTATTTTTGCTTGTTTTTCTAAGATACCTCACATGCGTAATATGGCCATTTATAAGGCAACCAAGTGGATTTTACCCTATGGGTGCTTGTGTGTAAGTGTATTTATATTCATGATTATTTTTTGTCTTGAATTAGGGTTTTCTAAGTATTGGTTTTATTCTTTCCATACAAACCTTAATTATTAGCATGTTATATATAAAAGCGACAAATTGCGGAATTTAAAGTTACTACGCTATTACAACATTTGTGGGGAGGGGGTGTACAAATTGAATGGGGATTGCAAGAATTTTAAACCTAATTAGTCTATTACAAGCATATTGAATTGGTATCAATGTACAAGGAATTTAAATGGATACAATGTACAAAATGAATAAATGTGCAACAATGTAAAGGTGAAGAAAAATGAATATTTTGTTTGGATTTTTTAGAGAAAAGGATTTTGTCTTAATATAATTAATTAAAATAAAAATAATTAAAAGAGTAAACCCTAAATTTGTTAAGAAAAGATTTTTAAACAAAACCCTAAATCTATTAGTTAAAATAATAGAAAATAAAGTTATGATAAAAGTGTTTTTTTTTGTATTTTTGTCTTGAAAATATTTATAGCTTTATAAAATGTTTTTTAGTCTTTTTTATATCAAAAATAATATATTTTAATTAGGTGTAAAAAGAAAAATAAATATTAACCTAGTTTTAATTAAATTTATAAGACTAGTTAATAAAAATAAATAATGTATAGTTAAATAAAAAATATTTTTTATGAGAAAAATAAAATAAAACAAGTTAAAATGAAAATCTAATTTTTTTGTATTTTTTAATATTAGGAAAAATAATTAAGAAATAAAAATGAAATAAATAAAAATAAAAAAGGAAAAACAAATGAACTTGGGCCAGGGGTGCAAATAGCCTCCAGGGGATTAGCTAGCAAAAATAAAAACAAGCCAGACCCAAAGAGGCCCAGCGCCTGCCAAAAAACACAAACCAGAAAACAAAAAATGTGAAAAATTCAAAAGGGTACCACTGGGGCCCGAACCCAGGTCCCAAAGGTTACAGGCGCGTGCTGTTACCACTGGGGTGGCTATACATCCGTTAACATAGGCAAATCAATAAATATGTAAGGCAAAACGCGCCCTGATGACTTCATCTTCAACCTCCATCCAGACCAACTGTAACTTGCTCATTTCTCATCAAAAATGAAAACTGTAAACATGAAACTTATAGCAAATTTTCTCACGGTTTCAGAAATGTAAAGCATTAAAACTATGAATCAAAGATAAGCATGAATTTTAATGGCCCAAATCTGAACCCTAAAAATCTCAAAAATTTCAGTTTCAAAATTCTCTAAGCTCAAGCAAAATTAATGGAAACTATGGACATGGTTAGCTTTAGGGCAATGATATCTACATGTTTTATTCATAAATAAATCATTGATGATGCCTGTATGAAGAGTTCAAAGTTGAGAAAACTTACCTCAAAACTGGAAATCGTGTTTTTAGTTTGAGCTTGTTTCAAGTAATGCTGATGATCAGGTTAGCTTCCTTGAGGTCCCAGGATGCTAATACAATGATTAGCTTGAACAATGGATGGCTGAAATGGTCTGGAGAAGTCAATGTGCAGAGCTGAGTTTTTGAAAATGGAGGATGGTGTTAATGGTGTTACAGTTCTATAACAGGGTGTGGTATCGACTCTATATGATGTTTAGAAACTTTAGAAACCAAAAGCCAAGAAACGCACAAGTAGATTATGAGTTTCAAGTTTTTGGTCAATTTGTGTAAAAATAGAAGTGTAAAGTGTGATTCTAAGTTCTAGGTTCTTTCAAGGCTTGAGCATTCGTGTGTTTGTGTCAAATGGTTTATGTATGTATAAATAAAAGTGTTTGAGAGCTTTTGACAATCAGAATTACAAGTTCCTAGCTTTTGGCTAGGTTACTTGATTTTGAAGAAAAGAGGGAAACAAGTTTCAAGAAGAGGTACAAGCATGGGATGGGTGATTGTAAGTGTTTGAAACATTTCTCATGAGTTATAGGACTTGTTTGATCAGAAGAGAACAAGTGCAAGGCTCAAGAACAAGTTTTGTACAAAAAGTCACTTTATCAAAATGGCAATGTGACCTTTCTTCCAAAAATGGATATAAAGCATGTCCATGCATTGAATGCTTGAAGTGAGACCTCTAACAGCTGTGTAAACCATTAATTATGGAGTGCCTAACAAGTTTGTGGCCTGCAAAGTAGTGTTTATGCAGCGTGGTTTGAATTTGAATTTTGTTCATCACTAAAATGACTTATAATTAATGTGATAAAACCCTAACTTCATCTCTTCGATTCTCCTTACTCAAGAAGGATCTCAAGGATTTCTTGGACATTTTGGAAAGCTTGCAATATTCTATACAACCCATCTTTGAATTGCTTTTGAATATTCCCCTGGGAACTATATGAAAAAGTTCCATGAAGTTGGGTCAAAATCCTGACCAAATTAGGGCAAAATTTCACTAAGTGTTTAGTTTCATGACCACATGTTCATAAAATTATAACTTGAGATCCATGAATTTTTGGAAGGAGTTGTGTAAAGAAAAGTTGTATATTTCATGGAGATATACAACTTTCATGTTGGAAGTTTCTCTTGAATCATCTTGCATCATGGAGAAATTTTTGCTCAAAGTTATGAAAAAAACATGAAATTTCCAACACTTAGAAAATTTTCTAAGTTTAGAAATTTTGACTTTTCAAAATGAAATCTTGACTTTTAGATTTATTGATGAATAAGTTTCATATTTTTACATGTTTTGATGAATTATGATCTTTGGTACTTGAATTTGATCAAAAAGTCAAAGTTTGACTTTTCAGTATACAGTTGACTTTTGATCAGTTGACTGAAAAATTCATCTGTCAATCCAATGGACTTGCAATGTTTTGAACCATGTAAATAGGTTAAAATGATGCAATTGGACTCTTGAGATCATTTCTTAAACCAATTGATCATTTTCTAGGTCAAAAATCAGAAATTGCCCTTTCCCAGTCAAAACCCTAATTTTGACCATTTTTCCCTTTTGGAGATTTGATCAAATTTCTTAAGGAATTGTGGTCCAAACTTGATCAAATGATACATATGAGTTTAAAAGGTTGATGTGGATCAAAAATTATGAATTTTGACTGTAAATTGGCCATGGTTGACTTTTTCCCCAATACAGTTGATTTTTAGGTCAATTGCTCAATTGACTGAGCAAAAGTGTGATCCAAGGCTTGAAACTTGACCTGAGTAATCTTGGGGGTTCATAATGATCCATGAAAGTCACATGGGACATTGGAAGTTTAAAAATCCTTATGAAAACTCAAACCCTAATTTTGGTCATTAGTGCTTAAGGAGGTGTCTTGAGCTGATCAAACCCTAGTGTAGTCTTGAGTCAAGGAGATCTTGTGAGAAAATTATTGATAAGTGAGAGGGAAAATTTTGGGGTACAACATCTTCCCATGTTCAATCTTCTTAAGCCTGAAGAGTTTGATTGGCAATTTTTACCATTCGTGACTCGAAGGTGGAAGATGATTGGACACTAGAGTGCCTAGAAATTTGCACTCAATGATGTGATGGTAGAGGGAATGGGCTTAAAGATTCCATTTGGAGAGATGATAGAAAGTTGTTGAAGATGGGCTTGTAGATTCCATCCAAAAATAGTTGTTGAACCTTATTTGTAAGTTGAAAGAAAGAGTATCATAATGGCATCCGTATCTGGAGCGTATCTGAACTGTATCTAAGAGTTGGATCTGAATAATATCATGATGGAATCCGTGTCTAGAGCGTATCTGTATTGTATCTGAAAGATTGAATCTGAATGAGTATCAAAATGGCATCCGTGGCTGGAGCGTATCTGAACTATAACTGAAAGCTGACTCTAAATGAGTATTAGGATGACATCCATGTCTGGAGCGTATCTGAACTGTATCTAAGAGTTGAATCTGAATGAGTATCAGAATGGCATCCGTGTCTGGAGCGTATCTGAACTGTATCTGAGAGTTGAATCTGAATGAGTATCAGGATGGCATCCGTGTCTGGAGCGTATCTATAATGTATATGAGAGTTGAATCTGAATGAGTATCAGAATGGCGTTCGTGTCTGGAGCGTATTTGAACTGTAACTGAAAGCTGACTCTGAATGAGTATCAGGATGGAATCTGTGTCTAGAGCGTATCTGAACTATAACTGGAAGTTGAATCTGAATGAGTATCAGGATGGCATCCGTGTTTGGAGCGTATCTGAACTGTATCTGAGAGTTGAATCTGAATGAGTATCAGAATGGCATCCGTGTCTGGAGCGTATCTGAACTATATCTGAGAGTTGAATCTGAATGAGTATCAGGATGGCATCCGTGTCTGGAGCGTATCTGAACTGTATCTGCAAACTTTGAACATTGTTAATGGTAGTTGTTAACCTTATCCTAAAAAGGGTAAAATGTTAGCTAAAATGCAAAGTCATGTTGTATGAAATGCATGGTATAATGCATTCGTATTATCAATGTTTATGATATATGAATGTGATGTATGTGTATGTGAGCTGATTTACTACATTGCTTGTTGGATTTGGGGAAGATAAATCCTTGACTGCTGCTAAGGATATGGAGTGTAAGTCTTCATGTTGTGAAGTCAAAGTGTTGATGAATTTCTGCTTAGAGAAATAAACTATGTTGTAAAGGAAATTCCATGTACTGCCTGTAAAATCCTGTTGGGGAATCCTGAGAAATTTGGTGACTTCTACTGGGGATTGATAATTGGAAGCTTTGTTTCGCTGGGGATTAAACTGCACACTGTGGGGATTTTATGGAAATAACTTAGAGAGGTTTCCATATCTCTTAAAGCCATCAGTGATTGCCTTTCTATTTTATTTATTTATAAACAGTAATTACGTTCAAATGCATATGTTCAAAAATAAATCATTGGACGTTTTTGTAAAAAAAACACAAGAGTAAAGAAAAACAGATAGTTTTGCACTTTCAAAGGGATATCTTTGTATTGACTTTGGGTAAGTATTTTTGTACAATGAGACAAACATTCTAGTAAGAGAATATTGTCATAAAAAATGAAAATTTTGATACAAAGAAAAGATAGCTATGTGCAATAATCCCATGGGGTTCCCATTCTGCCATAGCCTTCGTGCCTTTGAGCGTCTTGTCTATTTGTTTCCTTGTACGAAGATGATTGAATTGATCAGAATCTCTGAGTTTGTTAAGTTGTCTGTAAGGTGATCCAACGGGACATAGTCATACGTTTTAATTCCCTAACTTTTGCCTGGACCTCCCTTTCGGGTTTTCGGTCCACCGGGAAACCCTTTTTTGCCCAAGTCGCCCTTTCGGGTTTTCAACTTGCCGGGTGTACAGATTTTTTTGTTTTATCCCTAATTTTTACCCGAACCTTTTTGGTTCGCCGGGATGCCCTTGTTTTGCCTAGGTGTGTCAACCTAGCGGGTCTCTTATACGTAGTATCTTTTGACTATGTCTGTGTTCGCAGGGTGCGGCAGGTCGTCACCATCCATGGTGGTCAAGATCATTGCGCCACTAGAGAATATGTTTTTGATTACAAATGGTCCTTCGTATGTAGGAGTCCATTTTCCCCTGGGATCACCTTGTGGTAGTATGATACGTTTGATCACCAGATCCCCAACTTGATACACTTGGCGTCTGACCTTTTTATTGAAAGCCTTGATCATTCGTTTTTGATACATTTGACCATGACAGACAACAGTAAGTCTTTTCTCATCAATTAAGTTCAGTTGATCAAGTTGAGTCTGGATCTAATCGTCTTCATTCAGCCCTGCATCCTTCACAATTCTTAGAGAGGGGATCGGGACCTCAATAGTAAAGACAACCTCCATGTCGTATACCAGAGAATAAGGTGTTGCCCTGGTTGATGTGTGAGCTGTGGTACGATACCCGTGGAGAGTGAATGGTTGTATCTCATGCCAGTCTTTGTATGTGACTGCCATTTTCTGTATGATCTTTTTGATATTCTTATTTGCAGCTTCGACAACACCATTCATCTTCGGCCGGTAGGGGGAAGAATTATGATGATGGATCTTGAACTGCTCACACAGGGCAGTGATCATAGTGTTGTCCAGGTTCGTACCATTGTCTGTAATGATCCTCTCCGAGATACTGTAACGACATATGAGATTCTGCTTGATGAACTGGGTGACAACATTCTTGGTGACAGAAGCGAAAGAGACTACCTCAACCCACTTTGTAAAATAGTCAATGGCCACTAAAACGAAGTGGTGTCCATTGGAGGTTGTTGGCTTGATTTCCCCAATCATATCAATTCCCCACATAGCAAAGGGCCAAGGAGCCGTCAAGACATTCAGAGTAACCGGAGGTACGTGCACCTTGTCAGCATAGATCTGACACTTATGGCAAGTTCGAGAGTGTTGATAGCAATCTGCTTCCATGGTAGACCAGTAATAGCCTGCCCGTAGGATTTTCTTTGCCATCGTATGCCCACTGGAGTGGGTGCCAAAAGTGCCTTCATGCAATTCAGCCATGATCCTTTCAGCTTCAACCCTGTATACACACCGAAGTAACATAAAGTCATGGTTGCATTTGTAAAGAATGTCGTTACTAAGGAAAAACTTAGCAGAGAATCTCCTTAAAAACTTATTATCATTGACTGAAGCTCCTTCTGGATTTTCTTGAGCCTCGAGATACCTCTTGACTTCATGAAACCAAGGCTGGTCCACTACTTCTTCAGTATTAATCTCGTGACAGTGTGCTGGTTCATCCATTCATTAAATGGTGATCTGGGGAGCCTCGTTATCCCGTTTAAGTTTAAACATAGATGACATTGTGGCTAGCGCGTCTGCTAGCTGATTTTTTTCTCGCGGGAAATGCTCGAAGGTAATCTTCTCAAAATGTGGGAGCAGTGTCAAAACATGTTCTTTGTAAGGGATAAGGTTAGGGTGTTCGGTATCCCATTCCCCTTTGATTTGTCTGATGACCAAAGCTGAATCTCCTAATACATTTAAGGATCTGATCCCCAAATCTATGGCAGCTTTAAGACCAAAGATGCACGCTTCCTACTCTGCTATGTTGTTTGTACAATTGAAGCAGAGTCTTGTAGTAAAAGGAGTATGACATCCTTCAGGAGATATGAGTACAACGCCGATACCATTACCGAGTGCGTTAGATGCCCCATCAAAAACTAGGGTCCATCGGGATCCTTGTTCAGGTCCTTCATATGACCTGAATTCTTCACATTTATTTACCATCATGATGTCCTCATATGAGAATTCGAACTTTATGGACTGGTAGTCTTCCACAGCTTGGTGAGCAAGGTGATTAGCTAGTACACTTTCCTTTATTGCTTTCTGGGTAGTATACTGTATGTTATATTCTGTCAGGATCATCTGCCATCTCGCTATTCTCCCAGAGAGAGCAGGCTTCTCAAAGATGTATTTTTATTGGATCCATTTTAGATATCAACAAGGTAGTATGGGTCAGCATATACTGTCTTAGCCGGCGAGCAGCCCATGCCAAAGTGCAGCAAGTTTTCTCGAGCAGTGAATATCTTGTTTCACAATCGGTAAACTTTTTGCTCAGTTAATAAATAGTGTGCTCTTTTCGGCCAGACTCATCATGCTTCCCCAGCACGCACCCCATTGAAACGGTCAGATACATGATCAATGGTCTTCCCTCGACTGGTGGCATTAAAACAGGAGGCTCTTGCAGGTACTCTTTGATCTTGTCGAAAGCAGTTTGGCATTCGTAATTCCATATGACTACTTGATCTTTCTTTAGTAACTTGAAGATTAGTTCACAAGTAGCTGTCAGGTGGGAAATGAATCTGGAAATGTAGTTTAAACGTCCCAAGAATCCTCTGACTTCCTTCTCGGTATGAGGAGCAAGCATCTCTTGTATCGCTTTCACCTTGGCAGGATCTACTTTAATACCCTTATTGCTGACGACAAAGCCTAGGAGCTTACCAGATCTTACTCTAAACGTGCATTTATTTGGTTTCAACCTCAACTTGTATTTCTTTAGTCTCTTAAACAATTTTTGTAAATGATCGAGATGCTCTTCTTTTGTTTGAGATCTAGCTATCATGTCGTCCACATAGACCTCTATTTCATGATGTATCATGTCGTGGAATAGAGCTACCATGGCACGCTGATATGTTGCCCCAGCATTCTTCAGTCCAAATGGCATAACCTTGTATAATAATGTGCCCCATTGTGTGACAAAGGTTGTTTTCCCCATGTCCTCAGGCGCCATTTTGATTTGGTTGTAACCTGAGAAACCGTCCATGAAGGAAAACATTGTGTTGTACTGTATTATCAACTAGAATATCAATGTGGGGGAGTGGGAAATCATCCTTAGGGCATGCCCTATTCAAATCTCTATAGTCCACACACATTCGCACTTTGTCGTCTTTTTTGGGCACGGGAACAACATTGGCAACCCATTGTGGGTAAGAGGTGACATCCAAGAATCCAGCATTGAATTGCTTCATGACTTCAGCTTTAATCTTTTTCGACATATTTGGTCGCATTCTATGGACATTTTGTTTCACTGGTGGGCAATCCTCTTTTGTAGGTAGACTATGTACCACAATATCTGCATCAAGTCCTGGCATGTCTTCATACGACCAGGCAAAGACCTCAACATATTCGTGTAGCAACTGAATTAGGCGCTCCTTGATATTGTGTTCCATATTGGCACCCACCTTGACTTCTCTTTTGTCTTCTTCTGTACCTAGGTTGATTGTGTCCACTGGTTCCTCGTGGGGCTGAATGGTTTTCTCTTCTTGTTGTAGTAATCGGGCAAGTTCCCCTGGTACTTCACAATCTTCCTCACCTTCGTCTTCGGCTTGGCAGATTAGATTTTCAGAGTCACAAAAAGCCATAGTAGAACCGTTACCCATGGGATCCCAAATGGATGTAGACCTGCATTGTGAGTGTGAGTGTGTGTAAGAGTATAGCTATCTTTGAAAGGAATGGAAATGTAAAAAGAAAAACAATGAGCACAAAGTTTGTATGCAAAAACGTCCATGATTCATTGGTTATATATCGAAATAAGATGATAATCCCTACAAATGGGCCATTGCGCCTCGGGTAAGACACAAGGTTTTAAGAGTCTGAATTGTTTTAATATAACATATCCAACAAAGTGTAAAGACAAATTACTGTGGGATAAAAGTGATCGGGATAAAATCTCTGGCCTCCCATTTGCCGAGCCCTCCACTGACAGTTGGGAAGATCTAATCCTCCAGGTTGTAGCCATTATCATCATCCTCTACCGCGTTGACTTCACGATTGCTGGTCTTCAAGGGTGGTGCTCCAGCACGAGCGCGGCATACAGCCTTCTGGGCACCTGAAGTGAAACCCAGACCTAACTTGTCAGATTTGTATGGGATATCTAGGAGTTTTCCCCAAATAGTGCACCCACCTTCTTCTATCACTCCCTTGGCATCCTTTAAATACGACATCCTAAGTGGAGGCCTTGTAATCTTGGGAACTTGAGACACAGCCTTGGTTACTGCCACATCTTGCTGGACTTCTTCAAAATGTTGGAATGGAGTTTCAATAAATTCACCATCTAATTCCACATATCTGAAGGAATTGAGATGGATGATCATATACTCTTCTTCTCCATGAACAGTGATAATATTCCCTTGAATTGGATATTTCAGCATTTGGTGCAACGTAGAAGTAACAACGCCAGCATTGTGAATCCACGGTCGGCCTAACAAGCAGGAATATGAAGGGTGGATGTCCATTACATAAAAAGTTGAATCAAATGTTTGAGTTCCAACCTTTATGGGGATATCCACTTCCCCATGCACCGTCCTTTTTGAACCGTCAAAAGCCGTCACTACTATATTGCTCGGTTTCAATGCCAATCCTTCGCAGTCAAGCCTATCAAGAGCCTTTTTAGGTAATACATTCAGAGACGAGCCAGTATCCACCAAGACATGAGCCAGAGTCGTTCCCCTACATTCCACTGAGACATGAAATGCCTCATTATGCTTCCTCCCTCTTGGCGTTAAATCAGCATCCGAAAAACCTAGACCATTATCTGCAGTCAAGTTGGCTACGCATTCATAGAAATGATTGGCAGATGTTTCTTGGGGTACATGAGAAGTTTTAAGGAATTTTACCAAGGCTTTTGCATAAGCCTCGGAACATAGTAATAAAGCCAACATGGAAATTTTAGGTGGAGTTTGCCCCAATTGCTCGACTACATTGTAGTCGCTTCTTTTTATGATCTTTAAAATCTCCTCTATCTCTTTTCGGGAGGTCTCAGGGATAGCTATTGATTATGTATTCGTCCTAAAAGACTCAACCAAAACACCTTTTCCTCGAGTCTTGGTTAACTCGGTAGCAGGAATGTCAGTAGGAGTGATGGCAGGGATTGTAACAGCTTTGTCCATTGGAGTATTAGTAGAGATGATTGTAGGACTGGGAATATGCTTGGGAGGAGAAACAACAACAGGAATGATTACGGGTCTAGAAACTGCTTTTGGGGGAGCAATTTATGGAGAGAATATCCTTCCACTTTGAGTAATCTTGCTAGTCCCTGCAATATTTGATATTGGAGTCAACCTTCTCAGAACTTGAATCTTCAGCAGCTGGCCAATCTTGCTTGATACCGTGGTAGTAGACATCTCCTCCATAATTCCATGGTATTGTTTTGTCTGACGAATACGGGATTGGTCCAGGCATTGTAATTACCAAAGGAGCTACTTTTGGAACTAATGTAATTCTAACGGGTCTTTGGAGTAGACCCTGGAAGAATTGTCAGAAATGGTCACGATGGAAACATCATTATAAGAAACAGTTGGAACAAAAGTATTTTCGAACAAAATTTCCTTGTTATCTATTAGGCACTGAATGCTTGTTTTCAACAAAGGATAGTTGGTTGGTGAGGACAAACATAAATGACAGCTTTCATCACAGCCTAGGAATACACTGGCATTCAATAAGTTCTTTTTGATAGTTAGGAGTGGGGTCATAAGTTCATCAACTGAAGTAACAAACATATCTTTCTCAATGGCGTTGGTATTATGGCCGTGTTTTGGCATAGGGGCAGAAATGACATTGGGCTTTTCTGGCGCATCAAATTTAATCTCTTTGGCTTCAAGGAGGTCTTGTAATTTGTTCTTCAGAGCCCAAAAGTTGTTAGTGTCATGGTCGGGGCTCTCAGAATGGTATGCACAACGGGCATTGGGATAATAGTGAGGAGAGGTTGTGTTAGGGTTCTTTGGAGCTTCTTTCAAAGTCACTAGGTTGGATCTTAACAAATGTGGCAACACCTGAGATAATGTCATATTAATTCGGGTGAATTGTCTGACTGGTCTTTCCATTCTTAGCTTATTGTTTCTTTGCTGATCAGGCGCAGGTTTAGGAATCATAACAGCCCCCACCATTAGACGACGTTCGGCCCTATCTTGATTTCTCTAAGGATATACAGCAACTACTTCTTTCTTTCCGATGAATGGTTTTCTTAAAGCAGCAGAGGACGCGTCTTTTTTAATCTTTCCATTCTTTATCCCGGCTTCTACCCTTTCTCCGATCAATATCAGTTCGGTAAAACCTGCCGATGAACTCCCAATTAAGTGATTGAAGAAAGGTCCAGACAAGTTGCCCAAGAACATATCAACTAACTCTCTTTCAGATAAAGGAGGTTGGACTCTCCCTGCCAAGTCCCTCCATTTTTGCGCGTAGTCTTTGAAGCCCTCACTTGAAACCATGGCCATACTCTGGAGTTGAGTATGGGTAGGTGCAAGATCAACGTTGTATTGGTATTGTTTGTAAAAGGCAGCAGCAAGATCTTCCCAGTTGTGAACATTGGCTCTTTCCAGCTGATAAAACCAATCAAGTTGAGTTCCAGACAGACTGTCTTGGAAGAAGTGTACCAATAAATCCTTATCGGAGGTATGAGGCTGGATTTTTCTCACATAGGACCGGAGATACATTTTGGGGCATGAGACTCCGTCATATTTGGCGAATACAGGTTCTTTGAATTTTGGAGGAATGACAATCCCCGATACTAATCCCAACTCCTCAAAGTCCAAGCCAGGCACTTTTTGGATTTCCATTGCACTCAACCGTTCTTCTAGATGCTTATACTTGTCGTCGGCTGGAGGGTATTGTTCTTCCGAATAGTCTTCTTCTTCCTCTTCCTCTTCTGATTCAGACTGGACAACTGTTTCTTTGCCCTTCCCGTCTTGATTGTCATTCTCACCGGATGTCGTTGCAAAGTATAAAGCCCTTCTTGTTTGCCCTTGGAATATTCTTCCCATGTTTAGAACTCTGGTTATCTTCCTTGTCTTCTTTTTCTTCTCTTCAACCAGCAAGGTCTTCAACTCTTCTTGTCCTTTGCTCAGAGTAAAGAACAGCTATTGAAACTGTGCATTTTGAGCTTGAAGGTCCTTCACTGTTTGCTCGAGATCCATCTTACTGAAATAAACAGTAGAGAGATGAGGAGACTTGTTGCAAGAAACCTGCTTATGTTATGATGAATGATAAATGCATATGCAATGATTTCTAGGATTTTAAAGATTCAAATTTGTTTTAGACAAAAAGGAAACACACGTTATATTAATAAATTAAAGCTTGAGTACAATAATGCCTCCTTGGGCAAAACAAATACAAAAACTCTAAGATAAAAAGGTAGTACGCATCCTCTTTGGTGCAATGTAGGCATTCAGGTTTCTCTCCTCATGAAGTAACCTAGTGAGTTCCAAAACCTTTTTCTCGCTTGCGTAGAATTGGGCTTCAAAAGTATCTTTCTCCCCCTTGAGTTGTATCCAATATCTTTATAGGTCTTCAAGAGAGGTGGGCATGTCAGGATGTAGGATAGTGTAGGGAACATCTCCTTCTATGACAGGCTCAATGATTATCGGGAGAATGGAGGGATAAGGCATCATAAGACTCTGAGCACGAGTTCGTACCCATTTGAGGTAAGGCTCAAGAGGGATGGAATTCTTGTGCCCTAGTGTCTTGCTATCTACCTTGTTCAACATTCTCCAAGCTCGGATAAATCTCTGGCAAAGACCTTGATCGTCGTTCTCGTAGTCAAATATCAAACCTTGAATCAACATCTCATGCGGATCATCCCTTCGGGTGTAACCAAACTGTCTTAAGGATAAGCAGGGGTTGTAGGTGATACCTCCTCTAATGCCAAGTAGGGGTACATTAGGAAACTCTCCATAACGATCGACGATGATAACATTCTCTATAGATCTGGAACACCAATGGATGTCTGAATGTTTGAGCATCATCAACCTTTGTGACCACCTTGAACCTTGCTCGTTCTTCAATACAGATCGGGCAAGATGTGAAATACACCATCTTGCCAAGAGAGAAGTTCAATAAATAAGGACACCTCTTTTCCTCATTGTGCGAGTGTAAAAATAGTGTAGGATGTCTCCTAGAAAAGTAGGCACCGGGTTGCGGGATATGAAGATTTTGACGGCGTTCACCTCTATGAGTTGGTCAGGATTTGGAAACAAAATCATCCCATAGATGAGGAGAGCCACAATTTCCTCAAAATCTTGCAGATCCAAGGAATTCCAACAGCTTTGGGCTTACTCAAACAGGAACTTTTCTAGGAAACCCTTGACACCACTCCTTGTTTCCCAATGAGTTGTGACATCAGATGAGTGCAAGTGTAGAGCTTGAGAAATCTCTTCTGGCTTTGGGTCTCTTTCGTACCGTTGAAAGGTAGTTGATTGAGAATGGGAATCCTCAAGATTTGGGAGAATTCTTCCAAAGTTTGCACAAGCTGATAATCGGGAAATATGAAGCAATGGTGTAAAGAATCAAAGAACTGAAAGAGAACCTTCATCATGTTCTCATCAGTGTTGGAAGTGACCAAATTGAGTAGGCGACCATGTCTCTCGGTAAATGGAGAATTTTCAGGAATCCTTGAAGCTAGCTCCTTAAGTTATGGAGGGATCCTTACAAGGTTGACTTGAATAGTTTTCCTGCGAAGAGAATCCATATCCTACAAAACAGAAGAAAGATAAATCCCAAGATCCTTGAAATGATTAATGAATGAGTATGATGTTATGATGTTCATGATGTTATGTACAAGTATGTATATACAAACAAAACAAACAATTCCTTAGGTTTAGGCTTGCATGGAGTCTTATAGGTAAGTACCCTCTTGAAGTTTAGTTGGCTTAAACTTGTCCTAGTAATAGTAACCGGGTTCTAAGGAGCTCAATATCACTGGATTGTTTCCTTGATCATTGTTTCAGCGTAAACCTCTTTAATGGCGACTGAAATATCCCAAGAAACCAAACCTCAATGAGTGTAGTATCGATTATCTACCAAATTCAGATTGCACCAGAGCCGGTCATATCACTACATCCTAAAGGAGAAGTTGGTCAAGTAAAGGTTCTAAAAGTTCATTAGTGCTTCATGACATCACTCAGTGGCCCCGTATTCTCTTTGATTAACTCAAAGGCTACCAGTACCCACAAATATGTCGCACTAACATAGCTATTTCTTAGACCATGTCGGTATACCCCGCACATTTTCCATAACTTATTGCTACTTACCTATAAGGTATCCCAAATCTGAGTAGAGGATTCAAACCCAAACAAAGAACCATAATGTAAAGCAAACAAGTCAAACAATTAAAAGCAAGTAAATATGATCTAACCCTAAGGTAACCCAACTTTTATAATATCCCCAGCAGAGTCGCCAATTCTATGATACGGTGGGAGAATTGACTTGAGTGTTTTGCGCTTGATCATAAATGTTGCGGTTAGCAAGAGTCGCCACCGACTTTTCTTTTATCCAAAAGGAAAGGTGAAAAAGCACATGAAAGACCTTTGAGATTATTTCTTAAGTTCAGGGGGTAGATTATAAAAAGGGAAGGTATTAGCACCCTTTTCATCCATGTTTTTCCATGGGCTCTTAATTACTTGCTAGATCACTTGCTTTTTGTTTGAAATTGTGCTTGGTGTGGGTTTTGAAAGTATTTTGTAAAGCGGCCATTTGTTTAGGCAATCTTTGTAATTATTCTCGTTTGTAGGAATGTATACAAAGATGTTGATCTTTTGAAAATGTTTTCAAGTTTGTAAGATGTTTTGAAAGTGTAGGTGCTTGTTTTGAAAATAGCAAAGATGTTTGTTTGAAATTGAGCAAGTAATTAGGAGCATTCTACCTACTCAAAAGTCTTTCTTGTTCATTTACTTTTCCTTTGACATTGTTATCTTACCATTGATTTGATAAGCAACCCTATCTTTGGATGTAAACGGGACGGGCGTGGGTCATCGTATAACCACGATTAGCAATGTTGCAAGATATCTTAGCATTTTTCTTTAGGGACTAAGATCATTTTGAAAGGCAATTTAGATAGCGTCATCGAGGGACTACGATCTTGTATTTTTGCTTGTTTTTGCTAAGATACCTCACATGCGTAATATGGCCATTTATAAGGCAACCAAGTGGATTTTACCCTAGAGGTGCTTGTGTGCAAGTGTATTAATTTTCATGCTTATTTTTTGTCTTGAATTATGGTTTTCTAAGTATTGGTTTTAGTCTTTCCATACAAACCCTAATTACTAGCATGTTATATATAAAAGCGATAAATTGCAGAATTTAAAGTTACTACGTTATCACAACATTTGTGGGGAGGGGTGTACAAGTTGAATGGGGATTGTAAGAATTTTAAACCTAATTAGTCTATTACAACCATATTGAATTGGTATCAATGTACAAGGAATTTAAATGGATACAATGTATAAAATGAATAAATGTGCAACAATGTAAAGGTGGAGAAAAATGAATATTTTGTTTGGATTTTTTAGAGAAAAGGATTTTGTCTTAATATAATTAATTAAAAGAAAAATAATTAAAAGAGTAAACCCTAAATTTGTTAAGAAAAGATTTTTAAACAAACCCCTAAACCTATTAGTTAAAATAAAAGAAAATAAGTTTATGATAAAAGTGTTTTTTTTGGTATTTTTGTCTTGAAAATATTTATAGCTTTATAAAATATTTTTTAGTCTTTTTTATATCAAAAATAATATATTTTAATTAGGTGTAAAAAGAAAAATAAATATTAACTTAGTTTTAATTAAATTTATAAGACTAGTTAATAAAAATAAATAATGTATAGTTAAATAAAAAATATTTTTTATGAGAAAAATAAAATAAACTAAGTTAAAATGAAAATCTAATTTTTTTTGTATTTTTTAATATTAGGAAAAATAATTAAGAAATAAAAATGAAATAAATAAAAATAAATAAGAAAAAATAAATGAACTTGGGCCAGGGGTGCAAACAGCCTGTAGGGGGTTAGCTAGCAAAAATAAAAACAAGTCAGGCCCAAAGAAGCCCAGTGCCGACCAAAAAAGATAAATCAGAAAACAAAAAATGTGAAAAATCCAAAAAGGTGCCATTGGGGCTCGAACCCAGGTCCCAAAGGTTACAGGCGCGCGCCTCTACCACTTGGGTGGCTATACATCCGTTAACATAGGAAAATCAATAAATATGTAAGCCAAAACGCGCCCTGATGACTTCATCTTCAACCTCCAGCCAGACCAACTGTAACTTGCTCATTTCTCATCAAAAATGAAAACTGTAAACATGAAACTTGTAGCAAATTTTCTCACGGTTTTAGAAATGTAAAGCATTAAAAATATGGATCAAAGATAAGCATGAATTTTAATGGCCCTAATCTGAATCCTAAAAATCTCAAAAATTTCAGTTTCAAAATTCTCTAAGCTCAAGCAAAATTAATGGAAATTATGGACATGGTTAGCTTTAGGGCAATGATATCTACATGTTTTGTCCACAAATAAATCATTGATGATGCCTGTATGAAGAGTTCAAAGTTGAGAAAACGTACCTCAAAACTGGAAATTGTTTTTTGAGTTTGAGCTTGTTTCAATTAATGGTGATGATCAGGTTAGCTTCCTTGAGGTCCCGGGAAGCTAATACAATGATTAGCTTGAACAATGGATGGCTGAAATGGTCTGGAGAAGTCAATGTGCAAAGTTGAGTTTTTGAAAATGGAGGATGGTGATAATGGTGTTACAGTTCTATAACAGGGTGTGGGATCAACTCTATATGATGTTTAGAAACTTTAGAAACCAAAAGGCCAAGAAACGCACGAGTAGATTATGAGTTTCAAGTTTTTGGTCAGTTTGTGTAAAAATGGAAGTGTGAAGTGTGATTCTGAGTTCTAGGTTTTGTCAAGGCTTGAGCATTCGTGTGTTTGTGTCAAATGATTTGTGTATGTATAAACAAAAGTGTTCGAGAGCTTTTGATAATCAGAAGTACAAGTTCCTAGCTTTTGGCTAGGTTACTTGATTTTGAAGAAAATGGGGAAACAAGTTTCAAGAAGAGGTACAAGCACGGGACGGGTGATTGTAAGTGTTTGAAACATTTCTCATGAGTTATAGAACTTGTTTGATCATAAGAGAACAAGTGCAAGGCTCAAGAACAAGTTTTGTACAAAAAGTCACTTTATCAAAATGGATATAAAGCATGTCTGTGCATTGAATGCTTGAAGTGAGACCTCTAACAGCTGTGTAAACCATTAATTATGGAGTGCATAACAATTTTGAGGCCTACAAAGTAGTGTTTATGCAGCATTGTTTGAATTTGAATTTTGTTCATCACTAAAATGACTTGTAATTAAAGTGATAAAATCCTAACTTCATCTCTTCGATTCTCCCTAATCAAGAATGATCTCAAGGAGTTCTTGGAAATTTTGGAAAGCTTTAAATGTGCTCTATAACCCATCTTTGAATTGATTTTGAATATTCCCCTTGGAAATATATGAAAAAGTGTCATGAAGTTGGGTCAAAATCCTGACCAAATTAGGGCAAAATTTCACCAAGTGTTTAGTTTCATGACCACATGTTCATAAAATTATAACTTGAGATCCATGCATTTTTGGAAGGAGTTGTGTAAAGAAAATTTGTAGATTTCATGGAGATCTACAACTTTCATGTTGGAAGTTTCTCTTGAATCATCTTGAGTCATGGTGAAATTTTTGCTCAAAGTAATGAAAAAAACATGAAATTTCCAACACTTAGAAAAATTTCTAAGTTTAGAAATTTTGACTTTTCAAAATGAAATATTGACTTTTAGATTTCTTCATGAATAAGTTTCATATTTGGACATGTTTTGATGAATTATGATCTTTGGTACTTGAATTTGATCAAAAAGTCAAAGTTTGACTTTTCAGTATACAGTTGACTTTTGATCAGTTGACTGAAAAATTGATTTGTCAATCCAATGGACTTGCAATGTTTTGAACCATGTCATTAGGTAAAAATAATGAAATTGGTCTCTTGAGATCATGTCGTAAACCAATTGATCATTTTCTAGGTCAAAAATCAGAAATTGCCCTTTCCTAGTCAAAACCCTAATTTTGATCATTTTGCCCTTTTGGAGATTTAATCAAATTTCTTGAGAAATTATGGTCCAAACTTGATCAAATGATACATATGAGTTTAAAATGTTGATGTGGATAAAAATTATGAAGTTTGACTGTAAACTGGCCATGGTTGACTTTTTCTCTAATACAGATGATTTTTAAGTCAACTGCTCAATTGACTGAGCAAAATTGTGATCCAAGGCTTGAAACTTAACATGAGTAATCTTGGGGGTACATAATGACCCATTAAAGTCACATTGGACATTGGAAGTTTAAAAATCCTTGAGCAAACTCAAACCCTAATTTTGGTCATTAGTGCTTAAGGAGGTGTCTTGAGTTGATCAAACCCTAGTGCAGTCTTGAGTCAAGGAGATCTTGTGAGCAAACTATTGATAAGTGAGAGGGAAAATTTTGGGGTACAACACCCAGCTAGACTCTCTTGGAATAAATGGACCCAGAGCTTCTGATCAGTGGTGTGTGGCTGAATCTTGCGAACATAAGATCTCAGATGCATCTTAGGACAAGAGACCCCATCATACTTGGCAAAAGTAGGGATCTTGAACTTCGGTGGGATGACCACTCCAGAAATCAAACCTAATTCTTCAAAATCTAGACCAGGTACTCTCTGAATTTCCATGGCATTGAGATGATCCTCTAGCTATTTATATTTGTCATCAGCAGGAGGATATTGTTCTTCAGCATAATTAGCCTCTTCTTCATCAAACTCTGGACTATGGTCTTTTGTCTTCTCTTCTTGGTTGTCCCCCTCAGTTGACGGAGTTGCGAATTCTAGAGCTTGCTTTGCTGGTCCTCTGAGTCTCCTTCCCATGTTCAGGACACCCACTGGTTTCTTTATCTTTTTCTTATTGTCTTTGAGGATGAGAGTCTTCAAGTCCTCTTGTCCCTTATCCAGATCCAGGAACATCTATTGGAACTGAGCATTTTGTGCTTGAAGATCCTTTATTGTTTGTTCCATATCCATCTTACTGAAATAAATAGTAGAAAGATAAGGAAACCTGTGTGGGGAAAACCTGTCATGATATGATGCATGGTATGTGGATACATGTTTTCAAGGATCTCGTGGGGTAAACACAAGAAGACTTTAGAAGTTGAACTTTGATCACAACTTTGATTGGAGAACTTCGTATTGTTGGACGTTCTTTCTATGAGAATCAAGCTCACCATGTCGAGTGGGTCACATCCTTTGACTCTGGTTACCGTGCTTTGGCCTTTGATGGAGTTTGGTTAGAGGAAAATAAATCCTCTTGCCCCTTGATGGATGTCTAGTTTATCATGACCCTGCATCACAGGCCCTTGAGATCCTTGAAATGGTTATTGAAATGATATGGCATGATGTTATGATGTTATATACAAGTGAACAAAGCAAACAAGTCTTTATGTACAAATAACCATATACACACAAAGCAGACAAGTCCTTAGGTTTAGGCTTGCATGGAGTCATAGGTAAGTACCCTATTGAAGTTTAGTTGGCTCAACCTGTCCTAGAGAGTGATCGGCTTCAAGGGGTCTCATATCACTGACCTTTCTTTTAGCCATTGTTCTAGCTCAAGCACCAAAGTATTGCGGCCAGAATATCCCAAAAGTCCAATCTCAATGAGTGTAGCATCGAGTATCAACCAATCTTCGATCGGAACCAAAGTCGGCTATCTCACTACTTCCTAATGGCCAAGTTGTTCAATTAAAGGTTCTAAGGTTAGTTAGCGCTTAATGACACTATAAGGAAGCCTAATGTTATCCTTGACTGACTTAAGGAACATTAGTACAAGCCAGAGTATCACACTAACGTAGTTATCACTTCGACCATATCAGTATATGCCATACAACCTCCATGATCTATTGCTACTTACCTAAAAAGGTACCCCAGATCCGGGTGTAGGATCTTTAACAATAACCCAAACAAGGACCCAAAAAATGTAAAGCAAGAAAGTCAAACAAGGAAAGCAAGTGAATATGATTTAGCTCTAAGGTAATCCCACTTTTAAGTTTGTCCCCAGCAGAGTCGCCAGTTCTGTAATACGGTGGGAGAACTGACATGAGTGTTTTATGTTTTATCGCAATTGTTGCGGATAGCAAGAGTCGCCACCAACTTTTCTTTTATCCAATAAGGAAAGGGTGAAAAGAACAGGAAAGACCTTTGAGATGTTTTCTTGAGTTCGGTTGGTAGGTTATGAAAAGGGAAGGTGTTAGCACCCTTTTCATCCATAGTTATCTATGGGCTCTTAGTTTCTTGCTAGATCACTTGAAAATGCTTTTGAAAATATACTTTGTGGTGGGTTTTGAAAGTATTTTGCAAAATGCCTTTGTTGCGGCAAACTTTGTAATGATTCTCGTCTCTATAAGAATGCATACAAAGTGTTGGTTTTGAAAATAGTTCAAAGAGATGTTTGTTTTTTGAAGTTGTTTTGAAATTGTAAGTGTGGAAATGGTTTTAGTTTTCGAGCAAGCAACTACGAGTGTCCTACCTACTCAAAAGGTCTATGTTCTTTTCCTCCTCCTTTAGATGTTGCTATCTTACTATTGGTTTGGTAAGAAGCCCCAGCGTTGGATGTGAAGGGCGAGCGTGGGTCAATTGTATAGTCATAGAAGGCAACCTATGAGACGTTTTAGCAATTTTCATTAGGGACTAGATTGTTTACCGAAGGCAACATCGAGGGACTACAATCTTTTTATCGAGGGTCTTTGCTAAAACGCCCTTATTCGAGGGACATGACTATTTTTTGAGGAAACAAGTGAGATTATCCTAGAGGTTCACGTGTGTGAATATTGTATTTGATTGCATGCACTTTTTGTCTTTGGTTAGGGTTGTCTACTTGTTGATTTTATCTTTCCATACACACCTTAATTACTAGCAATTATATTAAAGTGATAAATTGCAAAAAGTAAATTTACTACGCTATTGCATCACTTGGGGGATGGGGGATATAAATTTAAAAATGGAGATTGCAAGAAGTTAAATCCTAATTATCTATTACAACCATATTAAAACTTGAATAATGCATAAGGAATATAATGTACAAGACAAAATGAAAAAAGGAGTAGATTTGTTTTGTTTTTGTTAAGGAAATTTAATTAAGTTAAAGAAAAGAAAATAAATAGAAAAATGTTTTTTGGTCTTTTTCATTGTAAGAGATTAAATAAAATATACTAAATAAATTAAAATTATTTTTGGTGTTTTCATGTAGAAAATAGTTTTTGTGTCTAAAACGATTTTTGTGTAGAAAACAGTTTTATGCTTGGGCCTAGGGTCTTTTTGTTAGTAAACAGGGGGATTTAGAAACTGGAAATGCCAAGGCCCAGCCAATGCAGGCCCAGGCGTGCTTCCTGCAAACAAGGCAAAGTGAAAAAATATGAACAGATGACAAAAGGACTCGCTGAGGCTTGAACCCAGGATCTTACACAAAAATGCCTTTCGCGCGCTATTTGTACCATTGGGGTGGTCTGTTTCATCTGTTTGTTATACAGTGTGCACTAAAGATAAAATGAACTCATGGCTTCATCTTTTTCTTTTGAGCGCAGGGATGTCTAGCTTTTTTGTTAAGATTCGAAAGGCTTCACCCTTAGCCAATCGAAGGATGTAAAAAACCTTCCTAACATGTGAATAGAAATCTAACTATGTAGCTTTCGAAAGCTACAGAACAAAGGTTAGCACAAATTTGTTTGGTACCAAAATCGAAAGAAAACTAACTAGTCAGAGTTGAGATTCTCAGGACACAAGTAATAAAAATCAAAACTAAGAGTATGGTCAGTTTCCTAGACATGATATCTACATTTTTTTCTTTTCAATGTATATACAAATGATGTTGGAATGAAAAGTTCCAAAGTTTTAAGAAAACTTACCTCTTGAAGTGCCAATCGAAAGACCTCTATATGACTTTTAGAAATGACTTGATGGTGGATTAAGCTTTTCGGGACCTTCCTTGAGCTAATGGGACCACTTCTTTGCTTGAATCAAAAGGCTGGTATGTGGTACGCTAGGAGTGAATCAGAAGGCTGATATATGGAAGTTGGAGAGTGAATCGAAAGGCTGATATATGGCAATTAGGGAGTGAATCTAAAGGTTGTTATATGGCAGTTAGGGGGTGAATCGAAAGGCTGCTATATGGCAGTTAGGGAGTGGATCGAAAGGCTCACTAATGCATGAATAGGTTTGAGATTTTTTAGAGTTTGAGAGTTTGAGAGTGTTTGATGATTTTTTTCACCCAACAAAAGTCTCTCCAGCTACTAAAAATCCCCCCCCCCCTTAGATGTGTTGTGAAACATCTTATTTATAAAAGAGTTTGGCTAAGATTTGAGGGGGAAAACAAAAGAAATTTGAACAAATTGGGTATGTTGTCTTCATATCCTTCGAGGTGCAACTCTTGTATGTCAATTTGGTGCAAATATGGGAGCACTATAGCAGGACTGCCTTGCAGTAGTTTTGGAGTGTTGTGGCAGCTTGGTGCAAGACTGTTTCACAGGTGACTGTTTTTGACCAGACTCATCAAAAGACAAAACACCACCTGTGTGTCCTTCGAATGGACCAATTGTATGTCCTTAGAAGGGTCCAAATGTATGTCCTTCGAATGGACCAACTGTGTGTCCTTCAAAGGGTCCAAATGTATGTCCTTCGAATGGACCAATTGTGTGTCCTTTGAATGGGCCAAATGTATGTCCTTCGAATGGATCATATGTGTGTCCTTCGAATGGGCCAAATGTATGTCCTTCGAATGGACCAATTGTGTGTCCTTCGAAGGGGCCAAATGTATGTTCTTTGAATCCATCAATTGTGTTCTTTGAATCAAACAAATTCATGTTCTTTGAATGGGCCACCAAATATGTGTCTTTCGAATCCACCCATTGTGTGTCATAGTGTAGAAACTATGTATGTTGAAGGGTTTAAAGGTGGAATCGAAGCATGCATGAGGGGAGTCAATTCCTTGTGGGTTCTAACATGAAAGATGTCATTGCCTTGTGCATGCTAGCATGAGGGAAACCCTTGCCTTGTGAATCAAAGCAAGTAGGAAAGAGGCCATTGCCTTCTGAATCAAAGCAAGCATGTAGGAGGTCATTGATTTGTGAATCGAAGCAAACCTGTAGGAGGCTATTGCTTTCTGAATCGAAGAAAACCTGTAGGAGGTCATGGCTTTCTGAATCGAAGCAAGCCTGCAAGAGGCCATTGCCTTCTGAATCGAAGCAAGCTTGCAGGAGGCCATTGCCTTCTGAATCGAAGCAAACCTGCAGGAGGTTGTTGCCTTCTGAATCGAAGCAAGTTGTTTCAAAGGGAGACATTGCCCAGTCGAAGCTATCATAAAGGAAGGAGTTCAGTCAAAGATAGCATGAATGTAAGCAATGCCCAATCGAAGCTAATATGAATCGAAGCAAGCTTGATTTTCTTCAATTTTGTCAAAAAAAATCAAATTTATCTGTTTTGCTCTTTCAACAGTTTCCTCTTTGACTTTATGCTTAAAAATCCAATATGATCCATGGCAACTATGTGGGACATTAAAAATCCAATTATACTTGTGCAATCTTGAAATTTAATAAATCCTTGTGAGAAAATGTCTTGAGAAAAGAGAGGGCAAATTTTGGGGTACAACACAATCTGTAGATATTTTTAAAACAACTTGCCTCGAGAGGACTTTCCGAGATCTGTACCATCAATATAAATATCCCCAGTATTGTGAACTTTGGAACACGGCTCCTGGCTAACCAAATCTGGAGATGGTTTCAACCATGTTTGGGCGAGTTCCCCTGATTACTCAGCACTTTGAGAGATTCTTCGAATCTTGGCATAACTTCCCCAGTTTGAATGACTTTAAGGGATTAAATCTCAACTTGAGTGCCTCGGATTGGACGAACACTTACTCAACAAAGTATTCAACATGCTTTCCCCTGCTCAATAGAGTCTCGACAAACCATTTCCTCTCATTATACTCACGAAGAAATGAGAAACTCATAGAGTTTGAAGAAATCTTACCTTTAGGGTAATTGACTTAAGTCTTGAGCATATGTTAGTACACAACCTTACTTCTCAACTTGAACTGCTTCGTTCACAACATATATTTAAAGAAAATATATTCCTCGGGCCCAACTGAAAGTAATGCTCCGCTGCTCGACAGAGACTCTGGGCAATCAACTTTTGCAATTTGCTTCAGATCATTTCTCAAACTGGTATTCTTTTACTCAACAGAGTCAATAGAAGGTCTGCCCATGATTAAGATCATTCTTAAAAATTATTTACCTTTCAACGGTATCCTGAAGAAATTTCATCTCTTGGGATAATCAAACTTCCATTTGATGCTCATTATGCAAGCTTACTTGATGTTTAAGCACTTGTTCATATGCAAATAATGTTTATTCTAAGAATGATAATTTCAATGCAACACTCATGTTTGTCTTGACGTTTAAAAACTTTTATTGAAAATATTAAACATCAAAAAAATTTGTGCCAAAGAAAATAAAAAGATGGAGTGATACCAACTCAAAAGCTTTAGCAAGCCTCTTAGGAGTCAGATTATCGTATTCTTGTTACAGTGAGCTTTCAAATTAATCCATACTTCAGTTAGGACTTTTAAAGATTGTAATGTGGCCTGGTTCACGGTTTTTAGAAAAAAGGATTTAAGGATCAAAATATTTGGTGTCCATCCATTCTCCATGATGTTCTCCAATCCTATATTCAGTTAAACCAATACGAGCACTCATCTCTCAGGAGGAGTTTACAATGGTTGAGGAGTAAGACGAGGTTTTTTGGACACGATAGTCACTCACCTCTTTCGTTCTTAGTGTCTAATCACACGACTTTGTTCTTTGCTAAGAATTTTCAGTTCATAATCCCTTTTTGCTTTTTGCGCTTTTTGCTTTCCCTAAATTTTTCCTGAACAAATTCTTTTTGAACTTAACTTTAAAGTCCAGCGGGATGTCCTGACTTTTGCCTAATAGATGTCCTGACCATTGTGGTATCGTCCTTTTTAATACACGCTACTGATAGATAAAGGTTAGCCATTGTGGTTTTGACTTTCCTTAGCCTTTTGATGGATAACCATTGTTGTATCCTTAAATGCGCACTCTTGATGAGTTTTGAACGCTCAATCAGATTAATTGAAATCTACCCTACCTCGGGTAAAATGTGAGGTTTTTTTCTGACAAAAAAAGAAACTTCTACTTCAAGGCTCAAAGGGGTTAACGAGAGTTTATCTACCTTATATCTCTGGTGTCTGGGGATTTGAAACAATGCATGTACATCGTCAGCAGAGTTTTTATTCAAAAGCACACCATTTGAAATTTTTGGTATATTACTCATCATCCTTCCTCCAGAGGTTTTTTTGCTTTATTTAATAAAAGTTAAGTATCAAAAAACAAAGAAAAACATTAATGAGTGAATATGAATGGATTAATTCAAGACAAACATATTCAATACATTATGATTAATATTCAAAAATAAGAAAATTTTGAATACAAGAAAGTACTGAACCAAAACAAGAAATAATACAAATGAGAATTGCAACTATAATTTGAAATTTCCATGTTGAGGAGACTAGTATCCATATGGACTTGTTTCCTGAGACGATGATCTGGCAGTCTTAACACTCACTGAGCCAAAGGAGACTTCAAATCTGACTGGCTGGTCTGAAATTGATAGCCTTTGTGTCAAGCAGGTCTTGTACCTTTTCTTTGAAGGCCCTGCAGTCTTCAATGGAATGGCCTAGTTCCCCAGCATGGTAATTACATTATACATTAGGATTAAAATCCACAGCATGAGGAATGACAGGCTTCAGTGGCTTGGGTTCCACCAAGGAAAGCCTGAGCAACTGAGGGAACAACTGGCCATAAGTCATACGAATAATGTTGAACACTCTTTTTGGCTTCCTTTCCCTTTGTCAACTCTGTTGCATACGTTTCTATCGATAGGTTTGCTGTCGAGGAGCATACTGAACAGGTTGAATTGTTGGTTGGTTAACAGTTATAGCACAAATGTGTCTTGGAAGTCAGGTGGTGTGGGTTCAACACCCACCCCATACAAAAAAATTTTACTCTATTTTTTCTAACCTAATTTTCTTTATTGTTCTTAATTAATTATTTTTTTAATTAATCAATCATTAACTAATCTAATCTTTTTCTTAGTACTAATAAATTAATATTAGGATTTTAATTAATAATTAAATTTTTATTTCTAATATGTAATTAATTAACTTTTTATCTTAATTTTAAAATTAATTAGAAACAATTAGATTTTAATTAATTATTAACACTTAAACTATTTTCTACAAAAACACCAAAACAAAATATTTTTTCTAACATTCTTTTTCTCATCTTTTTGATATTTAATTTTCCTAGAAAATTGTATAGGTCACACAACTGATGTAATAGCGTAGACTTCTTTTCTTGCAATTTTCTAATTATGTATCTACTCCGAGGATATACTAGCGTAGGTTTACTTTTCCGCAAATTTTTATACTTATGTATCTCTCTCCCAAAGCCATATAATAGCGTAGGACTTTACATTCCGCACTTTATTTTTCTATACATATTTAACTGTTAGTAACTAGGGTTTGTATGGAAAGACTAAAAACAAACGTAGAAAATCATATTTCTCAAGATATATAACTGAAATCAATATACTCTTTACACTTGCACCTCTATGGTATCCTCTCTTGTTGCCTTACGAATATTGGTCACGTTCCTCGAAAGTGGGGATACTTTAGCAAAAGACCCTCGATCAAATCATCATTGTCCCTTTCGAATAAAGATCATAATCCCTCGATGACCCTTCGAGCTGCCTACAAAATAATCTAGTCCCTTTGATGACCCTACGAGCAAAATAATGATAGTCCCTTTGATATAATTGCTAAAGTATCCTTACATGTTGCCTTCGATGACCATACGATGACGCTACGCATGTCCCTTCACATCCAATAGATGGGATTACCTACCAACTAATGGTATGGATAATATTATCTCTAAAGGAGAAGGAAAATAACAAGAAAGACCTTTAGTGGGTAAGAACTCCTAATTGCTTGCTCACAAACTTTTCTCACAAACAATACATTTTTCACACTACTTTTCAAACAAATATTTTCAAAAATACTTTGTATACATTCTTGAGGACTGATACAAGAATCCTTACAAAGTTAGTCTTACATTGACATTTCAAAATATTTACAAACAAATCACACACGCACAAAGTAAGTTTTCAAAAATGAACTAAGCAACTAAGAGCTCGTAGATAACTACGGATGAAAAGGGTGTTAACACCTTACCTTTTCATAACTTACCCCTCGAACTCAAAATTTATCAAAGGTCTTTCTTGTTCTTTTTACTTTTCCTAAATATTAGATAAAAGAAAAATCAGCGGCGACTCTTGCTATCCACACATTTGGATAAAACCAAAAAAGTCAGTTCTCCCACCGTATTACACTATGCACATATATACACACTGAGACATTTGTGTGTTTAAACCCCGAGCCTTTCCAGCCAACCATTTTTTTTTATCCTTCGCTAACCCCACTCGAGCCTTGTTCCCTTTAGTTGGTTTGTTAACCACATAATTTAATCATGAGCCCAAAAACTCCATCGCCCTGCTTAGATAAGTGTTGTTAATTTCTAATTTGTGAAACATCTTAAGTTTAGGGTTGGGACATCGTAAATAGTTAGAAAAAAATAGGTACGTGCAGTAAAAAGAAAGAGAAAAATTGAAAAAGAGAAAAGAGAAAAGAAATGAGAAATAGAATAAAGCACTTACCTAGAGGAGGATTTAGTTTGAAAAGAAAGCAATGCTCAAAGAAACACTTGAGTCAGAAATAAAGAATCCTAAGAGAACGCTTTTCGAAACTCGTTATTGTGAATAGTATAAATAACACAGTGATGAAAGTAGCAATGCTGACTCTGAGGAAAAAACACTTGTTTTCCCTTTTGTTTATTTATCCCACCTTGTCCCCAAGCCTCGTTAAAACCGTAAAAATCCTCAAAAAGTGTGTGTAGTGTGTGTATGAGATGAAGATAAATGTTATTCAAACTTATGAGTTGACTTTACATGCTTTGATTATTGAGTGTAAACACTTTAACCCAAGAGATTTGGTGAGAGTGTGAAAAGTTGACAGGTAAAGAGATACCCTGATGTAGAAGTGTAGCGGAACATCAAAAGTAGGGGAAGAAGGAAATGTTGAAAGGAAAGTGAAAAGAGAGTCGCAAAAGATCGAGGTGGTATTGTGGTAAGTTGATAGTTTGGAGTGTCTGATTCTATTTGTCCTGAATATTGCTTAAGGACAAGCAATGAGCTAAGTTTGGGATTGTGATCGGTCACCATTCTCATCATGTTTTTGTTACTTGTCTGATGATAATCTAAATATTTTTGCATCATTTTGTGTCGTATTTTTCTTCTTTTGAATGATTTCATATTTCATAAGTTTTTCCGCATTTTATGTTTTCGTAAGTTTATTTCAAATTATTTCCTATTTTATGCTTCGATTGGTTGTTTCTACTGTTTCAGGTGCAAGTGAAAGATCCAAGGGACTCATGACGAGAACAGTCAAGAAATAGAGAATTTTAAAAAAGTTTTCAATAAGTTACAACAAGTCTAACACGGCCACCCGTGTCACCTAACACGGGCCATGTCAGACAGAGAAATGCATCAAAGGACAAAAACCAAATTCTTAACACGTAAGAGTTGAGATCCTCTACTATGAGTTGATGATGGTTGGATATTGTACTCTCACTCAATTCGTTAAATTTTTTAAGTTTTCAATACACTTAAATTTATGAATAATTCTACACAATAGAAAAATAAGAATTCCCCTTTTATTATTTTCATGAGGTTCTCAAGGCATGAACTTTGGTGAGGTTATTTGTAGCAACTTTTTGTGAAAAGGGTTTCAGTAAAGTTAATGGATACATTGTTTTAAGACTTGTGTGAATTATATATGATTTGATACTTTAATCATAAGTTATTTGAGATAGAAAACAAAATTAATTTTCATGTTTTATCCATAGAATATGATATTTAGTTTAACTTTCATGTTTTATCCATAGAATATGAAATTTAGTTAGTAATTTCATTTTAATTATAAAGTGTAAACAGATCATATTATGAAAAATAAAAATAAAATAAAATTTATTAAACTAAAATTTTAGCCTACTTAATTTCAAAGTTACAATGTTTATTTTAGGACATGTTTACATTAATAATACATACAATTTAGATTAATAGGTGTATCGAAAAATCTGAATGTGAGAACTATTGATGAGAAATTGCAGCTTGACTTAACATAAACAAATTACAAATGACACATTATTTAGTCAAGACTATACTACAAGAATTCTACACGATACAAACATTCTTAACAACTTTATTAGACTATTAAACTTTTAACAATCAATGTTTGCTCTATCTTATCAAATTTCTAAATTCTGATAGAATGGAAATACAATCATGAATCAACAATCACTACAAACTACACATGAACATACTTTAAGACAAAGCATTGGCACAAGAATACGGATAATTAAGCACTTGCAGTGATGCACTGGATTGCCTGTTTGCATATACCAGTCATTGTAGCTTCAGGTCCATAAACCTGAAAAGAAAGCTAGATAGATCAGATAAAAGTTAACCAAAAGCAATTTTGTGAATCAACATTAATTGGTTTCTTAAAACAATCAATAAAGACATGTTACATAACAAACCTCAATTGGAATGCCAATTTCCTCTCCAAGTGCCCTCATTTTTGCCAGACCCCTTTGGTAGTTGGGACCTCCTCTCCTCACATAAATGTGCATATTTGCTTCTTTGAGTTTTTGTTCCTGGTTTGTAATAGATCAACAATCAATTAAGGGCCTGTTTGTTACATCTTTTGAAAAAAAGTTACTTTTTTTTAAAAATAATCGTTGAAGTTAGCTACCTTCTCCTTTAGAGCTCGAATGATGCCACTGAACGTAGCAGCAACATCAGTGAAGTTAGCAATTCCTCCTCCGATCACAAGGGCTCGCTTTTGGCCATCAGGATTTGCAGTTGCACACTGCAAAAAATGCATAAGCACTGTTATATCGGTTTCCAAGTAGCATGCATTTGATATAACCTATCTTTATTCCTTACATACTCCAAACAATGAAATGTCGGAATATAGAAAGCATAATGCCGAATCTGTAAATTGATGATACTATAATAAAATACAAAAAAGTTGAGATAAGAGTTATTTACGTCGATTACAACTCTGGCATACTGCAAGACCTCGTCTTCCTTTGGTGCACCGCTGTATTCTGCATAATTTCCAAGCTCTGGAGCGTAACCAAGATCTCCTACCTATTATGATAAATTTGTTTAAAAGAAGTTAGTTGCTTAATCTTGCAAGGCAATAGTTTTTAACAATGATTTTAGTTTTGAAGAAATAGAAACACACACCGTATCAGCGTAGATCACACTGGCACCTCCACCAGCTACCATAGTCCAAATTCGACCCAACGGGTTTAACACTGTAAATTTCAATGATGCACTTGTCTGGAAGAAGAAAACAGTCAAACAAAGCAGCATAAGCTTTTGATTATAAAAATTTTACAGCACCACGAAAACTGTAGTAGAAACAATATTTTTTATGCTTCATAAGATAAATAGCACACGGACGATGATTGACCATGA
Source organism: Vicia faba (assembly GCA_948472305.1). Lineage (NCBI taxonomy): Eukaryota > Viridiplantae > Streptophyta > Magnoliopsida > Fabales > Fabaceae > Vicia > Vicia faba. The sequence continues at coordinate 263,390 of CATIWC010000839.1, read as the reverse complement.
AGAACAGCAAACCATATCACAACTTACTAAGAATTATATGGTTTAAAATCGGTGACTTTGAGACAAAGTTATGAATGAACTGAATACAAATTTTGTATTCACCTTTTCATCTAATCCATGAATGAAAGACTCGGTAGGACTCATAACCCTTCCGAATGGCAAGGGAAATTCAATGTTTCCCCATCTGAAAATAAGAAGAAAGTCCATACTCATTAACATATGTTAATCATGAAATAACATTCAGTAAATCAGTTCTAAGAGATTAATTAGAGATATGATATTCATTCTTCAAATGAAAAGTAACATTCTTGAGAGGGAAGAAACTCACTTTTTGAAGTTCTTGAAAGCAGCAGTGTCATCTAACTCTCCTCTCATATCCAAAGGGTAAGGCTTTCCATCCACCAGGGCGAAAGGATTCATCTCTAAGAATGTGAAATCCAGATCTAACATGGTAGGGAAAAAGAACAAAAAGTTTAAATGAAACTGTCAATGAAGTTGTATTAACATTCGATGTTCTCTAAATGGATATCTAATAATATACCTTGAAATATATTGAAAACCACCTTGAGAAAATCCACAAGTTCTCCCTTGATCTGAATACATGAAAGTAAAACTAATGAATAATTGAAACAACTTGTCCACCAACCAAAACAAATTCGTGATTCAATAAGTAGCACCAACATTTCAGATTAAAGGTGTCTCAGGTGTCCTACACCGACACATGTGAAAAACTAATAAATTATTGAAACAACCCGTCCACCAACAAAAATGAATTAGTGATTCATTAAGTAGCACAACATTTCAGATTAAAGGTGTGTCACACATGTGATTACATTCAATTATTTTAATTTCTCAAATGATTGTCGGTGTTGACGTATTATGTCAGTTCTTCATAGATAACAACACAAAAAGCTTGAATACATTTTAGATATAAAAAAAAAAAGGTACCATAGTTGATATGTTCATAGAATAACAAATTAGCAGAGGAAAAATACCTCCAAGGGGAGGGTTGCAATAAGTGCTGATATATTCTCTGATGTAAGAGATTCCCCTGTTGGAATAAACACAGTCTTCACCTGAAATATGAACAAATCACATTGTAGCTTATATGGAATTATAGAGCAATAAATAAGCAGAATTTACATAGGGAATCAAAGTTTTAGTTCATCTTGGTACCTTATCCCAGTTCTCTTCAATGTCAATTCCTCCACATTCAGAAAAGCTTATACTGTTTCCTAGTCTCTCCGAGACAATGTTAAGGTAAAACTCTTCATTATGTGGAATGAAAGGTTCAACAATGAAAGTTGTTATAGGTCCTTTGCATCCACCCATCTCAACCTATATTTTAGATTAAGACATCAACAAACACTTAAAGGATGAACTTGAAGTACTGAGAAAACTTGATCAAAAAGAGTGAAAAAAACGGTTCCAAGGTTTAGAAGACAGGAGAAATCGCACTTCTTTTCCAAGACGCTCTTTTACAAAACCATCAACTTCAGCCAAATCCAGATTTAAGGCAACCAAACCACTTTTGCCACGTTTTCCAAACAACATGTCAGGTTTCACAACCAATTTTGAAGATGAAAGCCATGGTTCTTTCTCTACTAGCTCATTGATATCAGTTGTTTCTATAACCTGAAACAAAAAACACCCAGCAAGTTCAGATCACTTCACTTTTTCACAAACCACAGTTGCATACATCATCATATAGCCGCACAGCTCAGTACACAAAATTAGTTGTCATATTGAAAATCGACATTACGGACTCCTAAATTAACAAAATGTAAATCATATTATTGTAGATCGAAATTAGATCTTCTCAGACACAAACTTGTATAAAAAATTTAAAAAAATCGGTTACTCAGGTTATCTCAAAGCTGAAAGCTAGACTCATTAATCTCGAGATACAAAGATCCATTTAAGAGAATCACAACAGATGGTTTTCCATAATGCATACACACTAGTCAAGGATTGAACTCTCGATCACATGCTCCAGACCGGTTATCTATCAATGTTCACACTATATTGTTAACTTATACACACTATACATCCTCCGGTCACTACTATAAGCAAAAATTCTATTTTCAAGTTCGTTGAATAATTGTGTATCTAGTCTAGATATAAATCAGATACATTAGTTATTCAACGAATTCACCAGAGTACATCATAAGATGTGCTAGCTAGTGATAAGAGTCTTGACATTGTAACCTCAAGCGACAAATTCAAATCTCCTTGAACTAATGCTAGTTTTTGTATTCATCACTTTATATTTTTTTCAAACTAATGCCCTAACGAAAATTATATAAGATTCAGAGGCAAATCAACAAAAATCAAGAACAATTCAGAGTACTCACTTGTGCAGACTTAATCGGCATATCATTTCCAGAAATTCTCTTAAAATGTTCCTTCAACAACCTCTTAGAATCATACTCTCTGATCTTCTTGCGCGCCATGATAGATCCTTAAGAAATTTCCTACACAAGTTATTTCGATCAAATCAGGTTAAATCAACCTCAAATTTCAAATCAAAATCAAAGAATAGAATCAGAATCACAAACGAAAACAACCATGAGAGAGAATAATGCAACTACCTAACTACCTACCGTTCGAGAGAAACGGATGAATGGAGAAGAAGGTGAGGGATAGGTAGATCCAACGGTGAGTTTGGTGAGTCTATGAAATGAAAATTTGCATTTATAGAGGTTAGGAAAATGAAGAAATTTTAAGATGAAACTGAAAAAAGGGATAGGTTGGGTATTACTAATATTGAGAGTTTATTATTATAATAATTAGTATTTCTTGTGCGTTGCACGAGGTAAGCGCGAGATGTATAAACTTGAACAATGACTTTTTTAAACGCTCGTGCTACTTACTCCTACCAAAGTGATTTCCTCAGTTTTCACCAAACAAAAATAAATAAAGTTATTTATTTATTTATTATCTTTCATTTTTTTTCTTAAATAGGATAAATACACTTATACTACTCTAATCATACTATTATTAATAGATATTTTTTCAAGTTTATTAAATTTTTTGTTTTTAATTTTTATACTTATTTAATTATTTTCTTTTATATTTTTTAGTAAAAGCTATTTTTTACTACTAACTAGTTAAAATATTTCAACTTTCCTCTTACTAATTACTTAGACCTACCTTTTTCTAATGATTCTCTTAAGGTAAAAATATTTATATAAATTTTTTAACAAAATAAAACTCAATTTTTTATTGGTGTCTTTTATTTTTTAAGAATATATTTTTATCTTATTTTTTAATTATCCTTTATTGATCAAGTTAAGTAACAAAATTTAACAAAATAAAATCTACATTTTTTAATGGTTTCCTTTATTTTTCTTAATAATATGTTTTTAATATTTTTAATGTATAAATAAATAATTAAAATTTCCCCCATTAATTATTTTTATTGTTTTTTTTTTTTTACTTTTTCTTAACAATATATTTTTAAAAAATTTAATATATAAAAAAAAAAACTAACTTTTCTCCCATTGACTATGTTTCTTTACTTTTCTTAATAATATATGTTTTTATCATATTTTCAATTGTCATATTTTTATCAAATAAAAAATTATATAATTGGATTTGATCCCTAAGAAAGTAAAAATCTGGTTTTTATGTGTTTGCTCTTTTCATGTGCAATTGGATTTTTGACTAATTGGATTTCTAATTTATTGTCTATATACAGTTTGATTGGCTATTCTATCTTAACCATCAAGTCATTCAACAATGATTAGAGTCAATTAGCTTGACATGCTACAGTAGAATCTGTAACACATTTAGCTTCACAATTGGATAAAGCAACCACTGATACTTTTTTGAGCAACATTAAACAAATGCTCCTAATAATTTGAAGATGTATCCAATTATGCTTCTTCTATCAATCTTGTCACCTCACCAATTAACATCAGAAAAATCAGTTAACTCTAGTTTGTTATTGCGTTCGCCAAATAGAAATGAAAGACCATAATTAAATGCGTCATTTATGTATCTCAATATTCTTTTTGTAGTATTAAAGTGTTGTTCGAGATGGTTGTTCATGAACATGCTTAACAATCCAACTAAGTAGAAAATGTATGGCCTATTTTTGCACAAGTATCTCAATGAGCTTACTAGCGCCTAGATGTGGTAGCATCTACTTGGTCCTCCTTGCCTTCATCTGAATCCACCAATTTTAGATTTGTATCATTTAGTGTGATTGCAGCGTTACACTCTATTATGTTGAACTTTGTCAAAGTCTCTTTTGCATATTTGGCTTGCTGCATGATTATTTCACACGAGGATGGTAAGAATTCCATGCCAAGAAAATAGCCTAGCCTACCTAGATCAATCATATTAGACACTTGCTTCATCTTCTCCTTGAATTGCTCAATCTCAGTCTCACAACTACCAGTTACAAGGAGACCATCCACATAAAGACAAATGATCAAAATAATTTTCCCTTTTTTGCCTTTGATGTGAACACCATGTTCAGAGTTGTATTTTTTGAACCCTGCCTCAATGAAGAATTTATCAATGTGAGAGCATTTACCCGTTATATGTTTTGTATGATGTCAAAACTAGGATAATTTTAACATTTATGTATATTGGACGATATTAATGAGTCTTAACGTGCATCTTAATATTAGGGTACTTAGAATGCATTTAGAACATGTTTGGAAAAGGTATCATGTATTAAAAATTAGTTTTTACATGAAAAACAGATCTATGTGTCGACACATACGAAGTATGAGTCGACACATATGGATCATAATTAAAGCATGTATCTTTTATTTCTAAGTGTCGACCTGAAGAGGCTTTATGTGTCGACACATATGATGAATTAGTCGATACATGCTGATCAATTTTAAAGCCTGCAATTTCTATTTCAGTATGAGTCGACACATGACATACATGTGTCAACACATGTATCAGATGAGTCAACACATGATTCGTATAGTCAACACATGTGTCAAAATGTGTTAATAGTGTCGCTACCACAAAAAAATACCGATGCAAATACAGTTATCACTGAACTTTATTTACCTTTGAGGAAAGGAAAATATCAAGAAAACCTCAAAGAGGGGAAAGAACATGGTCTTGTGACCGAGAGAAGAATACATAAGTCAATTACGCAAGGGGGACGTTGATAAATGCAAATTGTAGTTATTTTTATATATACTTTTTGTTGCACTTATCGACTCTTTATTGTTAATATAGTTGAATAATCCAACTATGTGTATAACTACGTTTAGTTTGTGTATAATTCATTTTCATGTATAAAGTGTATTGTTTGATAATTTTGTATTCATTTTGTACGTATTTGAGCATTGTTGGAGTAAGAGGAATAAAAGCTCCAAGACGCATTGTTTGATCAATAAAGGAATAAGACCAAGAAGAGAGAGTCATTTGAAGTTGTGCAAAGAAAGAAACAAAATTTTTTGGACTAATGTGCATCGTCGGGCGATGGTTGGGCGAGGGGCATCGTGTTTACGTCGACGGGCAATGGTGGAGCGAGGAATGACCAATTTTCTAGCTGATTCTTCCTTGTTTCGCTGTTGTGTCATTGGGAGAGGAGAAGAAGTGTCATCGAGAGACGTGTATCTGTCGCCGGGTGAGAAAAGATATTTTCCCCAGTTCCATATGTGGCGTAGTCTGGGCCAAGGGTTTAGGTAGTGTCACCGCGCGACGTGTTTGTGTGACTGGGCGATGGTCACAAAATAAATTTTCTTTATATTTTATTTTCATTTTATTTTGTTTGGTGATAGTTTTGGGTGTGGTTCTTGATCTCCCAACTCCATCAACCTCATTTTTGTAGTGGATTAGTTTAGATAACAACTATGGAGCTCGTATACGGATGGTCCAAAATGGATTTCTCTTCAATCGACATTAACAAACCGATAGATTTGAGGTTCATTTATCTTTTTCTTTGTGTATTCTTTTTTAGTTGGATTTATATGTATATTTACTTTGAACTCATTTATATTTGTCGCTCATGGAATTATATAAAAATTACTTTACAAATCTTTGTCAATTATTGTCCTGGATATTTTGCTCTGTGCTCTGGATTTGGGTTGTTATAGACATATACTGCTTTAATTCTTATCTAGGATGATAGTTTATTAGTTTATAGATTCTAGAGATAAATTTAGAGTTGACATTCACCTGGGTGTCTTTGATTAATGCTTCTCTGTTGATTGTGTCGCTCTGAGAGATCGTCGATGCAATTAGCATGATTTACTTTTGTGTTGTTGAGGTGGTTGAGAGATCGCTACCAAGGTGATACAATAGGTATCTCAATTTGGGTTAGAAATGAATTAGGTTGTGAGTGATACGTGATGACATTGACGAGTATTATAGGTTGAGTATAACTGGTCTATAGGTCTGAGGAGTAGCATATATGCACTCTTGATAAGTTATTCCTTTTTCTTTTATTTTTGTTTACATTTATTTTTTGTTGATAACTTTTACCCTTTCCATTCAAACCCCCAAACTCATTAACGAATGATTTGTCGAACAACGACTCGATAACCAATCTCTCTGGATATGATATTATATAACCTAAATATCACCTGGTAAAATAATAATTTACTTTGTTTTCCACTTTACCGCTTCATCAAAATGGTACTATTGCCATGGATTGGTTTATTGTTTCGCATCTTGATAGTTCTTTTGTTCTTGAGTTTTGTAATTAATGTATATGTTGTATAGAAATTGTGCATGAACTTGTTTATGTTTACTTGTGAATTTATTTGTTTATGTTTACTAAACTTATACATGTTTTAGATACTTGTAAATTTAGTGAATATATTTGTTTCTCTTCACGGTTGCCAAAGGCGTGTTTAGATGTGTAGTTCTGGTTAGAGCTCGAAGAGATGAGAGCGAAGGCGGGAGTGAAGCATTTGACTCGTCCGAAGTAACTTGCAGTTTGTAAATATCAGACTTTGAGCTTATGACGTAAAACAAATATATTTTATTATTTTTAATTTTGTTAAGTTTAGGTAGTTGAATGCAATTATCTAAACAAATTTAACTCAGACTAGTTCTTAAATTTTATATATTCACTTTTAAATTTACTTAGACAATTTCATTCGGTCTTTTAGTATGTGTATATTAATTGTGTTCACTTTTGTGTTTGTCTTTGATCTTGTTATGAATAGCTTGGGGATATTGAGGTGATTTGTCAAGTTTGATCATTTCGTCTTGTGAATGTGTGGTAATGATTTTGTTAAGGTTTTGTACACGTTCGAGGTATGCGTTTATTGCTTTCTATACTTTATCATATTCATGATACTTAGACTTTTTATAATTTTTATGTCATTCATTCTTTTGTATACTTGTTCATTTGTGAATCACTTAAGTTCCTACCCTTTTTGTGAGGTAGCTTTCAATTGTTCATATATGCTAGAGACCACAATTCTTGTTTTAACTGAATTTTTATTATGCTTAATTTTTTTTTTTGTGTTAATTGTATGAATGTAAGAAAAGGATCAAGGCATTTTGTTTCATTTTGAGCACAACTACCTAGCCAAATAGTCAATTCACCTTATAAGTGTGTGATCATTAGTATCCCCTTTTGAGTCTTTTTGTCAATGTCCATGTTATTTTTGAAATTGATGCTTGTCTATGAGGGTTTGGTTTTCATTTTTTAATGGACATTGATTATTTGTTTTCTTGAATTATTAAATATGATTTATAGTTTGAATTTTTGCCTTGCCTTAGAAAGTAGGGAGTATTCGCATTATGATGATGATTGAATTCAAGTTGGGGAGAGAAATGTTTATGGGTTTATGTTGTAATTGCTATGAGGTTGTAAAAGAAAGAAAAGAAAAAGAAAAAAATAGAGAAGAAAAAGAAGAAGAAAATTTGAATAAGCTTTGAAAAAGAAAAACAAAAAGAGTAAGGAATAATGTTGTGTTAATAAGTATTGTGATTGGTTTGAGAAATTTGAAATGAAGAAGAATTTGATTGAAATTGTGTTGCTTGAGTCTTGGTGAGTTGATCACTCCCTTAGGTTAAGGAAAGTTTTTGTTTCGATTAGCTTTAAGACTATCCCTTATTTGTTAACCAAACCACATTACAGCCTTGAAAAGCCCTTGTGATTCTTGCTTTTATGTCTTCAACATGAATTTTTGGATGAGTGTAGCATTTAATCTTTTGTTTGAAAGGTTGTTGGATGAGTGAAAATACCTCATTTTTATGTGTTTGTCATCTATCGATGATTGTTTTTGCTAGGTGTGATTCATTTGTGAACTAGTGTTGTTTTAGAATGTTTGGCATGATTTTTGTATTTAACATTTGTTTCGTATTTATGTTATAGTCGTAGTTTAGTGATAAGTGTTTACTTTGTGTGTATTATTTTTTACTTGAACCATTGCATTTGTTCTCCGTTTTCAAAACTTGTCTATTCGTGATTCTTTGGTAGATTTTTTTTGTTTCTTTGATTTGTTTGGCCTTGTTTGAGGATAAACAAGTTCAAGTTGGGGAGAGTTTGATAAGTGCAAATTATACTTATTTTTGTATACAATTTTTGTTGCACTTAGCGACTATTTGTTTTTAATATCAGTTGAATAACCCAAATTTTTGTATAAATACGTTTAGTTTGTGTATAATGCATTTTCGTTTATAAAGTGTATCGTTTTATATTTTTATATTCATTTTGTGGGTATTTGAGCATTGTTGGAGCAAGAGGAATAAAAGATCCAAGACGCGTTGATGGATCAATAAAGGAATAAGACCAAGAAAAGAGAGCCATTTTAAGTTGGAAGAGAAAGCAACACAAGTTGTTGGACTGATGTTCATCATCGGGCGAGGGGCATCACGTCTGCGTCGTTGGGTGATGGTGGAGCGAGAAATGACCAATTTTCCAGTTGATTCTGCCTTGTTTCACTGCTGTGTCACTGGGAGAGGAGAAGAAGTGTCATTGGGCGACGTGTATCTTTCGTTGGGTGAGAGAAGTTATTTTCCCCAGTTCCATACATGGCGTAGTCTGGGCCAAGAGTTTAGGTAGCGTCGTCGGGCGACGTGTTTGTGTCGCCGAGAGATGGTCGCAGAACAAATTTTCTTTATATTTCATTTTGTTTGGTGATGTTTTTGGGTGTGGATTTTGATCTCCCAACTCCATCGACCTCATTTTTGTAGTGGATTAGCATATATAACAACTATGAAGCTCGCATACGGATGATCTGGGGTGGATTGCTCTTCGATTGGTGTTGGCAAACCAGTAGATTTGTGGTTTATTTCTCTTTTTATTTGTGTTTTCTATTTTAGTTGAGTTTGTATGTATATTTTACTTTGAACTCATGTATACTTTTCCTCCATGGAGTTATATAAAACTTTCTTTACATATCTTTGTTGATTGTTATCCTGGATTTTTGCTCTGCGCTCGGGATTTGGGTTGTTATAGACATATATTGCTCGGATTCTTATCTAGGATGATAGTCAATTAGTTTCTGGATTCTAGAGATAGATTTCGAGCTGACATTCACTTGGGTGTCTGTGATTAATGCTTATGTATTGTTGTGTCGCTCTGAGAGATTGTCGACGTGATTAGCATGGTTGACTTCTGTGTTGTTGAGGTGGTTGAGAGATCTCTACCGAGGTGATATAGTAGGCCTCTCAATTTGGGTTATAAATGACTTAGGTTGTGAGTGATATGTGGTGACATTGACGAGTATTGTAGGTTAAGTATAATTGGTCGATAGGTTTAAGTCTGTGAGGAGTAGTATATATGCACTCTTGATAAGTTATTCCTTTTTCTTTTATTTTTGTTTACATTTATTTTCTGTTCATAACTTTTACCATTTCCATTCAAACCCCCAAACTCATTAATGAATGATTTTTCGAATGACGACTCGATAACCAATCTATGTGGACACGATACGATATAACATAAATATCACCCGGTAAAATAATACTTTACTTTTTGCTTGCCGCGTTACCGCTTCAGCAAAGGTATTAGCACATCTCACATCTGTTGTACTCAACGGGATCTGTGACACCCCAAATAATTCGATTATTAAATAATTAGAATTTTTAATTATTAATTTAATTAGAAATTTAATTATTGGTATTTTTGGATTATTGGAATTAATTTAATTAATTAAAGGAATGAAGTATTGGTGGTGTGAAGAGTGATTATAGGGTGTGAGGGGTAAAATACTCTACTCTTACTAATTACTAATTTAATTATTTTATTGGAATAATAAAAGGAGTATTAAAAGGAAAAAGAAGAGAAAGAGAGTTATTTTGGAATATTCATCATACGTGCATTTGAGAAGAGGAAAAAGAAGGAGAAAACCGGAAGCGTAAGAATTCGAAGAACCCACAAGGTAAGGGGTGATTTCGATTAGCTAATTCGTATTATCGATTTAGATATTCAATAGTATGGATCATAGTATGTTAGGGAATCCCGGTTTGGAATTCTAGGGTTCCGTAGAATTGTCCCTATTGCGTCGAATTGTAGGTTGAAAACCATTAGGGTGTCAGATGATAAAAAGGAATGATGAAATAATGTTGTTTGATGTTATAATGGTGCAAAATGGATGTGTTTTGGTGTTTCTCATGTTGCAATTCGTATGGGTATGTTTGGAATTGGTTTAGAATGAATAAATGCTGTCAAAAGTGCAGAATTTGACTCTGCAGGTCGTGGGAACCGGTTCCCAGTGGGGAGGAACCGGGTTCCACTGTGTGAATTTATAAAAACTGGCAAAAATGCACGTAGAAACCGGTTCCTGTATAGGTAGGAACCGGGTTCCCATACATTTTTCCAGAAGCGTGATTTTTGAACTTCGCAGGAACCGGTTCCTGCATATGTAGGAACCAGGTTCTGCTGTAACTTTTGAAAAATATTAAACTTTGAAAATTCATAACTTTCAAACCGTAAGTCCGTTTTGAGTGCCATTTTGGATGTTATTTCTTAAATTTAATGCTCTATTTTATAAAATGAAAATATTTCCTAAAACCTGAAATTATTTTGAAAATGAGTCAAATCCCAGAATAAGTGATTATTGGCTAACGCACATGGGTGTGTATGTAGCAGTGAACCTGTGATGGATGGATGTATTAGTATTATGTGAATGAAAGGCATGTTTATGTTGCTAATGATGGTGTGCATGATCATTGAGATATCATGTTTTTGGTTTTGGTTTAGTTATGATAAATTGATGTATTTCATAGACTGATTTGATGTTGCATGCTAGTGATGTGCGTGCATATGCATTGTTTTGGTGAAGTTAATTCCCATTGTGTGGAATTTGACTTGTATTGCCATTAACCGATACCCGGGTGATGATGGGTGGTTAGGATGGATTCGTGTCCGGGTGTTTATGGACGAATCAATGGTTGCTGTATCCGGTTGATGATGGATCAGTGTTGGGTGACTTGGTCACGTGTTGGTACCACATGCATTGTGTCTGCATTTGTGTTTGCATGGAATTGTAACATGTTAGGATGTCTTCCAGTGTTACAATTCTTTGGTTGATTATTGATTTGTGCATAATGACTTGTATGATTAGAACTGCGTGTTGAATCTGAATTTATGCTAAAATAGGTGAAATAATATGCTTGTGATATAATGTTGATTGAGAAGCTTATAATGCATGTTAATTATGAGAAATCTCACCCTTACTTTAACAATTTCAGATTAAAGTTAACAGCTCAGGAGTTGGTGAGGATGGCTCTAGAGCTATGTTACTTTAAGTCCGCGTGTCAGTGTCATGATCTGATAGGTTATAACACTGGGGAACGTTTAGTTGAGGAATTAGTTATTATTCAATTGTTTCTTTGAATTTCATTGGGAATAATTATGTTTTGGTTTATTCCGTTTTGGTTATGGTATTTTTCCGTTGTGTAAGACATGGTCTTAAGTTGATTGAATTATTTGAATAATGACCCTCAGTGTAGCATGACTACTGTTTTATTGGAAGTTTTATTTATTTCATAATTGTGACATCCCTTGTTCCGTGTTAACTCTGATGGAATATGTCTTTAATCATTGATATAATTAATATTATTCGGGGTTTTTTAGAAGGGGTGTTACAATAGTGGTATCAGAGCATAGTCGGTCTTGTCTTATGTCGTTATCCCTTTTGTATGCGACTAGTGTAAGATGACACTGTCGATACTTGTGTGCTGAATGAGGTTGTTTTGTAATGTTACAGAACAATGGCCATAAGAGGTAACGGAAGAAACGACGATGCTATTGCTGAAGCATTGGGAATGTTGGCTGGAGTACTCGGAGGGAACCAGCAGGGAGCTGTGATTGGTGCTGACCGACAATTGGGGAATTTTCAGAGGAATAATCCTCCATTGTTCAAGGGTGCACATGATCTCGAAGGTGCTCAGAAGTGGTTGAAGGAGATCGAGAGGATCTTCAGAGTAATTGATTGTGCTGAAGGGCTGAAGGTGAGATACGGAACTCACATGTTAGCAGAGGAAGCTGATGACTGGTGGGTTGCTACCAGAAATGAAATGGAAGAAGATGGTATTGCGTTGACTTGGGCTGTGTTCAGGAGGGCTTTTCTGAGGAGGTACTTTCCTGAGGACATCAGAGGAAAGAAGGAGATTGAGTTTCTGGAACTCAAGCAGGGTAACAAGACTGTCAGTGAGTATGCTTCGAAGTTTACTGAGTTAGCGAAGTATTATGCTCATTATACTAACGATGCAGATGGAAAATTTTCCAAATGTATCAAGTTTGAGAATGGTCTTCGTGATGAGATTAAGCAGGGTATTCGGTATCAGCGTATTCGAAGATTTCCTGATCTGATTGACTGTAGTAGGATTTTAGAGGAGGATCTTGCTAGCACTAAGTCGAATGCTCGAGGGTATGTTGATAGGAAGGGTAAGCAACAGATGGATCATGGTAAGCCTTATGATAGAAGTAATCAGAGACCCGGTGGTTGGAAGAAGTTTGTTGGAGGAGATTCTAGTTCTTCCATTAAGTGCTACAAGTGTGGTGAGACAGGACATCGTATGGTGGATTGCAAAAGTAATGATAAGAAGTGTTTCAAGTGTGGGAAACTCGGCCATGTGGCCAATGATTGCAGAGTAAGAGTGGTGACTTGTTACAACTGTGGTGAAGAAGGTCATACTCGTCCTCAGTGTACAAACCCCAAGAAGGAGCAAGCTGGTGGTAAAGTGTTTGCATTGTCTGGGTCAGAGACTAAGCCAGATGATCGGCTGATTAAAGATACATGTTTTATTAATGATATACCTTTGATTGTGATTATTGATACTGGAGCTACGCATTCTTTTATTGCTTTGGATTGTGCTAAAAGATTGAATTTGGAAATTTCTAATATGGATGGAAGTATGGTTATTGATACTCCTGCGTCGGGTTCAGTGACTACTTCGTATGTTTGTAGGAATTGTCCTATTGTGATTTTTGGTAGGGTTTCGGTATGGATTTAGTGTGCCTACCGTTAGAACAACTTGATATCATCCTTGGAATGAACTGGTTGGAATTCAACCAGGTTCATATCAACTGTTTTGCGAAGACGGTTATTTTTCCTGAAGAGGTTGGTGTCGAAGATGTGACTATGTCGGTTAAACAAATGAACCTAGCTGTGAAAGATGGTGATGTGGTATTTATGTTGTATTCTGAAATAGAAGCGGAGGGAAAAGCAAAGAGTGATGGATTGCCAGTGGTGAATGAATTTCCAGAGGTGTTTCCGGAAGACGTTAGTGAATTGCCACCTGAGAGGGAGGTAGAATTTACTATCGATTTGATTCCTGGAACTAGTCCGGTGTCGATGGCGCCTTACCGTATGTCGGAATCTGAATTAGCGGAGTTAAAGAAACAGTTGGAGGAGTTACTTGAGAAGAAGTTTATTTGTCCGAGTGTTTCGTCGTGGGGTGCTCCGGTGTTGTTGGTTAAGAAGAAAGAAGGTTCAATGAGATTATGTGTTGATTACAGACAACTGAATAAAGTTACAATCAAGAATCGGTATCCTTTGCCGAGGATCGATGATTTGATGGATCAACTAGTTAGAGCTTGTGTATTTAGTAAGATTGATCTGAGATCTGGATATCATCAGATTCGTGTGAAGTCGGAAGATATTCAGAAAACTGCATTTAGAACGAGGTATGGACATTACGAGTATTCTGTTATGCCGTTTGGAGTTACTAATGCACATGGTGTTTTCATGGAGTATATGAACATGATATTTCATCCGTATCTTGATAAGTTTGTGGTGGTGTTCATTGATGATATTCTAATTTATTCGAAGAGCGATGAAGAGCATGCAGAACATCTCAGAGTTGTGTTGGAATTGTTGAAAGAGAAGAAGCTTTATGCGAAGTTGTCCAAGTGTGAATTCTGGTTAAGTGAAGTAAGTTTTCTTGGCCATGTAATTTCCAAGAATGGAATTGCTGTGGATCCTACGAAGGTAGAAGAAGTATCTCAGTGGGAAGCGCCGAAGAATGCTTCTGAGATCCGTAGTTTTCTAGGTCTTGCAGGTTATTACAGGAAGTTTATAGAAGGATTTTCCAAATTAGCGTTACCGTTGACTAAGTTGACCAGGAAGGGTCAGATGTTCGTTTGGGATGTTGAATGTGAGAAAGGATTTCAAGAGCTGAAGAGGAGGTTGACAAGTGCTCCGATCTTGATTTTGCCAAATCCGACTAAGTCTTTTGTTGTGTATTGTGACGCATCATTAATGGGATTAGTTGGTGTGTTGATGTAAGATAAGCAGGTGGTGGCTTATGCTTCGAGACAATTGAAAGTACATGAAAGGAATTATCCGACTCATGATTTGGAGTTGGCAGCTGTTGTGTTTGTTTTGAAGTTGTGGAGGCATTATTTATATGGTTCTCGGTTTGAGGTGTTCAGTGATCACAAAAGTCTGAGGTATCTCTTTGATCAGAAAGAGTTGAATATGAGGCAGAGGAGATGGTTAGAATTTCTAAAGGATTATGATTTCGGTTTGAATTACAATCCTGGTAAGGAAAACGTTGTTGCGGATGCCTTGAGTAGGAAGTCCTTGCATATGTCGATGTTAATGGTCCGTGAGTTAGATTTGGTTGAGCAGTTCAAAGATTTAAGTTTGGTATGTGAAACTACTCCGAATAGTGTGAAATTGAGTATGTTGAAACTGACTAGTGGTATTCTGGAAGAAATTCGGAATGGACAGAAGTCCGATGTTGGGTTAGTTGATAAATTGACATTGATCAACCAAGGTCAAGGAGGCGAGTTCCGGATTGATGAGAATGGTGTTATGAGATTTGGTAATAGGGTGTGTGTTCCGGATGTTGCAGAGATTAGGAAGAGTATTTTGGAAGAAGGACATCGTAGTGGATTGAGTATTCATCCTGGTGCTACTAAAATGTACCATGATTTGAAGAAGTTGTTTTGGTGGTCGGGAATGAAAAAGGAAATTGCTGAGTTTGTGTATGCTTGTTTGGTTTGTCAGAAGTCGAAGATTGAGCATCAGAAACCGTCAGGATTGATGGAACCGTTGTTTGTTCCGGAATGGAAATGGGATGGAATCTTTATGGATTTTGTGTCTGGTTTGCCAAGGACATCGAAGAATTGTGATTCTATCTGGGTTATTGTTGATCGGTTGACGAAATCTGCTCACTTTATTCCGATAAGAATGGATTATCCGATGGAAAGGTTGGTAGAATTGTATGTTGAGAAGATTGTGAGTTTGCACGGTATTCCTTCTAGTATTGTGTCGGATCGAGATCCAAGGTTTACATCTAAATTCTAGACGGGATTGCAAGAAGCTTTGGGTACTAAGTTGCGTTTGAGTTCCGCTTATCATCCACAGACAGATGGTCACACGGAGAGAACGATTCAGTCGTTGGAAGATTTGTTAAGAGCTTGTGTGTTGGAGAAAGGGGGAGCTTGGGATAGTTATCTACCATTGATTGAGTTTACCTACAACAATAGTTTTCATTCGAGCATTGGTATGGCTCCGTTTGAGGCATTGTATGGTAGGAGGTGTCGGACACTGTTGTGTTGGTATGAATCTGGAGAGAGTGTTGTGATTGGACCGGAAATTGTCCAACAGACTTCGGAAAAGATTAAGATGATTCAGGAGAAGATGAGGACTTCTCAGAGTCGTCAGAAAAGTTATCACGATAAGAGGAGGAAAGATCTTGAGTTTAGCGAAGGAGAACATGTTTTTATACGAGTTACTTCGATGACTGGTATTGGCCGAGCTTTGAAGTCAAAGAAGTTGACTCCATGTTTTATTGGTCCGTTTCAGATTACCAAGAGAGTTGGGAAAGTTGCTTATCAGATTGTTTTTCCGCCGTCACTTGCAAATTTGCATGATGTTTTTCATGTATCTCAGCTAAGGAAGTACATTGCTGATCTGTCTCATGAGATTCGGGTAGACGATATACATGTACGAGAGAATTTGACTGTGGAAGCGGTACCTGCGAGAATTGAGGATCAGAAGTTGAAACAGTTGCGAGGCAAGGAGATCGCGTTGGTAAGAGTGGCTTGGGGAGGACCAGCAGATGGAAATGTCACTTGGGAGCTGGAGAGTCAGATGAAGGACTCGTATCCCGAACTGTTCGTCTAAGGTATGTTTTCGAGGACGAAAACTCTTTTAGTTGGGGAGAGTTGTGACACCCCAAATAATCCGATTATTAAATAATTAGAATTTTTAATTATTAATTTAATTGGAAATTTAATTATTGGTATTTTTGGATTATTGGAATTAATTTAATTAATTAAAGGAAAGAAGTATTGGTGGTGTGAAGAGTGATTAGAGGGTGTGAGGGGTAAAATACTCTACTCTTACTAATTACTAATTTAATTATTTTATTGGAATAATAAAAGGAGTATTAAAAGGAAAAAGAAGAGAAAGAGAGTTATTTTGGAATATTCATCATACGTGCATTTGAGAAGAGGAAAAAGAAGGAGAAAACCGGAAGCGTCAGAATTCGAAGAACCCACAAGGTAAGGGGTGATTTCGATTAGTTAATTCGTATTATAGGTTTAGATATTCAATAGTATGGATCATAGTATGTTAGGGAATCCCGGTTTGGAATTCTAGGGTTCCGTAGAATTGTCCCTATTGCATCGAATTGTAGGTTGAAAACCATTAGGGTGTCAGATGATAAAAAGGAATGATGAAATAATGTTGTTTGATGTTATAATGGTGCAAAATGGATATGTTTTGGTGTTTCTCATGTTGCAATTTGTATGGGTATGTTTGGAATTGGTGTAGAATGAATAAATGCTGTCAAAAGTGCAGAATTTGACTCTGCAGGTCGTGGGAACCGGTTCCCAGTGGGGAGGAACCGGGTTCCACTGTGTGAATTTATAAAAACTGGCAAAAATGCACGTAGGAATTGGTTCCTGTATAGGTAGGAACCGGGTTCCCATACATTTTTCCAGAAGCGTGATTTTTGAACTTCGCAGGAACCGGTTCCTGCATATGTAGGAACCGGGTTCTGCTGTAATTTTTGAAAAATATTAAACTTTGAAAATTCATAACTTTCAAACCGTAAGTCCGTTTTGAGTGCTGTTTTGGACGTTATTTCTTAAATTTAATGCTCTATTTTATAAAATGAAAAGATTTCCTAAAACCTGAAATTATTTTGAAAATGAGTCAAATCCCGGAATAAGTGATTATTGGCTAACGCACATGGGTGTGTATGTAGCAGTGAACCTGTGATGGATGGATGTATTAGTATTGTGTGAATGAAAGGCATGTTTATGTTGCTAATGATGGTGTGCATGATCGTTGAGATATCATGTTTTTGGTTTTGGTTCAGTTATGATAAATTGATGTATTTCATAGACTGATTTGATGTTGCATGCTAGTGATGTGCGTGCATATGCATTGTTTTGGTGAAGTTAATTCCCATTGTGTGGAATTTGACTTGTATTGCCGTTAACCGATACCCGAGTGATGATGGGTGGTTAGGCTGGATTCGTGTCTGGGTGTTTATGGACGAATCAATGGTTGCTGTATCCGGTTGATGATGGATCAGTGTTGGGTGACTTGGTCACGTGTTGGTACCACATGCATTATGTCTGCATTTGTGTTTGCATGGAATTGTAACATGTTAGGATGTCTTCCAGTGTTACAATTCTTTGGTTGATTATTGATTTGTGCATAATGACTTGTATGATTGGAACTGCGTGTTGAATCTGAATTTATGCTAAAATGGGTGAAATAATATGCTTGTGATATAATGTTGATTGAGAAGCTTATAATGCATGTTAATTATGAGAAATCTCACCCTTACTTTAACAATTTCATATTAAAGTTAGCAGCTCAGGAGTTGGTGAGGATGGCTCTAGAGCTATGTTACTTTAAGTTCGCGTGTCAGTGTCATACTCTGATAGGTTGTAACACTGGGGAACGTTTAGTTGAGGAATTAGTTATTATTCAATTGTTTCTTTGAATTTCATTGGGAATAATTATGTTTTGGTTTATTCCATTTTGGTTATGGTATTTTTCCGCTGTGTAAGACATGGTCTTAAGTTGATTGAATTATTTGAATAATGACCCTCAGTGTAGCATGACTACTGTTTTATTGGAAGTTTTATTTATTTCATAATTGTGACATCCCTTGTTCCGTGTTAACTCTGATGGAATATGTCTTTAATCATTGATATAATTAATATTATTCGGGGTTTTTTAGAAGGGGTGTTACAGGATCCACTCTAGTTGTTCTAATTAAAGGGTGTGTTATATCTAAAGCTTACAAGCTGAGAGAATGCATGAGTGAATTGTTAAAGAATAAAAAGAAAGTTTTTTATTATTGTTCTCGCCTCTGTTTTACCACCTTGTGTCTACGTATCCTGCGAAGGAATCTGAGCACCGTAGTTCTTTTTAAAAAATTAATTTCTTAGATGTTTTTTTAGTGAATGATGTTACATTCGCATTCTAACCATTAACGTCGGCCTCTCAATCTTTGGAGAATCACACATTGTTATATAGTGCGGAATGGAAATAACATGTTATTTTATGAAAGGTTTTCAAAAGAAAAGCCTGAAGGCAAAAGAGATTTGAATTGGTTGGGTGTTTTGTTGTAGATAATATCAAATGGATCCCAATGTAGAGACACCTACTACTTCTCCACTTATTTGTGAAAAGATCTGAGTATGATTAAGGTGTTTTTAGTTTTTTATTAAGAAAAAAATTTAGTCTTACAAGATGCAAAAGAAGATAAATCTAAGGGAAACTGGAGCCCTAATGTTATCATGCAAAGTGGTCCTAAAGTTTGGATCCAGGGAACTAATCCTACTTGTTGTCATGCTTGGTCTGGAACCTAAAGTCTATTTTAACTCAACTTAATCAAGGATCAAAATTGGGTTAAAAAGTCCTAAGGGAGCATGTGAGCACAAGCAATCAACAAAGAAACAAGAAGAACGATGTTGTGATCACATCTAGGAGGCAACACTGAGTGACTCCTCATCTTCAACTAAAATAAACAAAAGAATGATGTTGTAATCTCAGCTAGGATGCAAGACTCAGTGACTTTTTGTTTACCATAAAGCAAACAAAAGAATGATGTTGTGATCTCAACTAGGGTACAAGGATGAGTGACTCCTTGTTCATCATAAAGAATGACAAAATAACAAACAAAACCCAAGTATGACAAGATGGTGGCAAAAAAAACAAAAGTAACCATTAGAAGTGGAACACAAGCCAACATACAACTAAGAGTGAAGATTCGTCAATCAACAAACAAGTTGCAAACATCAATGCTAAACCTTGAGAAAATGTTAAGTAATCAACAAAACAAACAAGGAAGTGTCAAAGTAAATACTTATGCACACACACAATTCCCTAAGGGTCATGCTCATAAGGTTTTAACATTAGGATTTTAGAACCTAGACAAAAGTGAGCAACAAGTGCACAAGCATTTAAGACTTTTAGGTAACCACCAACTATGATCATTTAGCACACAAAGGTAATTTGAATCATGCAAGGGAAGATCCAATATAAGTCAGCAACTTAGGAACAAGATACTCAATTCAAACAGGTTCCAAAGATTGAGAAAGAACCACAAAAGGATCAAACATGCATTAGGTTAACAATTATTAACCAATAACTAGTTTCCTAAGAATAAGGCAACGAAGATCAAGATATTGATATTAGGGTATGGAAACATGGTGAAGCAACAATCTAAGAAATAAAATCAATTTCAAACGTAGCTCAAGGTCACGAGATACTTTACCAAGTATCATACTCAATGATTAATCTAACAAGCAACAATCATCTCCCTAAGGCATTATCAAATTGATTCAACAATAACATGTCATCCAAAGGATATAATGAGCAAGAGTTTGAAACTCTAAGGCATGGCAAGGCAGTAGCATGTACAAAATACTCAACTCTAAACATAGATTATGGTTATAAGAAGTTTCATTAACCATCAAACCTAAAACTATGCTCAACAACTAGACAAACATCAATCACATTCATCATCACAAAGAATCATCTATTCGTAACAAGTAAATTAACAAATGACCAAGAAATTTAGACATGGAGACATGGAGACATGGAAAGTCAGTAGCTTATTCAATATATTCTCATCATATAATATTCACAAACATTAAGAAGCTTTCACACAAGGTAAGCTCAAAGACTAGGTCACAAGTTAGGCAAACATTTCCTCAAGGTATCATCAATTTGTTTCATCAATTCAAAGCACATAAGTGACCAAATGATATTAAGGCTCTAAATCATGGAAATAGAATTAAGTTTATGAGAGAAGAATTCCCAATAAGTTGCACACGTGCATTCCCTAAAACCATACATTAACACAAGAAAACAACTCCATAAATAGGCATGAATCGAGGTTCTCTAAAGTCAATTAGAAAATGAATCAATCCTCAACAACAACATATAAAATTAACATCTAAATCCTAAGCATTTAGGTGTCTAAACATTTCAAAATTATTGGATCAAGAAAGTGTTCAAAGAGGCATCAAATCAAAGCCCTAACCAAAAGACAAACATCTAAAACACCTTCACAAAATAATTCCAAATAAAATTGAAAATTAAAATGAAAAATAAAATAAAAATCATTAAAAATTTCT
Source organism: Vicia faba (assembly GCA_948472305.1). Lineage (NCBI taxonomy): Eukaryota > Viridiplantae > Streptophyta > Magnoliopsida > Fabales > Fabaceae > Vicia > Vicia faba. Next base: position 242,383 of record CATIWC010000839.1, on the reverse strand, counting down.
TAAGACATCAAAGATAAAGAAACATATTTTTAATAATTTTTTATGATAAGAGAAAATCAAAAATTAAAATGAAATTGGAAAGTAACAATTATTATTCAAGCAAAAGGGGAGGGGTGCCAAACATAATTGCAATGAAGAACTAATTCTAGTTATAAAGAACGTTGGGCCTCAGAAGGTGGAGGTGTAAACAAAAAAAGCGCCAGGCCTAATCCACCATCAAACAATTATCCAAACATTTTTTATATTTTATTTTTCAAACTAAAACTAAAAAAAGAAAGCAAAAATGAAAATGAGGTGGAAAATTGAAGTAACGCAAGAGCCGATCAAAAGATGTCACACCACGATCAAAGATTCAAAGATACACGGGGACATCAAAGCTCTAGCTCCAATCATCTTCTCTGTTCAACACACCACCGGATTTTACAAAACCATCATGAAAATGGAAACTACTTCCACTATTCCACTCGATCTTTCGTTTAGATCATGAATCCACCATTAGTTTTCACTAAAACGCACTCAAACATGTTGAAATAAATCCAAAGATTCAAACATATAAAACTGAGATCTCACATATCTTCAAGCATTAATCACAAAACCAATGCCTACATAATTGTAGGTCTTTAGATGCATATGTTTGAGCATATTCTTTGAAGTATTCGTCATTTATCTGAGATAAGTTTTGGAGCTGCATATGGTTAGGCGCCATGTCCAAATTGTACTTGTACTGTCTCAAGAAATTGTTGGCAAGATCTGCCCATGTTTGGATATGAACTCACTCCAATTGCATGTATAAATCTAAAGATGCCCCACTCAAACTGTCTTGGAAACAATGGATCATCAGCTTCTGATCTTGGGCATAGGCATGCATTTTTAGGCAGTAAATGCATAGACAGTTTCTTGGGCATGTGAGTCCCTTATATTTCTCAAAGTCATGTACTTTGAATTTTGGAGGGATCACCATATTTGGAACTAGACCCATTTCGAGAGCATTGACGTTGAAAGCATCGTAACCCTCCACAACCTTCAACCTTTCTTCAAGAGCTTTATACTGATTAAGCTCCAATGAATTATCAACAATTTTAGGTTGGTGTGACTGAGTAGCACCTTACAAATCGAGGTCTCCATATTGTAGATCTATATAGTTGTCTGTATTGTTGACCAAAATTTGCAAAGTATGGGATGCCCCTACCTTTGGTGGGGGTGGGACAAACCCTTCAGTATCAGCTTGTCTAACCTGTTGTTGAGCTACTATTGACTTTAGAGGTCCTTATTCTAGCTCTCTTCTTGGTTGGTGACCTCTTGATGCACCAATAGTTTGGTCTACTTCTTCAAAGGCTTCCCTAGGAATTTGTTCTTGTCTCTCAATGATGTTCTTAAAGGCTAGAAGAACTTGGCTCATGTCTTTTTTCATTAAGTCGATATTACCTTTCACTTGCTCCAAATCTTCCTTGAAGGCAACTTGGTTTTCTTCGATTTGTCCCATCACTTTCTTTTGATGGGATCTTGTTTGATATGGTGGCTGGAGAGGTGGTGCTTTTTTTTACCAATGGTTTAACTAGAGAATGATTTTGAAAAATGATAAGTTTTTGCATGAAATGTGAAATTTGATGCTTGCGAATGCATGGATGCGTATGAATATGCTAAAAATGTTTAATTGTTTCCTTACTCACTTGGATTTTCCTTCATTTTTTATATATATATTTTTCTTAGGTTTTGCTTTTTACTGGTGAGCATCTCAAAAATAAATACACAAACAGGATATGGAAACAAAGTACTTTTATTGAAATAATCAATTATTCTCATAAGGGAATACAATCCATATATTGAAAAATATTCGAACCAAAACATCAAAATTTAAATGCTGAAAGAAATAACAAAGGGAAAAACATCAATATTCTAAGCGCACTTGCGGATATCTGCTCTGAAACCATCAACCATTTTCCTATAAAGCTTGAGGAAGTCTTCAACATCTTTTGGGAGAGGGACTGTGATCGGTGGAAATAGAACTGACTGTTTTGGAATGCTGGTTCGCGAAATGTCGCGGTAAGCAAGAGTCGCCACCGTCTTTTATGTTCTCCAACAAGGAAAGGACAAAAGCACAGAAAATTCCTTTTCGAGATGTTTCTCGGTTCAGGAGGTAGATTATAGAAAGGGAAGGTGTTAGCACCCTTTCTATCCGTGGTTATCCACGGGCTCTTAGGTACTTGCTCACTATGTTTTCAAAAATGTTTGCTTTTCTCGTGTTTGTGGGTTTTTGAAAAAAGTTTAGTTTGAAAACTTCTAGGTAACTCTTGTATCAGTTCTCAAGAGTGTATGAAGTGTTATTTGAAAACTTTTATGTGAAAGTGTAGGTGCAAAAAGTATTTTTGTTTTTTTGAAAGAGCAAGTACCCAGGAGAAATCTACCTACTCAAAAGAAATTAAGCTGTGTAAATGTCCTTGAGACAGTACTATCCCACTATTGAGAAGTCGGTAGCACCGACGTTGGAGTTATTCGGGTCAATTCGATTATAGGGACATGTGTGGTCACCAAAGCAATAGTAGGACACATTAGCGGTAACCCTAATGTCCTAGATCCTTTTTATCCGAGGCAACCGTTTCGAGGCAACTAGGATCTTTAGACAGGAGGGCGACCTCTAAAACACCCTATACTCAATGACCACGTCGAGGCAACCAAGTGAGGCGTACCCTAGGAGTGGCATGTGCGAGTGTGCCAGGTTTCATGTTTAAATTATCTTTGCACATGTTTATTGTGAGCTACGGGTTGATTTTAATTTTCAAGCAAATCTTGTCATGCATAGTTAACAGTTAATAGTTTGCGGAAAGTAAATTGCGGAAAGTAAATCTACGCTATTACAAGGCGTCGGGTATTTACATCGCCAAAAACATAACCCTTGAAAAGTAAATGCGAGAAACTAAAGAAAGCGATAAAAAGGTCCTAATTATCTATTACATCCTCGGAGCAATTACATAAATATAATCAAAAATAATATGCGCGAAATAAAATTAAATTGGGGAAGTCCTTAGGGTTTTGACCCTTTTTGAGAAAAGAATGAATTTTTGGTTATTTTTGCAATTAATTAAACCTAATTATAATTAATTAATTAATTAAAAGGAAAAAAGTATTTTTTTAGTTTTTTAGGTTTTTAATGAAAATAAAATAAAAAGGATTAAAATTGTCAAAAGAAAAACCCTAATTCTAGGTTGATTTTATTTATTGTGAAAAAAAGTCAAAGTTAACCTAATTAAATAAATTAATTACATTTATTTACAAAAATAATAAATAAAAGGTGAAATTAATAATAATAATAATAATTATATTTTTTAGGTTTTCTGAATTTATTATGAAAATAATTAATTTATGAGTTAATTAAATAATAATAATAATTAATAAAAGAAAATAAAAAGGAAGAGAAAATAAAAAGGAATAATAAACCAGGGGGTGATGGCCCAATATGGAGGCAAAGAAGCAATTTCCAGGCCCAACAAACTATTCAGCCACGTTTGACTTTGGTAATTGTCCATGTATGTGTTGACTGGGAGTATGGTACTCATCATCTTTTGGCCACTGGATGGAAATGTGAAGACACATGGCATGCTGAGATGAGAAGCGTATGGTGGAACGCTTTTGGAGACCTGCATGTGAACATGTTAAACAAAATAATATAAGCGTTTGGGGTGGACCTGGGATTCGAACCCAGGTCCCAATGATTACCAGCCAGCGCATCAACCACCAAGCCATTTGCCTGCTTTTGTTAATATAATGGACAATGAATATAATATATAAAAACAACAATTATGCTGGAAAACAAATAAAAACGCGCGCTATTTTAAACCACCCAACCATACGCTTACACCTCATCATCGTCCTCCTTTATACCTGTAAAAAACAAATAGATAGCGGGGGTTTTTAACCCCCATAAACTGTAATGACCAATAATAGCGATTAGAGCTACAGGCAACATAAATATTTCGCGAATAGTCCAGTGTGTTCGTCTGAGTCTCCTGAATTCAATCATGGGTCTCACAAGGCTTGATTTTTCCTGTGTTACAAAGCCCCAATTTGAGAGCTTATGAACCCTAGAATTCATCAATGGCATCTTTGGATTCTGGGCGTTTCAATGCAATTAAACTATGCCAATAGCTTCCTGTGGTCTCTAACAATACAAAACAAACAAGAAATCACATCAAATGCTTATGAATCATGAGTTTCGATTATGAGAAAAATATGAAAACCGTGAGTCTGTTCTTGACAGTTTCTTGAGCTTTAGCGCTTGGTTTTGAGTGCTACACGTTCCTTACACTTCCAGCAATGTGTTAGAATCCATAAAAGTCCTTGAATTGGCCTGGAATATAGAAAACAGTTTTCAAGTTTTCTTGAACTTTTTTGAATGTGGTTATGGCTTTTCTGCAGCAAATTCACGTATGCATGAGTAGGGTTGGCTTGTGTACTTATAGGAGAATGAAACTAGGTTAAATCTTGCACAAAAAATCCATGGAATGATGATGGAATATTTGATTTAAAATCAAATATTTTTTAATCTTTTTGATTGAAGAAAGTTGCTAAATTGGGAGATTTTTGTCTCTTTGATTTGCACACGAAATTTTCAGCATATCTTGACCACATTTGCTTCACAAAAAGATTGAAAAATCAAATCTTTGTATTTCCTACAATTTAAATTAATTAAATAAATTAAAATTGATTAAAAATCCAATTAATTAATAAAAAATAAGAAAATAAATTCAAATAATCTTAATGGGTCGTGCATAGGCCAAGGATAAAGTTTCAAGAAGAAATTTGAGGCCCATTAGCAAAAACAAGGTGTTTTGAGCAAAGTTGACTTTTGTAAATTCATGAAAATTTCCCAACTTCTCGAATGCACATCTTTCTCAATTTTGATCATATGAACATGTTATTGGACATTTTGGAAAGGTCTTGAAGTCCTCTAACCAATGCCTTTGGTCCCATGTCATTTGGATTTACCAATCTCAAATTATGGTCTTTGACTTAAAGTGCATTTTTGTTGACTTTTGAATTTGACCTATAATGTAGAAATTGATAACTTTTTATGAGAGCATTTCTTGGACTTGGAATGTGAAGATGGTTTGTAGGAAATGTCATCCCCTTCAAAATGAGCATTGGATGGAATTTTTCTGATGAACCATGAAAAAGTTATGCCCTGGTCAAGATACAATTGACTTTTCTACTGTCCAAAAATAGTAACTTTTTGCATCTTGATGATTTTTGAGCCATTCTTGTGGAATCATGATCAGGACTTGATCAAATGATGATTGTGGACTCAAAATAAGATGTTGACCAAAAATTCTGACTTTTGACTGCAAAATGACCATTTTGCCCCTATAGTTGACTATGGATCAAATAGGGCTTTTGACTGTGCAAATTGGCACTGTGAGTCTTGAAACTTGGCATGTAGGTGCTTGAGAATGTATGTACGCATAGGAGACTAGATTGAGCCATTGAAAACCCCAAATTCCCTTAAAGAACCAAAACCCTAATTTCAGCTGGCTTAGGAGGTAGCTTGACTGTACAACTCTTGAGCCATCTTGAACAAGTTGAAGATGATTCTTGACAAATCTTGAGGAATATGGGAGGGCAAATTTTGGGGTACAACATTTTCCCCTGTTCAATCTTCTTAGACCTGAGGATGTAGATTGGCTTGCGTGCCTTTCGTGATCCGAAGATGGAAGATGATTGAACACTAGAGTGCCCAGAAATTTGCACTCGCATGGTGTGGTATCAACAATGTGATGTCGGGAATGGGCTTATAGATGACCTTTGGAGAGATGATGGATAGGAGGATGGGCTTATAGATGCCATCTGGAGATGTGACAGAATCTTGTCGGGGATGGGCTTAAAGATGCCATATGGGAATGTAATGGATAGTTGTGGAGATGGGCTTATAGATGCCATCCGGAGATTGTTGAGTAGTTTGAGCTGGTCGAGTAGATAGTTGTCCTGTCTGGTTTCAGGTATTAATCTATAATTCGTCGTCCACAAATTTTCCTGGCTAATTACAGGTGTTGATCTGGAATCTAAGAAGGCTGGCCGATGAGATAGTTTTCCTATCTGGTTTCAGGTATTAATCTCTGATCTGAGAAAGAAAGATGGTTTCCTGGCTTGCTACAGGTATTGATCTTCAATCTCTTTAATGTAGATAACTTTCCTGGCTGAGAAATAAAGATGACTTCCTGGCTTGCTACAAGTATTGATCTTCAATCTCTTCATGTAGATAACTTTCCTGTCTGGTTTCAGGTATAGATCTACAATTAGTCGCTCACAGATATGCCCGGGCTAGATACGGGTATCGAATCTGGAACTTCAAAAGGTTGGTCAAGATAGCTTTCCTGGCTGGATACAGGTATAGATCTCTGACTTGAGAAATAAAGATGACTTCCTGGCTTGCTATAGGTATTGATCTTCAATCTCTTCATGTAGATAACTTTCCTGTCTGGTTTCAGGTATAGATCTACAATTAGTCGCTCACAGATATGCCCTGGCTAGATACAGGTATCGAATCTAGAACTTCAAAAGGTTGGTCAAGATAGCTTTCCTGGCTGGATACAGGTATAGATCTCTGACCTGAGAAATAAAGATGACTTCCTGGCTTGCTACAGGTATTGATCTTCAATCTCTTCATGTAGATAACTTTCCTGTCTGGTTTCAGGTATAGATCTACAATTAGTCGCTCACAGATATGCCCTGGCTAGATACAGGTATCGAATCTGGAACTTCAAAAGGTTGGTCAAGATAGCTTTCCTGGCTGGATACAGGTGTAGATCTCTGACCTGAGAAATAAAGATGACTTCCTGGCTTGCTACAGGTATTGATCTTCAATCTCTTCATGTAGATAACTTTCCTGTCTGGTTTCAGGTATAGGTCTACAATTAGTCGCTCACAGATATGCCCTGGCTAGATACAGGTATCGAATCTGGAACTCCAAAAGGTTGGTCAAGATAGCTTTCCTGGCTGGATACAGGTGTAGATCTTTGACTTGAGAATGAAAGATAATTTCCTGGCCTGTTACAGGTGTTGATCTTCAATCTCTTCAATGTAGATAACTTTCCTGTCTGGTTTCAGGTATAGATCTACAATCAATCGCTCACAGATATGCCCTGGCTAGATATGAGTATCGAATCTGGAACTTCAAAAGGTTGATGGTAATCATCTTTGGATTGACCTTTTCCTGAAAAGGCAAAACATTAGTTGTATGCAATGTCATGATGTATGGAATGCATGATGTCATGATGTTCTCAAAATAAATGAGATTGTGCCATATTCACTTTATCATGTATGTAAGCAAGAGATATGAAATGTGAAATGTTTATGAATGTATTTTCGTCTAGGAAAATAAATCCTTGACAGATGCCGGGAAGTTTGTTGAATCCTGGGCTGATGTTGAAGAGTAGAGTTCTTCGTTTCCGCTGGGGATGATGAACAAAGATGATTGCAAACCGATAGGAGAAGATGACTCCATTGGGGATAAGCCTGGTGAAGAGATTACTCTGCAGGGAATTACTCTGTGGGGAAGGGATGCTTCACTGAAGATTTGAACGATGACTCCGCTGGGGATACCGTTGATAAGCTCTGATTTGCTTTGTTGGGGATATGCTTGATGAACTCCGCTGGGGGATAGGAAGAACTTTGTTGGGGACGTCTTTCCGTTGTAATTTGCTGAGGATAACCCAGTTAGACTCTGGTGGGGAATAACCTTTGAATATGGCTGGGGAGAGGCGCATTTGCACTCTACAGGGGATAAGCTTCCAGAATCTACTAGGGAGATGGTTCAACTCTCCTGGGGAAACTTTTGGACTGTATTGGGGAAATGGCTCCACGGGGGTATCTTGTATTCCGCCGGGGAACAATCTTATATTTCTGTCGAGGAATATTAAGACTGTCGGGGATGCTTGCTGAGGGATATCTGTATACTCCGCTGGGGAATATTAAGATCTACTGGGGATACCCAACTTTTCCAGGACTGATGGTAGACTAACTCTGCCTGGGGGAAGAGTATTGTTGATTTGCTGGGGATACTGTGCCTTTTTAGGGCTGATGGGAGACCAACTCTGCTCGGGGAGAGTATTACTGACTTGTCTTACTCTACGGGGAGTGAAGGTATCTTGGTCATATTCTTCAGCCGAATCTACCTTGGTACCTTGGTGGACATAGCAGCTTGTACCGTTCGGATAATTCTTATTGCCCTAATTTCTGCGGGAGAAGAAGGCCTATGAGGTGCTTGATAACCGCCGATTGACAAATCTTCTTTTGGTAGGCAAGTGACGAGATGACGGGACATAATCGTAAGCTTTGATCCCTAATTTTTGCCTGGACCGCCCTTTCGGGTTTTCAGTCCATCGGGATACCCCTTTTTTTTGCCTAAGCCGCCTTTTCAGGTTTTCGACTTGCCGGGTGTACGGATTTTTTCATTTTCATCCCTTATTTTTGCCCGAACCCTTTTGGTTCGCCGGGAAGCCCTTATTTTTTTGCCTAGGCCAGTCGACCTAGCGGGTCTTTGATTACGCGTAGTATTTTTTTCGACCATGTCCATGCTCTCAGGATGTAGGGAGGTGCCACTGTCGGTAGTGTTGGGTTGCCATACCACCAGAAGATCTTCGTTTGATCATGCAAGATTCGTTGCGGGAAGCCATGTTCAATGCCCCAAGTGACTCAGGCGGAGATTTGCCCCTGGCTATTTGGCATTTTGAGAGATTCCTTGAATCTTGACTTGACTGCCCCAGATGATGGATAATGATCATGCCGTGCCCCTTGATTGGAAATGCTTTTGTTCACTAGATATTCTTCGTGCGAATTTCTCTGCTGTTCGAACAAATAGTCATATGCAAACAATGTTATTTTAAGAATTCAAAGCTTATGTCTGTCTTGAAATTTTTGAAAATACAGTTTTCAATAAGACAAGTGGATTTTTGTAAAATGTGATGTCAACTCAGTATTTTACAGCAAGCCTTAAGGAGTCAGGATACCTTTTGTAACAGTATGCTTTAGAACTAACCCATGCTTCAGCTAGGACTTTTTAAGGGTTATAACGTGGTCTGGTTCACGGTTTAAGAAACAAAGGATAAAGGCTCAAATTTTATTTGTACCCACCCGTTCTTCATGATGTTCTTCAATCCTAAACTCAGCTAATCGTGCATTAGATCGTGTTTGAGTCTTTGCTCTGATATTCAGGTGATGGTTCAGATACTGATAGTTTATTTTTGAATAGGCAGTCATTTCTTTTTGTTGAGGGTTTGTAGGACCTCTTTCTTTTTTGTTTTTGTTTTTGTTATCCCTGTTTTTTTCCTGAACTGTTTCTTTTGTGATTACAGTCAGCGGGATGTCCCAGTTTTGTAAGTCTCCTTCATAGGTTTTGACTTGTCGGGCTTTTATTTTGAGAGATAATGACTGCCTGTCCTTACGATTATACAGAACCATCACTGTCTTTTGTTTCAGAAGGACTTCTTCGATGCCATTAATTGTGCACCTGGATCAACTGAGAGAACTACCCTGCCCCAGGTTATGATTAAGGGTTTTAATTTTTGAAAAGAAAAACTCCAACTTCTTTGGCTCAAAGGGGTTAACGAGGGATTATCTTCCTTATAACTCCACTGTTTAGTATTTGAAACAATGCCTGTACCTCATCAGCGGGGTCTGTTCAAAAGCATACTGTAAAGATCGTGGTATCGTTTTCGTCATCCTCCCTCAAGAGGCTTAGAATTTTAGATCAAGAGTTGAACATCGCGAAAAAAGCAATTTGAATATAGTGAATACAAATGGATTGATTCAAAACAGACATATGCGATGCATTAATGATAATAAAAGAGTTTGACATGATAATAATTGTTTGAAAAAGCAAAGAAAAGTACAACTTCAGAATTCAAATGAACAAAAGTGTTTTCAATCCTAGCCATGTTTTGGCAAGGGAGCAGTGATCACATTGGGAGTATCGGGCGCTTCGAACTCAACCTCCTTTGCATCGATTAGGTCCTGAACCTTATTTCTCAGAGCCCAACAATCATCTGTGTTATACCCCGGGCTGTCAGAGTGATAAGCGCAACGGGTGTTGGGATTGTACTTTGGAGAGGTTGTGTTCACAATCTTCGGAGCTTCTCTCAGAGTCACCAGATTGGTTGTCAGTAACTGCGGCAATATCTGGGACAGGGTCATACTGCGCCGAGTAAACTGCCTTTTAGGTCTCTCACCCCTTGGTTGGTTATATTGCTGAGGAGCAGCAACAGGCTTTGAAATTACCACCGCGTTGACAGCTTGACGGCGTTCCGGTTTATTCTGTCTCCTTGAACCATAGACAACACTAGATTCTTTTTTAAACGGTTTCTTTTCAGTACTCGAGGAAGCACCTTTCTGTAACTTCCCATACTTGATACCAACTTCTATTCTTTCACCAGTCAAGATGAGGTCTGTAAACCCGACAGAAGAATTTCCAATCAAATGGTTGAAGAATGGACCAGATAGGGTCCCTAAGAACATATCAACAAGCTCACGGTCGGTCATAGGTGGCCGTACCCTTCCAGCCAGATCTCTCCACTTTTGGGCATATTCCTTAAATCCTCACCCGTCCATAGTGACATACCCTGGAGTTGGGTACGAGTAGGAGCGAGGTCAAAATTATACTGATACTGCTTATAGAACGCAGTAGCCAAGTACTCCCAGTTACGAATACTGGCTCCATCCAGCTGATAGAACCATTCGAGTTGAGTCCCTGAAAGACTATCCTGGAAGAAGTGGATCCACAAATTCTTGTCAACTGTATAAGGTTAGATCTTCCTTACATACGATCGAAGGTGCAGCTTAGGACAAGAAGCTCCGTCATACTTTGCAAAAGCAGGTGCCTTGAACTTATGGGGAATCATCACCCCAGAGGATAAGCTTAGGTCTCCAAAATCCAACCCGGGCACATGTTGAATCTCCATAGCACTTAAGCGGTCCTCCAGCTGTTTGTGCCTATCCTCAACAGGAGGATACTGTTCATCATGATAATCCATCTCGTTGTCGGAGACCACGGGACTAGGAACCCCTCTCTCTTGTGGACTATCTTTCCCTACAGATGGGGTAGTCAGCTCAACCTCATTCTGCAGTGCATTCCCATATCTGCGTCCAGTATTGAACAAGACAGTCCTCTTCTTCTTCTTCTTCATAAGCAGGGTCTTCAACTCCTGTTGACCCTGGGCTAGGCTCATAACCACCTCTTGGAACTGGGCATTTTGGGCCTGGAGGGCCTTGATAGCTTGTTCAGTAGTAGGTTCAGAAGTCATGATGATTGCTGAAATAAACAGCGAAGAGGATAAGTGACCTGTAAAAAGAGTACCTGTAATGCAATGATATGTATGCTATATGTATGCAATGTTTTCAAGGATCTTGTGGGGTAAACAAAGAGACTTATTAGAATTTTAATCTGGTAGCTTGATTGAAGGAACTTCATGTTGTTGAGAGTCCTTCTTCAAGAGTCAAGGCTCACCATATCGAGTGGGTCATAGCCCCTGACTCAAGTTATCATGCTTGGATTTCTGGACAACTTTGGCTAGAGGAAAATAAATCCCCTTTGCCCCTTGCTATACATTCGATCCATCATGACCTGCATCACAAACCCTTGAGATCCTTGAAATGGTTAAGGAAATGCTATGGTATGATGTTATGATGCGTATGATGTTATGTACGTAGATGCAAAAGTGTGAGGTGTAAGTAAGCCTTGTAATAAGTCTAGATTAAGGACTGTAAACAAAACCTGTAAGGAACTCATGTGTCAGATAACAAGAATGTGCAAGCAGTTCAAGTTTGAAGGCACACAAGTCACACAAGACAACCCTTAGAGTTCCGGCCAGCATGAAGTTTAGGTACTACCCTCTTTCAGTTTCAGTTGGTTAAGACCTGTCCTAGAAAATAGTAACCGGGTTCTAGAGGATCTCAATATCACTGACTACCCTCAATCGGTCATAACTCCAGCTTCACAACCTTTTCTTGCAGCCGGAACCATCGCGAGAGTTTAGCCTCAATGAGTGTAGCATACTACTACTGTTCTATGGCCAAGTTGGGTCAATTTAGGGTTCTAAGGTCAGTTGGTGCTTAATGACTCCTCAGAAGACCCATATTCTCCTCGTTCCAACACAAGGGATATCGGTACAGACCAAGGTGTCACACCAACGTAGCTACTGCTTCACCCGTGTCAGTCTACGCCGGACAGGTCCCTCATAGTTTATTGCTACCTAAAGGGTATTCCCCAGATCCGGGTTAGGATCTCTGAAACTCCGATACAAGCCCACAATATTTAAAGCAATCAAGGCATACAATTGAAAACATAGAATGATCTAATCCTAAGGTACACCTCACTTTATTTGTCCCCAACAGAGTCGCCAGTTATGTGATCGGTGGAAATAGAACTGACTGTTTTGGAATGCTGGTTCGCGAAATGTCGCGGTAAGCAAGAGTCGCCACCGTCTTTTATGTTCTCCAACAAGGAAAGGACAAAAGCACAGCAAAATTCCTTTTCGAGATGTTTCTCGGTTCGGGAGGTAAATTATAGAAAGGGAAGGTGTTAGCACCCTTTCTATCCGTGGTTATCCACGGGCTCTTAGGTACTTGCTCACTATGTTTTAAAAAATGTTTGCTTTTCTTGTGTTTGTGGGTTTTTGAAAAAAGTTTAGTTTGAAAACTTCTAGATAACTCTTGTATCAGTCCTCAAGAGTGTATGAAGTGTTGTTTGAAAACTTTTGTGTGAAAGTATAGGTGCGAAAAGTATTTTTGTTTTTTTGAAAGAGCAAGTACCTAGGAGAAATCTACCTACTCAAAAGAAATTAAGCTGTGTAAATGTCCTTGAGACAGTACTATCCCACTATTGAGAAGTCGGTAGCACCGTCGTTGGAGTTATTCGGGTCAATTCGATTATAGGGACATGTGTGGTCACCAAAGCAATAGTAGGACGCCTTAGCGGTAACCCTAATATCCTAGATCCTTTTTATCCGAGGCAACCGTTTCGAGGCAACTAGGATCTTTAGACAGGAGGGCGACCTCTAAAACACCCTATACTCACTGACCACGTCGAGGCAACCAAGTGAAGCGTACCCTAGGAGTGGCATGTGCGAGTGTGTCAGGTTTCATGTTTAAATTATCTTTGCACATGTTTATTGTGAGCTACGGGTTGATTTTAATTTTCAAGCAAATCTTGTCATGCATAGTTAACAGTTAATAGTTTGCGGAAAGTAAATTGCGGAAAGTAAATCTACACTATTACAAGGCGTCGGGTATTTACATCGCCAAAAACATAACCCTTGAAAAGTAAATGCGACAAACTGAAGAAAGCGATAAAAAGGTCTTAATTATCTATTACATCCTCGGAGCAATTACATAAATATAATCAAAAATAATATGCGCGAAATAAAATTAAATCGGGGAAGTCCATAGGGTTTTGACCCTTTTTGAGAAAAGAATGAATTTTTGGTTATTTTTGCAATTAATTAAACCTAATTCTAATTAATTAATTAAAAGGAAAAAAGTATTTTTTAGTTTTTTAGGTTTTTAATTAAAATAAAATAAAAAGGATTGAAATTGTCAAAAGAAAAACCCTAATTCTAGGTTGATTTTATTAATTGTGAAAAAAAGTCAAAGTTAACCTAATTAAATAAATAAATTACATTTATTTACAAAAATAATAAATAAAAGGTGAAATTAATAATAATAATAATTATTATATTTTTTAGGTTTTCTGAATTTATTATGAAAATAATTAATTTGTGAGTTAATTAAATAATAATAATAATTAATAAAAGAAAATAAAAAGGAAGAGAAAATAAAAAGGAATAATAAACCAGGGGGGTGATGGCCCAATATGGAGGCAAAGAAGCAATTTCCAGGCCCAACAAACTATTCAGCCACGTTTGACTTTGGTAATTGTCCATGTATGTGTTGACTGGGAGTATGGTACTCATCATCTTTTGGCCACTGGATGGGAATGTGAAGACACATGGCATGCTGAGATGAGAAGCGTATGGTGGAACGCTTTTGGAGACCTGCATGTGAACATGTTAAACAAAATAATATAAGCGTTTGGGGTGGACCTGGGATTCGAACCCAGGTCCCAATGATTACCAGCCAGCGCATCAACCACCAAGCCATTTGCCTGCTTTTGTTAATATAATGGACAATGAATATAATATATAAAAACAACAATTATGCTGGAAAACAAATAAAAACGCGCGCTATTTTAAACCACCCAACCATACGCTTACACCTCATCATCGTCCTCCTTTATACCTGTAAAAAACAAATAGATAGCGGGGGTTTTTAACCCCCAAAAACTGTAATGACCAATAATAGCGATTAGAGCTACAAGCAACATAAATATTTCGCGAATAGTCCAGTGTGTTCGTCTGAGTCTCATGAATTCAATCATGGGTCTCACAAGGCTTGATTTTTCCTGTGTTACAAAGCCCCAATTTGAGAGCTTATGAACCCTAGAATTCATCAATGGCATCTTTGGATTCTGGGCGTTTCAATGCAATTAAACTATGCCAATAGCTTCCTGTGGTCTCTAACAATACAAAACAAACAAGAAATCACATCAAATGCTTATGAATCATGAGTTTTGATTATGAGAAAAATATGCAAACCGTGAGTCTGTTCTTGACAGATTCTTGAGCTTTAGCGCTTGGTTTTGAGTGCTACACGTCCCTTACACTTCCAGCAATGTGTTAGAATCCACAAAAGTCCTTGAATTGGCCTGGAATATAGAAAACAGTTTTCAAGTTTTCTTGAATTTATTTGAATGTGGTTATGGCTTTTTTGCAGCAAATTCACATATGCATGAGTAGGGTTGGCTTGTGTACTTATAGGAGAATGAAACTAGGTTAAATCTTGCACAAAAAATCCATGGAATGATGATGGAATATTTAATTGAAAATCAAATATTTTTGAATCTTTTTGATTGAAGAAAGTTGCTAAATTGGGAGATTTTTCTCTCTTTGATTTGCACACGAAGTTTTCATCATATCTTGACCACATTTGCTTCACAAAAAGATTGAAAAATCAAATCTTTGTATTTCCTACAATTTAAATTAATTAAATGAATTAAAATTGATTAAAAATCCAATTAATTAATAAAAAATAAGAAAATAAATTAAAATAATCTTAATGGGTCGTGCATAGGCCAAGGATAAAGTTTCAAGAACAAATTTGAGGCCCATCAGCAAAAACAAGGTGTTTTGAGCAAAGTTGACTTTTGCAAATTCGTGAAAATTTCCCAACTTCTCCAATGCATATCTTTCTCAATTTTGATCATATGAACATGTTTTTGGACATTTTGGAAAGGTCTTGAAGTCCTCTAACCAATGCTTTTGGTCCCATGTCATTTGGATTTACCAATCCCAAATTATGGTCTTTGACTTAAAGTGCATTTTTATTGACTTTTGAATTTGACCTATAATGTAGAAATTGATAACTTTTTATGAGAGCATTTCTTGGACTTGGAATGTGAAGATGGTTTGTAGGAAATGTCATCCCCTTCAAAATGAGCATTGGATGGAATTTTTCTGATGAACCATGAAAAAGTTATGCCCTGGTCAAGATACAGTTGACTTTTCTACTGTCCAAAAATAGTAACTTTTTGCATCTTGATGATTTTTGAGCCATTCTTGTGGAATCATGATCAGGACTTGATCAAATGATGATTGTGGACTCAAAATAAGATGTTGACCAAAAATTCTGACTTTTGACTGCAAAATGACCATTTTGCCCCTGTAGTTGACTGTGGATCAAATAGGGCTTTTGACTGTGCAAATTGGCACTGTGAGTCTTGAAACTTGGCATGTAGGTGCTTGAGAATGTATGTAGGCATAGGAGACTCGATTGAGCCATTGAAAACCCCAAATTCCTTGAAAGAACCAAAACCCTAATTTCAGCTGGCTTAGGAGGTAGCTTGACTGTACAACTCTTGAGCCATCTTGAACAAGTTGAAGATGATTCTTGACAAATCTTGAGGAATATGGGAGGGAAAATTTTGGGGTACAACAGGGACCATCACATTTTCCGCATCTCTCAAACTTTTAGGGATGTCACCTATGAGATTGTTGGCTAAGAAAGCAAGTCTTGCATGCTTGTCTTTGTAGAACCGATATTCTTGGTAGATGTTCGGAATTATCTTATGCTTGTCTTTTCCTTCTTTGGAGATCTTTGCATACTGCTCTTTCCAATATAATTTTTCATCCCTCGTCTCCGTATAAAGTCTCCTCTGTATAAAGAAATTCTTTCAGAGGTCTTCTAACTAATAACAAACTTACTCATATTCATCAGTTTTTTAGGCGAAAAGTATTTTCTTCCTCATTCTCTTGAGATGTTCTCCTACATCTGATTCTTGGCTATCTTGGAGTCTTATAGTAAGATACTGGATTTGCTCTTCTTTTTCTAAAGAAGCTTGGGTTCAACTTTGTATTTAAGCCTTTAAATTTTCTTCCATCTCCTTTTTATCTTGCATCGCCTTTTCGTACCACTTACTTAGCTTCCCGATTTCCCTAACAGCATCCTCCAAATGTTGGTTGTGGGAATCCAAGTTGAAATTAGCACTCAATAATCCTTCGGTTGAATGTTTCCGTTTAAGACTCTCATTTTCAAATGCTTCACAGTCTTTCCGAACATGTTTGTCTTTTGAAACAAGCTCGTGTTGCATCTGCCTTTTCTCCTTAGCAAGGTTGTGGAGGTTAAGATCCAATTCTTTTTTCTCCCTTTGAGCTTGATTCAAGGATTTCTTCAAGTTGTCCATCTCTTCTAAGGATATAGGTAGAGGATCTGGGACATCTGGCTTATACTCCTGATCAATGTCAAATGGTAGTTTAATAACTTTCACCCTATCCAAAACCCATCGAGTGTAAGGTTCTTTCGCCATATCATTCTTTCTTTCAGTCTTTCATTTGTGTACCCTATTACATGCTCGGATGATCTTGTTGAGCAATTCTCAGTCAATTTTTCCTATGTCATGAATGGTTAATTGTTGAAGTTGTTCATCGGAGGGTTTATCCTCCAAAGGGTACCCAAGTTATCGCAAAGCCAAAGTAGGGTTGTAATTGATGCAACCCCGTGACCCAATCTACAGAACATTTGGAAAATCTCCATAACTGTAAACTATATCTCCAATGTTTAGACTCCTCACATACCACCACACAGAATCAGCAGTAAGAGACCTTAATTTTTTAGGTCATTCATATCGTGTCAGAGTTTTAATCATGTAGTCCTTGTAACACGGTGGGAGAACTGACTTGGTTTTGCGTGTTATCGTAAATGTTGCGGATAGTAAGAGTCGCCACCGACTTTTATTTTACCCAATAGGAAAGGGTGAAAAGAACAAGAAAGACCTTCGAGAATTTTCTGAGTTTGGGGGGTAGGTTATGAAAAGGTAAGGTGTTAGCACCCTTTTCATCCGTAGTTATCTACGGGATCTTAATCGCTACCTCACTTTGTTTTGGAAATGGTGTGTCTGTTTGAAAAATATTTTGAAAAAATGCCTAAGTATGGCGAACTTTGTATTGATTCTCGTATCATTAAGAATGCGTACAAAGTGTTATTTTTGAAAATATTTGAGAAGAAGTGTTTTGTGTGAAAAATATGTTTTGTGAGCAAGCGATTAACAGTATTGTACCCTTACTCAAAAGTATTTCGCGTTATTTTCCTCCTTCTTTAGATAATGTTATCATACCATTAGTTAGTAGGAAGCCCTATCATTGGATTTGAAGGGACATACGCAGGTCATCGTACAGTCATAAAGGCAACTCGTAGGGGCGCTTTAGCAATTTCATAAGGGACTAAGATTGTTTACCGAAGGCAGCATCGAAGGGTCACCGAGGGACTACGATCTTTTTAATCGAGAGACAGTGATAAAGCGTCCCCATGTTCGAGGGACGTGATTGTTTATTCGAAGGTGTGATACAGTAGGAGAAATGACTAGATGTTTTGCGTTTCGTTTGCACTTGTGCGGTTAGCAAGAGTCGCCACTGACTTTTCTTTTATTCAAAAGGAAAGGTAAAAAAGCACAGGAAATACCTTTCGAGAATTTTCTCGGGTTCGGGGGGTAGATTATGAAAAGGGAAGGTATTAGCACCCTTTTCATCCATGGTTTTCCATGGGCTCTTAGTTACTCATTTAGATCACTTGCTTTTGTTTGATTGTGTGCTTGTGGTGTGGGTTTTGAAAGTATTTTGGAAAATCTTTGTAATGGTTCTCGTCTCTATAAGAACGTATACAAAGTTTTGTTTTGAAATATGGTTCAAAGAGGTGTTTGTGAATTGTGTTTTGAAAAGTGTTTTGAAAAGAGGTTTTGCAATGGTTCTCGTCTCTATAAGAAGGTATACAAAATGTTTTGTCTTTTGGAAGTATTTTGAAATGGAGGTGTAGGTGTAAAAAGTTTTTGTCGTGAGCAAGCGAGTAACTAAGAGAGAATCTATCTGCTCGAAAGGTCTTAAGTTGTTCTTTTCTTCTTCCTTTTAATGGTGCTTATGATACAGTGGGAGAAATGACTTGAGGTTTTGCGTTTGTATTCGCAAATGTTTCGATTTAGCAAGAGTCGCCACCTACTTTTTATTTTATCCTAAGGAAAGATCAAAAAGCACAGGAAAGACCTTCGAGATGTTTTCTTGGGTTCGGGGAGTAGATTATGAAAAGGGAAGGTGCAATCACCCTTTTCATCCATGGTTATCCATGAGCTCTTAGTTACTTGTTTAGATCACTTACTTTGCTTTTCAATTGTTTGAAATGGTGCTTTTCAATTGTTTGAAATGGTGCTTTGTGTGTGGTTTTGAAAGATGTTTTGAAAAGAATCCATCATAGTGGCAACCTTTGTAATGATTCTTGTTTGAATGTATACAAAGGTGTTTTTGTCTTTTGAAAAGATTTCAAGGTTTTTGAAAGTTTGTTTTGAAATTGCATTGTGAGGTGTGTTTGAAAATAGCAAAGATGCTTTTTTGCAAGCTTTTGATCAAGTAACTAAGAGTTATCTACCCTATTTTATTCAAAGATCTTTCTTATATTTTTAACCCTTTTGACAGTGTTGTTTCACCATTATATTTGGTGAACAACCTTGTGTTAGGATGTTAAACGGGACAGGCGCGGGTCATCGTATAGACCATGATAGCAATTGTGTTAGGTATTTTTGGAAATTTTTCTTGAGGGACTTGATCATTTTTGTTTAGGCAACTAAGATAGCGTCATCGAGGGTCTATGATCTTTTGTTTTGTTTTGTTTTGCCAAAGTACCCAACATACATACCATGGCCCATTTTTGAAGGCAACAAGTGGATTGTAACCCTAGGGGTGCAAGTGTGCATTGTGTTTGATTTTCATGCATTTTATCTTTGATTAGGTCAAATTATTTGTTGATTGATTTTGCATACAAACCCTAATTCTCTAATCATGGCATAATTGAAAGCGTAAGATGCGAGAATTTAAAGTTCTAAGCTATTACAACATGATTATGGGGATGGGGGTACAATTTTGAATGGGGGGTATTAGACAAGAAATATAAACCCTAATTTACTATTACATCCAAATTGAATCTCAAATGCATCAATATTTAAATGTACAATATTTAAATAGATAAGATAAATAAATATTAAATAATATGTATTATGCAAAAAAGAATTTTTGTTTGTTTATGTATGCAAAAGTATTTTCAATGTAAAAAAAGTATAAAGAAATGAATAAATAAAAAAAGAAAGATTAATTTTATTGGTTTAGGGGTAAACCCTAATTTCTTTAAGAAAATAATATATTATATTATTTATATACAATAAAAATATGTTAATATGTACAAAAATAAAATATACTTAAAAAAGGGTATTTTTTAGTATAAATAATAATAAAAATAAAAATGTAATATTTTTTTGTATTTTTATTCTAAGTATTTAATAAAGTAAAAGTATATATATATATATATATATATATATATATATATATATATATATATATATATATATATATATATATATATATATATATATATATATATATATATATATATATATATATATATATATATATATATATATATATATATATATATATATATATATATATATATATATATATATATATATATATATATATATATATATATATATATATATATATATATATATATATATATATATATATATATATATATATAAAATAAAATATGTACAAAAATAAATATATTTAGGAAAATATTTTTAATATGAATAAAAATAAATAACAAAAATAAAGGTATAAAATGTAAATATTTTTTCAAGTCTTAATAATATAAAAGAATATTTAAATACTTTTAATGTTAGAAAAAATTAGAATAAAATTCCAAATAAATTAAAATAATTATAAAAATATTTTTTGAGTATTTATTATATTTGGAAATAAAATAACAAAGTCAGAAAAGAAAACAAAAATTCAAAAATGCAAAAATATAAGAAATTGGGTCAGGGGGTGTGAAACTGAAAAGAGGGGTGTTAGAAACAAAACTGGCCAGGCCCAACCCAAGCCTTCATCTTCAACCTCCAGCAATTGTCAAACGCGCGCGCGCATGGTTCAAACTTGGATATCCTGGAAACGTGATCTTTTGCCAAAACTCACAATATCAAACTTGTAGAGAATTTTAATACGATTCTAACCATATAAAGCATTAATCCCAACTCTCAAAGACCAGAGAGAATTTCTCTGGCCCCAAAATCTGGCCTAACTTTTTCAGCATATTCATGGATGAAATTCTCCTAGCACACTTAATATAAATGAAAACTGAGCATATGTACAACTTCCTAGCAATGAACACTACATTTTTTATTCACAAACCTAAGGCTAAATGTTCCTAAATAGAGAGATAGAAAGTGAGAAAAAACCTGTTTCAGTTGGATTCGAGTAGGGCAATGTAGTGCTTCTCAACAAGTTTTGATGTGTCTGGTAGCTTACCTGAACTATACTTGATCTTTTCCAATAGCTAGCTTGCCTTGAATGTCCCAGAATCAACCTCTAGAACTCAACCTGCATAAGCTTGAAATGAAAATGGTGAACACTGTAAATGGAGTTACAGTTGGCAATGGAGGTTTGGGATAGCTTGAGTGAGTTGAATGGAAGGTGTTTGAAGTAAAAAGGAGCAAAATGCACGAGCCGAATGAGCTATGGCACTCAAGTTGCAGCACCTGCCCTGTTTTGCCAAAGAAGAGTGATTTATGGCTATGGGAGGTTTTGAGGCTCAAGCCCCCATGTTTCTTGCTCAAAGGGTTGTGTGAAATATGTTTGCAAAGTTTGTCTAAGCTAACAATGGCTAGTTTTCAAGTTGGGAGGATTTTTCCAGTTTTCTTCTTTGTGAAGCAAGAATGTGTAAGTTGATACCACAGGCTTGTACCAGCCATATAATATGCTGCATACAATCCTCTTGATACTCTCAATTTGTGGATTTGATTTGGCTTCTGAGATCTTGGCCCTATGCTTCAAAGATCATGTTTTGACATAAAGCATACCTTTTCCAAAATAGAAATGTACCTTTTTCTAATTAAGGCTTAGTTTTGTGTGCAATGTCCAAATGGCCAAGATAATGCATTAGCTCAGTGGATTTGCATTCAATTAAGGAGTGTAAAATGGTTTAGAGGCCTGTAAACTAGTACAAAGCATGCTGGTTTGAAAATGCCACTTGAGTGAACATGTATTTGCCATGGATACAAAGTGAGTTTTTGCCAACTTCAAGCATTCGATTCTCCCTAACCACAAATTTGTTTGAGGAGCTCTTGGACACTTTGGAAAGCTTGCAACAAGCACTATAATTCATATTCGAAATGCAACTTGAGACTCTAAGTGGAACTATGTGAAAAATGGCCAAGAAGATGGGTCAAAATCCTGCCTAAACTAGGGCAAAATTTCTCTAAGTTAAAAGTTTTAGGGACCCTTATTCCAAAAATCATAACTTGAGATCCAAGCTTCTTTTGAGAAAACTTTGTGAATAAAAGTTGTAAACTTTGTGTAGGACTACAACTTTAATGTTATAAATTTTGTTTGAATCCATTTGCATCATGGTGAAAATGTAGAACAAAGTTAGGAAAAATTAAGAAAATTCCATAACTTAGAAAATTTCTAAGTTATGAAAATTTTCAATTTCAAACCCTAATTTGCAATTTTGGGTTTCTTGATGAACAAGTTTCATGATTTGACACATCTTGATGAAAAATGACCCTTGGCACTTGATTTTGACCAAAAAGTCAAAGTTTGACTTTTCAGTGTACAATCAAATTTTGATCAGTTGACTGAAAAATTCATTTGTCAATTCTATGCATTTGGGATATTTTGAACTTGTTGAATAGGTCAAGATGATGCCATTGAGCCCTCGAGTCCTTGGTTGAGCTTGAATTGCCCTTGGCTAGGTCAAAAAGTCAGAAATTACCTTTGTACAATCAAAACCCTAAAAATGACCATTTTGCCCTTTTGGTGATCTGATCAAATTTCTTGTAGAGTTGTGGTCCAAACTTGATCAAATGGTCCATATGAGTTCATAATATTGATGTGGGTCAAAATTCATGAGGTTTGACTGTAAATTGACCACAGTTGACTTTTTTTTCCAATACAGTTGATTTCTAGGTCAACTGTCCAATTGACTGGGCAAAAATTTGATTCAAGGCTTGAAACTTGGTATGGACAAACTTATAAGTCCAACATGAAGTATGAAAGTCACTTTGGGCATTGATGGTCCAAAAATCCTTGTGCAAACTCAAACCCTAATTTAGGTCAACAGTGCAAGGAGGTGTCTTGGGCAGAGCAAACCATAGCTTGATCTTGAGTTCCAAGAGCCTTGTGATGAGAAATGTTGATAAAATGGGAGGGAAAATTTTGGGGTACAACAGTGCTATCTTACCATTGATTTGGTAAGAATCCCCACCATTGGATGTGAAGGGACAGGCGCAGGTCAATTTTACAATCATTGAAGGCAACTTGTGAGACACTCTAGCAATTTTTTGTAAGGGACGAGATCGTTTTAATCAAAGGCAACATCAAGGGTCATCGAGGGACTACGATCTTTTTTATCGAAGGGTCATGGCTAGAGTGTCTCATATTCGAGGGACATGATTGTATTTCCGAGGCAACGAGCGAGGTTACCCTAGAGGTGCACGTGTGAAAAAGTGTGTTGGTTTCAAGTTATTTATTCTTTGATTAGGTCATCTAGTGATTGATTTTGAATCTTGCCATACATGCCTAGTTACTATACAGTATATGGAAAACAGTAAATTGCGGGAATTGAAATTCTATGCTATTACAAAAGTATTCGGGAATGGGGGTACAATTGTTACAAATGGGGATGAATCAAATGAAAATAGCAATGTCTAAATATCAAACAATACAACCAAATCGAATTGTTGTGCGATTTAATATAAAGCTATGACAGTTTATGAAATAAAGTCAACAAAAAACGAAATGTATGTATTTACTTGAAAAGAGAAAAATAAAACCTATTCTAAAAAGAAATTGATTAAATTAAAAATCTTTATTATTATTTTTTGTGTATTCTTATTAATTATGAAATAAATTTAAAGAAAGAAAACAAACTTAGGTTAATTCCTTTTTTTTTGATATTTTATTAAATGTAGAAAATTAATAAAAATAAAAAGTTTATATATAAAAAAAATTAAATGATAAAAATTAAACACTAAAATCTAAATTAATTTAATAAAAAGGTTTTAAGTTATGTTAGTGATATTGTATAATAAAAAGAAAAAAAATAAGAAGAAGAACAAATTACAAAAAAAGCAAATGGGCTTAGGGAGTTTTTAAGCATAAGGCCCAAAGAAAAAAGGTACCAGTTAGCAAAAACGAGCCAAGGGGGGTGCAAAACGCATGGCAGATGGGCTTAAGGAGTTTGTAACAAAACAAAGCCCAATGCTCTAAAACTGTTTAACGCATTTGATTAGGGGAAACAAGCAAATTAGGGTTTGTGGTTCCCCTTTCGTCCACAGCGGCGCCGTTCGTCCCTTTCGTCCCTCTCTTCCAATTTTGTTCATCTCTAATCTCTGTTACTCACCTCTTCCTAATTTAATGAACAAATCACTCTCTTAACAACTTAATCTCTCATCATCTCACCACGATTCACATTTTCTTTGAAACCCTAAATTCTAAAAAGAGATTTATGTCTAAAGAGTTCAAAATCGCTTATCTGATCTTCCCCTCAACCTTCCGTTGCCGGAGCTCCTCTCAACCTCACCCCCTAACCAAGCGCTAACGGTTTTGTTTCTTGAAAGGTGAAGTTCTGTTTTTGTTAAGCTTGAATGATTTTTGTTGTTGTTTTTTGGCTTTGTTACGTTTTTTATGTTAATCAAACTTATTGTCTATTGAGATGTAGGAAATGGTTTATGAGGAAGGTGAAGAATCCATACCTTTGGAACTTTTTTATGTGAAATGAAAAGGGGGTAGTGAGACTGAGGGAGGCGCTCCCTGGTGGCGGAATTGGCGAGAAGGAAGAGATGATGACGAAAGCCTTGCTTTTCTGGTAACTTCTTTCTGTCCTTTGAGCTTTGAATGATGATGATGCTGTTTTGATACTTTGACAGTTTTGGGATTTGGTGATGATTCTTGTTGTTGGTTTTGGTGTTTGAGGATGGCTTGAGATATTTGTCTTTTGGTTATGTTTTTGGTTTTGAATGTTTTGAAGTGGTTGCTGTTTCTCTGGTTTTTGATTTTGGTTTAACAGGTTTGATGGTTAGAGACTTGTTGATTCTGATTTTCTGAGGGTTTTGCTTTGTTACAGTTTTTGGAGGTTTCGAATATTTTGGTTGGTTTTGACAATTTGATGGTTACAATTTGATAATGTTTGCTGATGATAATGATTTGATGATGTTTGAGACTTTTTTTTCCTGGTTTTCTGGGTTTAAAATGTTTGACAGGTTTGATGAGTTTGTGAGGGTTGTTGGTTTGGATGCTGTTACTTTTTTATCAGTTTAAGACTTTGAGGTTTTTTGGGATTTTTGGTTTGAACTGTTTGACAGTTTGGGATTTTTTGTGGTTTGAACTTGTTGGACAGGTTTGAATATTGGTTTGAACTTGTTGGACAATTTTGAATACTGGTTTGTATGTTTTCAGTTTAACAGATTTGCTTTGGTTTTGAAGTGTTTTAACAGGTTTGCTTTGATGGTTTGAGGTTTGAGGATGGATGCTGGGAGTTTTGGCTTTTGATTATGTTTTGAAATTTTTTTTTGGACTTTGATAAAAATATTTTTTTCTCCTTTGCTTGAGAATTGTATATTGTTATATTAGTTGCTTTGGTTTGACAGCTTATTCAAAATGGTGGGAAAACACCAAATTTTGAATACTTTGGCATAATGTTCTCATACTCTTTTTCTTGCAGTTTTTGTTTTCTAGCAACTCTTATGTAATTGTGATAATCAAGGCAGCTGTGCATCCCTAGGTGACTTCTTTCCTCTCTCTCTCAA
Organism: Vicia faba; assembly: GCA_948472305.1. NCBI lineage: Eukaryota > Viridiplantae > Streptophyta > Magnoliopsida > Fabales > Fabaceae > Vicia > Vicia faba. The sequence goes on along the minus strand of CATIWC010000839.1, from coordinate 216,942 downwards.
TGACCCCAAGAGTCAATTGCTCTTTTACTTTTTCTGAAAAGTTTGCAATAAATGGAAAATGATGAGAATGCTTATTGAACAAGCCTCTTGCTTGTTGACTTAGTTTATCATATTGCTATATTTTCTTTTTGTTGCTGCCTGCTTCCTACTACTATGCTGCTGCCTCATTTGCATGGATGCTGTTTGTATTTTGTCCAATTTGCTGCATTGTTTGTTTGGTGATGCGCTGCTGTCTAGTTTATGCTATTTGGACAACTTTGTTGTTTGTTGCCTAGCTTGTGATGCTTGCTTGCATCCAGTTTGTGTTATTCTGTTTGCTTTTGCTGTTTGTTGCAAATTGGACAACCTTGCTGCATTTCTCTTGTTTGGATAGCTTGCTTATATTTCTCTTGTTTGTGAACCAAGAAGAATAATCTTCTTGTGATTTGCAAATAGAGAAAATAAGATTGTGATGAATTAAAAAAAATAGCCTTCTGATTCCAAATTGCAAACTTTAATGATGAACACTTTTTCTTTTGAAAATTCTTGCTCATGTCTAATTAATTTTACTAACTATTTTTATGTCTTTTGTTTTCATGTGAGCACAACTGGATGGTGGCAAAGCAGGGGAAGCAAGAGACTCTGTTGCAAGCATGGAAGCAAAGGAAGCTCAGTCAACCTTAGGCATATATTCATTTTTCTTTGTAATTTAGAGAGAAACATTCAATCAATTGTACTAATTTTTTTTTTTTAAATACAATAAGTTGTAAAACCTAAAGTATTTAAATAATAAATTGTTTTATAACAACTTTTGAAATAAATGGAGAAAGTCTTATGAGATATTCTGGTGTCCATTAAAACCCTTTACTGTTAATAACTTGTAATTCTCTCTTTGCATCTTCACTGATTCTTAAAGATTCCCGATCAAGATAATTGAAACTGCATTCCAATAATTCCAATCAAGATAACTTAAATTCCAATAATCATGTAATCTTGCAACTGCATTCCAAACAAGCACGCACTGTGTATTCCATTTCTTAACCAAACAAATGTTTTAGACGATGCAAATCATCTGGTTAACCTTGAGAACAAACCCTGTCTTTTCAGTAAACTTGAGAAAGCATGAAACCTGTGAAAGCCAATTGGATCTTTGGGAATTCATTTCTTTTGAGAATTGCAAGAAAAACCCTAATTGTTGGTTTACTGCCACAGGAGAAAATCTACCGGATGGATTCCTGAGCCAATCTTGAATATCCGAGAAACCCTAGGGTTGTGTTTTCTATGAAAAATGGGAGGGAAAATTTTGGGGTACAATAGAAGGCAACAAGTGAGGTTACCCTAGAGGTGAGTGTGTGAATATTGGTTCAATTCAGTTATTTAATCTTGTGATTAGGGTTTTCTAGATTGTTTTTAGTCTTGCCATACAAATCCTAATTACTAGCAGTAATAAGGAAAGCAGTAAAAGCAGAAAATAAAGGTGCGAAAAGTAAACCTAAACTATTACAAAGCTTTGGGGAAGGGGATACAAAACCATAAAACAAGAGAAAAGGAAAGCAAGTAAAAGCCCTAATTGAACTATTACAAATTGTAGCAGTTACATAATTGGGAAAAAAAACTAATGCGAAAAATAATGAAATGCGTGAAGCGGTAAAAAGGAAAAGAAACTGAGAAATTGTTTGATGATTTAAAAAAAATGATTTGACGGTGGATCTAAAAAAACCCTAATTAGTTTTAGTTAGAAAAAGAAATTTTAATGATAAAACCCTAAAACTAAATTAATTAATTAATTAAAAATAAGGCGAGTTAATTTAATTAATTTAATTAAAGAAAAACCCTAAGTCTAAATTGATTTTAATTAATTAAAATAAGTTAATTTAATTGTGTTTAAAAGTAATTAAAACAAAATAATTAAAAAAGAAAGGATTGTGCTTGTAAGAAGTAAATCTGGGGGGTGCTGAAAACAAAACTGTTGGGCCCAAAACGCCTGCCTGAGATCCAGTGTTGTTACTCCAAGTAGGTTCATCGTGGGTGTGGAGATATGGAACGGAGGATATGAGCTTATAGAGATCTGATGATGATGAGGTGAGGTATGTACAACATACGCGTGAGGATGGTTTCACAAATCTGTAAAAATCATAAAACATGAAATTTTTTGTCCCACGCCAGGATTGAACTCGTGTACAGACATAGTAAGGTATTAAGGGCAAGCGCGCTAGCACTAGGGTGGCCATACATCCATTAGCATAAGTCAATTCATACATATATTTTGTAAAACAAATGCTAAAAGTCAGACAAGCAAATCCGCGCGCATGAGTGAGACCCTAATGTTTTGAATGGAACGATCATAACGTCCTGTTTTGCCACGCATGGTCACCCATTAATCAAACCACCCTGGACGGTGGTTTCAGTCACCATCTCCAATTTCATAAAAACCCAAACCTGCAAAATTCAATCAATACAAAAAGGAAAACAACCCTAATTGACTAATTAAGGTCCTGCGATTTCAATGGGCATGTTAGTTCTGTCTAAAAATGATCGTAGTTGGGGTTTTGAAGGAATTTGATCTCGATGCCCTAGCCATGATGAATTCTTATTCTTGTACTTTACCTTACAAGTAACAAGTCAAAACACTTCTAAACATCAATATGAATACGAATATATGCAACAAATTCATTTAAATCATATAGTTTAAAAGTTTGAATTCACGAAATTTTACCCAACCGATGTGCTTGAGAGAGGGAGTTATGGCATACTTCAGGCTTGAGCATGGGTGTGAATTGCCTCCTGGAGACTTCAAGAATGCGTTTGGATGATTAGAATGGATTGACAAGGGCTGGAGATGGGAGTTTGTCTTTGTCCTAATTCTTTGAAAATTTGAGATTTTTAAGGAGTGTGTTTGAGGCAGCTTTTTCGTGTATTGTTGTTGGTCTGGTCTTGTTAGATATATATAGGATAATCAAATTAGGTTAACCAAAGTGAAATAAATCTTACATTAAGAGGTGAAGATTTGATTTGGAATTTTGCATGAAAACTTGATATTTTTGGCTCAATCTTGCACCAATCACTCTTGCACGAATTTGACAGCTTGTACATGAGATCTTGGGAACCCAATCTTCCTTGAGAAATACCAAACCCTGATTGTGGACCCATTTCTTAGAAGGAGAATTTGTCTGATCAATTCTTGGACCAACTTGAGCAAATAAGGACCTCATAAGAGTGTCTTGAAGAAAAATGAGAGGGAAAATTTTGGGGTACAACAGTTGCCCTTGTTCAATCTTCTTAAACCTGAAGAGTTAGATTAGAATGTCCGCCATTCACAACTTGAAGGTAGAAGATAATTGAACACTTAAGTTCCAAGAAATTTTCATTCGCCTGTGCACGAAGTAACACTGTTGGTTGATTGTACCTGGAATGGGCTTAAAGTTTCCATTTGGAGAGGTGACAGAGAGTCGTCGGAGATGGGCTTATAGACGCCATCTAGAGTAACTATTGATAGGAATATCAGAATAAGTCTACGTCTGACTTTGTCTTTAAGAGATGTATTTGGAATTAGTCTATGCCTGACTTTGTCTAAAAGAATATCATAGTGAATCTACACTTGAGTTTATCTGAATAAGGTACTAGAATGAGTCTACGCTCAACTTTGTCTAGAAGATATGTTTGGAATGAGTCTACGCCCGACTTCATCTAGAGAAGATACCGGAAAGAGTCTACGCCTAACTTTTTCTAAAAAGAGTATCAGAAGGAAATCTACGCTTGGCTTCATCTAAACTAGAAGATGTCTATGCCCGACTTCAACTAGAAGATGTACCAGAAAGAGTCTACACCTGACTTTTTCCAAAAAGAGTATTAGAAGGAAATCTACGTTTGACTTCATCTAAACTAGAAGATGTCTATGCTCGACTTCAACTAGAAGAGGCACCGGAAAGATTCTATGCTTGACTTTTTCCAAAAAGAGTATCAGAAGGAAATCTACGTTTGACTTTATCTGAACTAGAAGATGTCTACGCCCGACTTCAACTAGAAGAGGTACCAGAAAGAGTCTATGCCTGGCTTTTTCCAAAAAGAGTATCAGAAGGAAATCTATGCTTGACTTCATCTGAATGATGCACTAGAAGACGGCTATGCCCGACTTCATCTAGAAGAGATATATTTCAGAATGCCTCTCTAGAGGAAGTGTTTAAGTGGTTACTTGTCTGTTTTAGTCTCTGAAGGAATTTGTCTGGTGTATAGATAGTCGCTCCGTCATGTTTCAGGAATTACTCTACGACCTGTTAAAAAATTGTTAATGATGTTTGTCTGAAAAAATAGAGTTAGTATCTATGAAATGTCATGATGTATGTAATGAATTGCATGATGATGTTCTTAAAGAAAACGAGAGCGTGCTATATGTGTTTTGTATGCATATGCTATGATAAATTATGTATGAATGCGAGATGTCGTTTAAGTGTATCAATAGATTTGTATAACATTCTTGATTGGGAAAATAAATCTCGGACTATTGTTGGGTTGAAGAATATGTGTGATCTTCAATCTTGTCATGCAATTCCTTTGCTGGGGATTTCAACTTGCTGTTTGAGGAAACTCTGCTGGGGAGTTTGATTATTTCTTAGGGAGAAGAATTCAAGAACGTTGATCATTCATCGCTCTATCGGGAAATTTAATTCTTATATACTCTGACTGGGGATAAAAGAGATGGATAACCTTCCTGAGATGTTGTCTGACCGAGTTTTCGATATGTATTCCGACTCGTCCAGGGAGGATAAGTGTTGTACCCCAAAATTTTCCCTCTCATTTTATCAAGATTTCCCCTCACAAGACTCTTTGGACTCCAGCCAGGATTAGGGTTTGCTCTGCTCAAGACATCTCTTTGCACTGTTGACCTAGAATTAGGGTTTGAGTTTTCACAAAGATTTTTGGACTTCCAATGCCCCATGTGACTTTCATACTTCATGTTGGACTTATAAGATTTCCCATACCAAGTTTCAAGCCTTGAATCAAATTTTTGCCCAGTCAATTGGACAGTTGACCTAAAAATCAACTATATTGGAGAAAAAGTCAATTGTGGCCAATTTACAGTCAAACCTCATAAATTTTTATCCACATCAACATTATAGACTCATATGAACCATTTTATCAAGTTTGGACCACAACTCCTCAAGAAATTTGATCAGATCATCAAAAGGGCAAAATGGTCATTTTTAGGGTTTTGACTGCAAAAAGGCAATTTCTAATTTTTCACCTAGCCAATGACAAATTGGGTTCAATCATGGATTCAAGGACTCAATGGCATCATATTGACCTAATCACAAGGTTCAAAAGATCTCAAATGCATTGGATTGACAGATGAATTTTCCAGTCAACTGATCAAAATCAACTGTACACTGAAAAGTCAAACTTTGACTTTTTGGTCAAAATCAAGTGCCAAGGGTCATTTTTCATCAAGATGTGTCAAAATATGAAACTTATTCACCAAGAAACTTAAAATTGGAAATTAGGGTTTAAAATAGAAAATTTTCATAACTTAGAAATTTTCTAAGTTATAAAAATTTCTTATTTTTTCCCAACTTTGCCCAACTTTTTCTCCATGATGAAATTGGATTCAAAGAAAACTTCCAACATGAAAGTTGTATTCCCCTACAAAATCTACAACTTTTATTCACAAAGTTTTCCCAAAATATTCTTGGATCTCAAGTTATGATTTTGTAAATAAGGGTCCAAAAACTTTCTAACTTAGTGAAATTTTGCCCTAGTTTAGGCAGGATTTTGACCTATCTTCATGGAAATTTTTCACATAGTTCCAAGTGGAATCTCAAAATTCATTTCAAAGATGTATTTTAGAGCATGTTACAAGCTTTCCAAAATGTCCAAGAACTCTCCAAGATCATTCATGGTTAGGGAGAATCGAAAGTTTGAATATGGCAAATCATCACTTTTGTCCAAGGCATTTTACACCATGCTACAAGTTGCAAAATCTGTCCAAACCTTGCTTGTACTTGTTTTACAGGCCTTAAACCTTTCCACACTCATAAATTAAATGCAAACACATTGGATTAGAGCATTGTTCTGATCTATGAAACATTACACAAAAGTTTAATCCATTTTTAGCAAAAAGTTAACAATGCCATTTACATAAAGCATGCTTTTGGAAATTTTGTTTGTCTTGAGCCATGGACCTGATTTCTTTATGCAAAAAAAGTTCACTAATATCATGAAAGTTATACCAACTATGTGCAGGCCTGGAGATAGCAAGTACAACCTTTGAGCATTGTCAATTCAACCTTTTCTTTAAAACCAAGCAAGTGTGCCAAAACTCCATAACTTTGGCATCTGATAAAAACAAGTCTTTGTATACATTCAAACAAGAATCATTACAAAGGTTGCCACAACGATGGCCTCTTTTCAAAATACTTTCAAAACCACACACAAAATCACCATTTCAAACAATTGAAAAGCAAAGGCAAGTGATCTAAAACAAGTAACTAAGAGCCCATGGAAAACCATGGATGAAAAGGGTGCTAGTACCTTCCCTCTTCATAATCTACCCCCCGAACCCAAAAACAATCTCAAAGGTCTTTCCTGTGCTTTTTGATCTTTCCTTTGGATAAAATAAAAAGTCGGTGGCGACTCTTGCTAAATCGAAACATTTGCAAACACAAACGCAAAACCTCAAGTCAGTTCTCCCACCGCATCATAATAAGATTAACCGATATCTGGTCCAGTTTCAGATTTTTGTAGAAACTCTCTAGGGATAATGGTATGGACTACCCATTGCTAGAGAGAGAAGTTTTGCCAGTGATTTGCATTAGTCAGAAGGGATACTGAATTCTGTTGGGGAAATAAACCATGTTGGAGAAATAAACCCTGTTGAGGAAATAAACCCTGATGGAGAAACACTCTGTTTAGGAATATGCTCTGTTGGGGGATTTGGATTCGACTGGAGAAGAGAATTCTGCAGGGGATTTTATAGTGTTGGAAAAATAAACTCAGTTGGGGAAGAGAATTCATGTGAACTGTGTTGCTATCATAATCTACTAAAGATTGGATCTCCGTAGGTTGGCGACATTGTCGGGGAAACAATTATACTCCTTCGTTCGCTAGGGGATTTGCTAGTGAGTACGATTAGATTATTTCAGATTTGCGGGGAATATGTCTTTGTTTAAGATGAGCTTGTGAAGCTGATTCCGCGGGAGATAATCTTATGGAAACTACTCTGTGGGGGCAATTTTACTGGGGATTACTCTGTGGGGATTTATGGACGAATTCAAAATTATCCCGCCTCATAAAGTCTTGAGCAAATACTTATTCCTATTTTTTACGCATATTTTGTTAACAGTAATCATGTTCATATGCATATGTTCATTCAATTCAGTCATTGGACGTTTTTGCAAACAAAACAGAAAAAGTAAAACAAAAATTTGAATTTTGAAATCGTGTTTATAATGATAGTTTGCCTATAAAACAGGGAGATAATTGTACAAAGAGATAAAGATCCTAGTAAGAGGAGATCCTCGTGAAGCGAAGAGAGTATATAAAGTGAAAGCAAAATATATAGCTATGTGTAAATGATCTCGTCGGGTTTCGGCTTGGCTATTGCCCCTATGTCTTTGAGCATCTCATCCCTTGTTGTCGAAAGAAGTTGATTGAATTAATTTGTACCATTTGAACTTGACGTTGGTAATAAATCTAGCTGAAAGTGATCCGACGGGACATAGTTATACGCTTTAATCCCTGATTTTAACTTGGACCGTCTTTCGGGATTTTAGTCCATCGGGATACCCTTTTTTTCCCAAGCTGCCTTTTCAGGTTTTCGACTTGCCGGGTGTATAGTCTTTTATATATATATCCCTGATTTTTGCCTGAACCCTTTTGGTTCGCCAGGATGCTCTTATTTTTACCTAGGCCAATCAACCTAGCATGTCATTTTCATGTGTAGTATCTTTTAACTATGTCTATGTTCACAGGGTGCGGAAAATATTCATCGTCCATGGTGGTAAGTATCATAGCACCGCCAGAAAATATCTTCTTGATCACAAATGGACCTTTGTAGGTGGGAGTCCATTTTCCCCTGGGATCACCCTGCGGTATGATGATGCACTTTATTACCAAGTCATCAGCCTGATAGAATCGATGCTTGATTTTCTTATTGAAGGCTTTGATCATACACTTCTGATACATCTGACCGTGATAAACAACTGCAAGTCTCTTCTCGTCAATCAAATTCAACTGATATATCCTAGTCTGAGTCCATTCGTCTTTGTCTAAGTTGGCATCTTTCATAATTCTCAAGGAATAAATTTGAACTTCGACAGGTAAGACAACCTTCATACTGTAAACTAGAGAGAACATGGTTGCCCCAGTTGATGTCTGAACTGAAGTGCGATAACCATGAAGAGAAAATGGTAACATCTTGTGCCAGTCTTTGTACGTCACCGTCATCTTCTGTATAATCTTATTAATATTCTTATTTACGGCTTCCACTGTGCCATTCATCTCCGATCGATATGGAGAAGAATTGTGGTGCTTGATCTTGAACTACGTGCAGAGTTCCATGATCATAATGTTGTTGATATTGGAACCATTATTTGTGACAATCCTTTCAGGGATGTCGTACCGATAGATAAGGTTATGCTTAATGAACCGGGCGACCATATTCTTAATAACATAGGCAAGCAAGGCGGCTTCAACCCATTTTGTGAAGTAATCAATGGCGACGAGGATGAAGTGATGTATGTTGGAAGTAGTAGGTTTGATCTCTCCAATCATATCAATTCCCCACATTGAAAATGGCCAAGGAGCAGTCAAAACATTCAGAGGTACTAGAGGCAAGTTTACTTTGTCAGCGTATATCTGACACTTGAGATAAGTTCTTGAGTCGTGATGGCAGTCTGTTTCCATAGTCGACCAATAATAACCTGCTCTTAGAATTTTCTTAGCCATAGTATGTCCACTGGAATGAGTACAAAAGATACCTTCGTGCATATCTTCCATAATCTTATTCTCCTCTTCCTTGTCCATACAATGAAGTAGAGTCAAATCATGGTTGCGCTTGTACAAAATTTCGTTGCTTAGGAAGAACTTAGCTGAGAACCTCCGTAGGAATTTCTTGTTATTGATGGATGCCCCCTAAGGGTACTCTTGAGCCTCAAGGTATCTTTTCACTTCATGAAACCAAGGCTTCTCTTCTACTCCGTCAGTGTAAATTTCATAACAATGTCGATTCATCTAGCCTCTCAATGGTAATTTTGGAGGCTTCGTTGTCCCATCTGACTTTAAACATAGACGACATGGTTGCCAGTGCGTCTGCCAACTGGTTTTCTTCTCTTGGGATGTTCTCAAAAGTGATATCCTCGAAGTATGGAACTAAGGTCAGCACATGCTCTCTATAAGGAGTGAGATTTGGATGCTTAGTATCCCATTCTCCCTTAATCTGGATGATTACCAGGGATGAGTCCCCGTATACATCCAATAAATTGATTCTTAGATCAATAGAAGCTTTAATATTCATGATGCACGTTTCTTATTCATCCATATTGTTGGTACAGTCGAAGCATAACCTGGCGGTGAAGAGCGTATGGCAAACCTAAGGAGAGATGCTTACATCACCAATTCTGTTGCCAAGTGCGTTAGAGGCTCCGTCGAAAACCACAGTCCATCTGGATCCTGGATCGGGTCCTTCATACGGTCCGAGTTCTTCATAATTTGTAGCTAGCATAATATTCTCGTCTTGGAATTCAAAGTTCATAGATTGGTAGTCGTCTGAAGCGTGATGAGACAAATGATCTTCCAATACATTTCATTTGATTGCTTTCTGAGTGGTGTAATGTATATCGTATTATGTCAAGACCATTTGGCATCTGCCTATTCTTTTGGAGAGAGCGGGCGTCTTGAATATATACTTGATGTGATCCATTTTAGAGATTAATAGATTAGTATGAGTTAACATATATTGTCTTAGCCGGCGATCAGCCCATGCCAAAGCGCAATAAGTTTTCTCGAGCAGTGAATATCTTATTTCAAAGTCAGTAAACTTTTTGCTAAGGTAGTACATTGTACGCTTTTTTCCGACCAGACTCGTCATGCTACCCCAGTACACACCCCATTGAGTTCTCTAGCACTATTAAATACATGATCAGAGGTCTTCCTTCAACTGGTGGTATTAGAATTGGAGGTTCTTGTAGGTACTCCTTGATTTTGTCAAAGGCTATCTGGAAATCGTCATTCCATTTCACTACCTGATCTTTCTTCAGTAACTTAAAGATCGGCTCACAAGTAGCAATCAAATGAGAAATAAATCTGGCGATATAGTTCAGTTGTCCTATGAAACCTTTGAATTCTTTCTTGGTGCAGGGAGGAGGCATTTATTGAATATCTTGTACTTTATCAGGATCAACCTCGATTCCTTTGCCGCTGACAACAAAACTTAGGAGTTTACCGTATCTCACCCCAAAGGTGCACTTGTTCGGATTCAATCTCATCTTGTACTTCCTCAGTCTCTCAAACAACTTATATAGATGGTCCAGATGCTCTTCTTTAGACTGTGATCTGGCTATCATATCATCTCCATAGACCTCTATCTCATGAAGAATCATGTCATGGAACAAAGCTACCATAACACACTGATATGTTGCGCCGATGTTCTTCAACCCAAAAGGCAAACCTTGTAGCAGAAAGCGCCCCACTAGGTAACAAAGGTAGTCTTTTCCATGTCTTCAGGTGCCATATTGATCTGATTATACCCTGAAAAACCATCCATGAAGGATAACACCTTGTGTTTAGCGGCATTGTCGACCAAAACATCAATATATGGAAGTGGGAAGTCATCTTTAGGGCTCGCCCTGTTCAGATCCCTATAGTTTACACACATACGTGCCTTGTCGTCTTTCTTTGGTACCAGAACCACATGCGCAACCCATTGAGGATAGGATGTCACTGCTAAGAACCCTGCGCTGAATTGTTTCATAACCTCAGCCTTGATCTTCTCTGACATCTCGGGACGCATACGACAAACCTTATGTTTTATCAAAGCACAACCCTCTTTCATCGGCAGACAGTAAACCATAATATCGATATCAAGCCCTTTCATGTCTTCTTATGACCAAGAAAAGATCTCAACATATTAATGTAACATCTGTATTAACCTGCTATTGACACTGGTATCTCAAAATATTCCTCACCTTCGTCCTCGGCTTGGTAGATCGGCTTTTCAAAGTCATAAGTGGCAATAGCAGAATTGTTATCAACGGGATCTAGAGTGTATGTGGATCTGCAATGTATTGCGTGGGTGTGTGTAAGAACATATAACTATTTGAAAGTGATAAAAGTGAAAAGAAAGAAAGAGAGCACAAAATTTGAATGCAAAAAGTCCAATGCTTTTTTTAGATGAACATATGTTTATGAAATGACAACCCTTAACAAACGACCGTTATGCCCCGGGTAAGGCACAAGGCTTAAAGTCATTGTTTAAATATTACAAAGCCAAAACTTGAAAGAAATAAAAATAGGAATGTAGCTATTACTACTGACTAAAGGAGATAGAGATAATGTCCTCGGCCTTCCAGTTGCTGAGCCATTGCCATTGGTAGGAAAGATCCAGATTTCAAGGTTATAATCTTTGTCAGCATCTTCTATCGCGTTGACTCTGTTGTTGCTGACGTGAAATGGAGGTCTTCCAGCACGAGCGCAATATATAACCCTTTGACCCTCTGCAGTAAAGCCTAAACCAAATTTGTCATATTTATAGGGGATGTCAGGAAGCTGACCCCAAACAGTACAACCACCTTCTCCTACAGTAGCTTTATCACCTTTCAATGAAGCCATCTTGGGTGGAACCCTAGTAACTTTAGGAATGGTAGAGACGTCTTCAGTTGAGGCAAGAGGGATGACTTCAAAAGTATGACAGGGAGTCTCAATGAATTCACCATCCATCTCTACATACCGGAATGAGTTCAGGTCGCTGACCATATACTCATCTTCTGCGCAGATGGTAACAATCTTTCCGTTCACAAAATACTTTAACTTCTGGTGTAGGGTCAAGGTAATAGCTCCTGCCCCATGGATCAAGGGGCGTCCCAGTAGGCAAGAATAAGCTGACTGAATATCCATTACATAGAAGGTAGATTCAAAGATCTGCGAACCCACTTTGATCAGAAGATCCACTTCCCTGTGTACCATCCTTTTTGACCCATCAAAGGCTTGAACTATAATATCACTGAGTTTCAGTATGACCCCTTTGCAATCAAGTCTGTCAAGAGCACCTTTTGGTAGAACATTTAATGAAGAGCCAATATCAACCAATACATGAGCCAAAGTAGTGCCCCTGCATTCAATGGAGACATACATGGCCTTATTGTGGTTTCTTCCCTCAGGAGTCAGATCAGCATCAAAGAAACCTAATCCATTGTCAGTCGTTAAGCTAGCAACATAACTTCCAAATTGATCGGCAGAAATCTCTTGTGGCACGTGAGTAGTCTTCAAAACTTTGACTAAAGCCTGTGCATGGGCTTCAGAATACAGTAACAGGGATAACATGGATATTTTAGATGGGGTATGCCCCAGATATTCAACAATCTTGTAGTCACTCTTGCGGATAATCTTCAATACCTATTTCACTCTTGTCTAGAGGTGTCTTTAACTGTAGCTTCCTTAGGTGCCTCCGTCTGGACAGGCTCTGTTATTGGCTCTTTGCCTCGAGCCTTAGCAGTTGATTAAGTGGCTGTAACTCTAACAGGTGTAGCAATAGTCTTCAGAGATATTTCCAGAGAGAAACCCCTTCTGCTTCTAGTAACCTTACTGGTTTCAGCAATATTGTCAATGTCGGGATCAACAACTTCAGTAACTTCATCTTCAAAAGTTAGTAGCTCTTGTTTGATGCCATGGTAGTAGACATCTGATCCATAGTTCCAAGGGATAACTTTATCTGAAGAATATGGGATAGGTCTAGGTGTAGTGATAATCAGAGGAGCATCTTTTGGATTGGCAGTAATCCTTATAGGACCTTTGGAGGACATCCTGACAGGAGGGCCAAAAACTATAGACAAGTCTTGACATGAATTCTCAGTAGACGAAACCTTTTCGATCAGAATTATATGATTGTCCATTAGGCGTTGAATGACTTCCTTCAGTAACTTGCAGCCATTGGGTTGGACCGTGCAGCAGTAACATTTTTCAACACAGCCCGGAAATAAATCGACCTACAACAGATTCATCTTGATTATTGGTAGAGGAGTCACCAATTCACTTACAACAGCAACATAAAGAACATCACCAATTGCACTTATGCCTTTGTTATGCTTTGGCATAGGCGCAGTAATTACATTTGGAGTCTTCGGAGGATCAAACTCAATTTCCTTATTGTCAATCATGTCCTGAATTTTGTTTCAGGCTCCAACAATTGTTGGTGTCATTCCCAGGACTGTTAGAATGATAGGCATATCTCGTGTTCGAGTTGTACTTAGGAGAGGAAATGTTTGGGTTCTGAGGAGGGTCCTTTAGCGTAATCAACTCCGGTTTCATTAAATGTTGTAACGCCAGAGACAATGGCATATTGATCTTGGTAAACTGCCTTCCCGAAGCGTGTGACCTACACCTATTGCCCTATTGTTATTGTTGAACAGGTGCAAGATTAGAAATTAGTACCACTCCCACAGACTGATTGCAGTCATTTTTACCATGGCCCTTCTGGCTATAAATAACATTGGTCTCCTTCTTACCACTGAATGTCTTCTTTACAACACTTGAAGACACAACCACTTGAATTTTTCCGCCCTTGATACCACTTTTGACTCGTTCTCCCGTTAGAATCAGCTCAGTAAAACCAGATAAAGAACTCCCAATCAGATGATTAAAGAATGGACCTGTTAGAGTGCCCATGAACATATCAACTAGCTCCCGGTCAGACAAGGGAGGTTGCACCCTTCCAGCTAAGTCTCCCCACTTCTGGGCATATTCTTTGAACCCTTCATTCGAACCCATAGTCATGTTTTGTAATTGCACGCGAGTTGGTGCAAGGTTAGCATTATATTGATACTTCTTGAAGAAAGTAGTAGCCAAGTCTTCCTAAATACGAATGTTAGTTCCTTCTAGCTGATAGAACCACTCGAGTTGTGTACCAGACAAACTTTTATGAAAGAAGTGAACCCATAACTTTCTGTCAGCAGGATGGGGTTGGATCTTCCAAACATAAGATTGAAGATGAAGTTTCGGACAAGACACACCATTATATTTAGAAAAAATAGGTACTTTGAACTTGTGAGGGATAACCACCCCCGAAATAAGACCTAACTCTCTGAAGTCCAATTCATGCACTTTCTGGATTTCCATAGCCTTAAGACGGTCTTCTAGCTGCTTGTATCTGTCGTTGGCAGGAGGATAATGTTCATCAGAATAGTCTTCATCCTCAGAAATTTTACCAGAACCAAGATTGCTTCCACCTCCAGCCCTGACACTTCTACCATCCTTCTCTTGGTTGTCATCTTCATCAGAGGTGATCTCAATAGTTTGAACTTGTTTAGCAGGACCTTTGAATCTTCTTCCTATGTTGAGAATATCAATTGGCTTCCGGGTCTTTTTCTTTTTGGTGATGAGCACCATCATATCTTTCTGTCCTTGAGCAAGATTCAGGAGGGTCTCTTGGGATTGGGCATTCCGAGCTTGGAGTTCCTTAACCGTATGTTAAAGAGTCATCTTTTACTGAAATAAACAACAAGAAGATGAGAAAACCTGTATGGGAGAACCTATTTATGTAATGATGCATGATATGTAGATGCAATATTTTCAAGGATCGTTGCGGGATTTAAATTTGTTTAAACAAAAGGAAGCAAAAGAAATTTTAGTAATAAACTCAAATTACAATTGCTTTTAATAAAAAGAGTTACAAAATAGGAAAATATGAATTCAAGTCTCCCATGGATGCTTCCTCTTTTTGTTGACATATGCGTTAAGGCTTGTTCTTCGTTTCGTCAGCTCGAGTACTTTCTTCTCACTAGCATAGAACTGAGCTTCGAAGGTATCTCTCTCTTCCTTTAGTTGAATCTAGGACTTCTATAGTTCTTCGAAGTTGGTAGGCATATCAGGATGAAGAACAGTATGAGGAACATCCCCTTCAACAACAAGCTCTACGATCACCGGTAGGATAGTAGGATATGGCATTTTGATATTTTGAGCACGAGACCGCACCCATCTGAGGTAAGGCTCTAAAGGAATATAATTCTTGTGTCCCAAAGTCTTGCTATCAATCTCGCTGACCGCGCCCCAAGCACGTATGAATCTTTGATGGTATTTTTGAGGATCATTCTCATAGTCGAATACAATACCTTGGATGAGCATATCATAAAGACCGTCCCTTCGAGCATAACCAAACTGACGCATAGCTAGAGAGGGGTTATAAGTGATGCCTCCTCTTATACCAAGGAGTGTTACATTAGGGAATTCCCCGTAACAATCAATAATAGTGACATCTGCCTGAGATCGTGAACATCAATGGATATCTACATGAGTGAGTGACATCAACCTTGGAGACCACCTTAAACCTTGTTCGTTCCTTATCACTGATCGGGGCAGGTGCGAAATAAACCACCAGGACAGTAGAGGTATGCAACATATAAGAGTTCCTTGCTTCTTCATAGTATGGGTGTGGAGGGAGTGCAGGATATCTCCAAGCAAAGTAGGAACCAGATTATGGGTGAGAAATATCTTGATGGCATTCACACCTACGAACTAGTCTGGATTGGGGAATAGTACTAAACCATAGATCAATAAGGCCAAAATATCCTTAAAAGCACAAAGACTCCTGGCATCTAGAAATCCATGAGCCTTCTCTATCAAAAATTTAGGAGAGAAACCCTTGACTCCATTCCTCGGTTCCTAATTAGATACAATGTCTGATCGTTTTAGGTGTAAGGCCACTGCAACATCTTCAGGTTTCGGAGCTTGCTCTAGACTGGTGAGAGGCATCTGATCAAGAATAGGCCCTTCGAGTGACTTAGAGAATTATTCCATTATGGGTACCAATTGATAATTGGGAATATAAAACAGTGACGCTTCGGATCAAAGAACTGGAAAAGAACGCTCATCATGTCCTCCTGAAAACCAGTAGTAATCAAACTGAGTAGGTGACAGTGTCTCTTGGTGAATTGAGAATTGTCGGGAACTTTTGAGACTAATTCCTTAAGCTGAGAAGGTATCCTTATGAAGTTGATCCAGATGGTATTCCTATGACTGAAAGTCATGACCCTGCAACACAAAACAAAGATAACTCCCCTAGATCCTTGAAATGGTTAGTCATGATATGATGTTATAATGTTATAATGTCATGATATCATGTTCAAATAGATAATCAAACACAAGTAAAGCATGCAAAGGCCTTAGGTTAAAGGCTTACATGGGGTTTATAAGTAAGTACCCTCTTGAAGTTCAGTTGGCTCAACTTGTCCTAGAGAAGTAAGCGGGTTCTAGGGATCTTAATATCACTAATTTTTCCCACATGCTTCGTCTAACATGGCAACTGACTTGCCACCAGACAAAACTCGAGGGTCAAATCTCAATGAGTGTAGTATCGAGTATTAACCAACTTCAGACTGCACCAAAGTCGACTATCTCACTACCTTCTAACGGCTAAGTTGGGTTAATTAAGATTCTAAGGCCAGTTAGTGCTTATGACACTATGCGGCAGCCTAGTATGCTCCCCGACTGACTTGAGGGATACCAATACAAACCAATGTGTCGCACTAACATAGCCATCATCTCAACCATATCGGTATACACCGTATAGTTTCCATGATCTATTGTTATTTACCTAAAATGATCCCCAGATCCAAGTATAGGATCTCTGCAAGAAATAAAATCCAAACACCCTTTAAAAATAAAGCAAACAAATCAAACAAGGAAAACATTTAAAAGTGATCTAAATCTAAGGTAATTCCACTTTTAGTACTCCCTAGCAGAGTCGCCAGTTCTGTAACAAGGTGGGAGAACTGACTCGGTTTTGCATTTTATCGCAAATGTTCCAGACAGTAAGAGTATCCAATAAGGAAAGGGTGAAAAGAACAGGAAAGACCTTCGAGAATTTTCTGAGTTCGGGGGGTAGGTTATGAAAAGGGAAAGTGTTAGCACCCTTTTCATCCGTAGTTATCTACGGGCTCTTAATCGCTAGCTCACTTTGTTTTGAAAATGCTTTGTGTTTGAAAAATATTTTGAAAAAATGCCTAAGTATGGCGAACTTTGTAATGAATCTCGTATCGCTAAGAATGCGTACAAAGTGTTGTTTTTGAAAATATTTCAGAAGAAATGTTTTGTGTGAAAAATATATTTTGTGTGAGAAAGCGATTAACAATATTCTACCCTTACTCAAAAGTCTTTCGCATTATTTTCCACCTTCTTTAGATAGTGCTATCCTACCATTGGTTAGTAGGAAGCCCTATCGTTGGATGTGAAGGGACGAGTGCGGGTCATCATACAATCATAAAGGCAACTCATAGGGCCACTTTAGCAATTTAGTAAGGGACTAAGATCGTTTATCGAAGGCAGCATCGAAGGATCATCGAGGGACTATGATCTTTTTAATCAAGGGACAGTGCTAAAGTGTCCCCACGTTCGAGGGACATGACTGTTTATTCGAAGGCAACAAGTGGGGTTACCCTAGAGGTGAGTGTGTGAATAGTGGTTCAATTCAGTTATTTAATCTTGTGATTAGGGTTTTCTAGATTGTTTTTAGTCTTGCCATACAAACCCTAATTACTAGCAGTAATAAGGAAAGCAGTAAAAGTAGAAAATAAAGGCGCGAAAAGTAAACCTAAACTATTACAAAGATTCGGGGAAGGGGATACAAAACCATAAAACAGGGGGAAAAGAAAGCAAGTAAAAACCCTAATAGAATTATTAAAAACTGTAGTAGTTACATAATTGGGAAAAAACTAATGCAAAAAATAATGAAACGTGCGAAGCGGTAAAAAGGAGATACAATGATCGATCAATGCAAGTTTGAAATATCAATCATCAGGGTTATTCTCTCAAGACATAAGGTATTCTCTCTATACAAATTCTTCAAGATCTCCAGGAAATCAAGTTTTCATTGCTTGAAGATGGATCATAAGCTTCCATCTAATTGATTCCCCAAATTAGGGTTTGTGAAATTGATGGTGCAGAGATTCTCCATCCAATCACTTGGTCTACTTATTTTACAAGTTTCTTTGGAATTCATTTCAAAGTATGTTTGTCATGAAGGATTTGGAGTTTTGAGTTGAGGACCAAAATTCTTATAACAAGGATCATTTATCCCTTTCAAGATAATCAAAGCGTGATGATACATTCAAGAGATAATTTAAAGGTTGAGTTTAATTCAAGTTCCAAGCGATTCATGGTTAATGTATCATTCAACTAGGGTTGGTACAATATTCCTAAACTATTTAGTTACTTTAAGTGCAAGGTAGTGGGAACTTAATATTTGAACATGATATTACGGTTTATAAAATAAAGTTGCAAGCATGGAATTAAGTGGATGCAAGCCTCTCACGGGATTAGACTCAAGTGTTGGATTCAACATAGAAAAGTTCATGGAATGACAAGAAAAATATACAAATTCCAAATTTATTCAATCAAATTTATTCATCGTGTTCAAGTTCCATTAAAGTTACAAACAACTTTCCATTAAGATTAATTCATGATTCTCTTCAAACACCAAGTATACATTACAATTACACCGTTACAATTACAAAGAAAAATACAACAAGATACTATCATAAACCTATCCTAATCTTCAAGTCAAATTCCAAAACCTCATTCAAGCTTCCCAAAATTGTGATCATCTTTAACCTATCCAAACTTGAACCAACAACCCTGCATATGTTCTCTTCAACAGAAAAATCAGATGAAGCATAGCTCAACACTAAACTTTCTCACATAATACACATCATTAAACCAAAATGATGTTGCACCTTCACACAAATAAACTGCTTCTAAAAAACCAGTTATCCAATCATAAACATATCTAAACATGTATAAACGAAACACGCTGCAACATTTGAACCAGAAACTGTGATAAATAAAAAACCAGTTCAGCAGAAAAATCAGAAACAGGGAAGTCGTGAAATTCATTCAAAACAAAATCAGGGGAAATATCAGAATTTCATATTAATGGTTCAGCCTAACTAACAACTTCAAAACAAAATTCACCCATAACTAACTGTATTTCAGATTCATCCTAACCATCTAATTCCATAACAGAAATACCAATCCAATGGCTAGGAAGCAATAATCTATAACTAACTTCTAGAAACTAGAAATAACAGATTTTACCAGGAATTAGATCATTCTTCATCTGTAGAAGAATCACAAAGAAAAATTCCACAAGAACTCTCTCTCTCTCTCTATATGAAAAAGGATTCATTCACACAGAAAGAGATCTAACAAACTATATAACATAAAACTCACCTGATTCAGATCCATTCTTCAAGTTTTAGAATAACCACAAAGAAAGAACTCCAGAAATTTCTCTTGGCTCTCTCTGAAACTGGTCCATGAGCATCATCTTCATCAATATTTATCTTCCTTCAATCAACATCAAGTGCACATCTTCATCATCTTGCTACAATGATTCTTCAACAATGCTGTAACGAAATAGCATCAACACGACGAGACAACACCGATTCAAGTCAAAATTGGAAAAAAATGAAGGATCCATACCGAAGAATATCCGTACCTTAATGCACAAACACCTCTAGATTTATATTCATTTTTATCACTTCGAAGAGCCGCCACAATGTCTCCAACAGGTAAGCAAGCTTTGATCTCCATCGTGTCTTCATCGTGTGGCATCTATGAGTACAACTTCGTCATCAAATGTTTTGCGTAATGTCAAAATTGGGAAAAGCTAGCACTTATGTATATTGGACGGTATCCTTATGTCTTATTTCACTCCTCTACGCTAGAGGTATTAGGAATCATTAAAATGCATTTTGAAATTGATCCCAGTCATAAAAATAAGTTTCTGCATAATTTTCTAGTACATGTGTCGACACATCAGCTTTTCAGGTCGACACATGTAAATCATTTTTAAAGCATGTAACCCCTGTAAGTCTTAGGTTAACACATGCATTGCATAGGTCAACACATAGTGAAGCATTTCTGAAATTTCAAAAATTATTATTTTATGTGTCGACATATCCATTTTTTAGGTCAACACATTTGCTAGCATTTTAAAGCCTGTAGCTTATGTTTCGGTTTGGTCGATACATAGACATATACAGGTCGACACATACTGCATAAAAATTAAGTATATGTTGACATATACGATATACAGGTCGACACATACTGATTATTTGATCAATTTTTTCAAATCTTTTTAATTCCAAATTTCCCCTTTTTGTCTTAAAAGTTCCAAAACTATAAATACTCATTCATGCATCATTCATAACTTGGTGATACCATAAAATTAGCCTACATTTCTCTTCATCTTCAACCTCCAACCTATGCATACACACTGACATTACATTATGATGATGTTCTATTGGGGTGACATCTAGATGAGGATTGGTAGTGTCCAATTGGGTATTGGGTTGAGTTTGTAGGGGTCTTCATCCGAGAAAAACTGTGGGTTTATCCTCCAAAATCATTGGTTGATTTGGGGGTTTTCATGCAAGACGTTCAAGAGGTAATTGCAGCCAAGTGAAGTTCTTTGGAGATAAAGAATGCAAGGGGTCCTTTGGAGATGAAGAACACAAAGGAAGTAGCGAGAGAATGACATATTAAAATTGAAGTCTTGTGTCGCAATAGTTTGAAATTGATGGTGTGCGAAAGCTTTGGAGATAAAGAACACAAAGGAGTAGCAAGATCCAGATAGTCAATTTGCATCTATTGTGTCTTGATCTTTCTCAAGATCAAAAGAAGAGAAGGGGTTGAATCAACAAGAAGCATTTGGGTTGGTGGAGTTTCTCTTGAACACTTCTCTTGTATCAAATTTTTGCATAGTAAGAATTATCCTAATTCCACTGGAATTAGGCGCAGAAGTAACCACATGCAAGGATGACAATGGAGGACTGTGAAGACAAATTCCTTGTGTCTCTTTTATTTTTTCTTTTACTTGCTTTGATTTTCATCAATCAATTTATTAAATAGCATTGTGTTTTAAATTTAATTGTAAGAAATTTTCCAAACTATTTTTTATTCTAAACCGTATGTTGATATAGCTTGTAATTACTTTTGGTTATAAGTGGTTTTGTGTATCAACACAATTCAGGGAGAAATTCTGAAAATTCACTTACACACCAAGTGTTTGATAAATTGATTCAACTTGTTCCTTTAATATTTTCATTGGAAATAGCTTTACTAGTAACTTGCAATAAATGTTAAATAAGCTATAAAGTGATTCAAGCATATTAATTCAAGTGTCATCCTTATTCAATATTGAATTTTCTTTTAAGTTTGCATATCCGAGTTTCCAATAACATTAATATAGACGACATTTTGAAAAAACTTGCGCGTTTCCCTTTGACAAAAAAACTTTTTCAAAACTATAATTTTTCTAAATTATTTTTAAAGGGGTATCTATTCACCCCCCCTCTATATACGTTGTTGTCGTCTAACAGCATCAAGTATGAACGAGCTTGAAATCTTTATCTTTATCTCTTAACTTATGTGTGAAGGCTTCTGAATATGATAAGTTCTTAGAGTGAGTGAGAATTAGGGATCGAAGATTGAAAGTACAATGAGGTGTGAGGATAAGTAGCATCGTGGCATATTGACAGTGGAAATTGAGATAGTTAGATGAAGCAGAAATGAAGAGTGAGAGCGGCGATGGGATATTTCTGGCGCCATTTGGAAAAATGAACGAAAGAGATTGAAGCATAGGGTACGGTTAAGTCTTGAAGTCATTGTATGATTACCAAATGACACCACTACATTTGTTTTCTTCAGAATAGGGATCAAAAATGGAAAAGGCTCAGTGTGGACTCCGTTTGGGCCTAGGGGCTAAGCTCACTATTCACACTCCTTCCAGATCCATCACCTCTCTCTTTTTCTTTTGCTAATTCTCTTTTACAATTTTTAGCATTTTAATTTCAAGATTTCTCTTTCAATTTTGTATAATTTTTGATGATTTTTTCTTGAAGAATATGTGAATGCTATGCCTCTGATCTTAACATATTTTTCTTGAATTTTTGTTCATGAGGAATTAAATGAAAATAATTGAATACATGGTTCTAGAATTAGGGTTTCTTAGGATTCTTGTTGATTTTTCCCTTTGATTCAATTCCTTGGCATGATGGTTGATGTTTTTGTGTGATACTGTTAAATAAAAAAAAGACTTGGTTGGAAAGTTTCAAGAGGTTTCGAAGCGAACTAAGAGCACAATCTTCATCAAGGAAGCTTTGTGTAGAGTTTTCTTATCACTTGTGTGCGTTGAAGAGGTGGCGGACCTTATCCATTAGGTATCACTTGGATCTCTTTTATCTCTATTTCACGCATCATGCTAGGATTTTATTGATTTCTAGAAGCATATAACGTAGTTGCATCTGAAGTCCTACCTTCGTAGGCTCTATATTTGCACAATTAGGAATCCATTTGTGATTATGGGTGATGATGCCTCTAGAGCATGTAGCTAATATTGTGATACATGTTCACTTTCGATTTTATTTAGGTTAATTATTTTTTGTGATACATGTCCACTTTCTTTTTTGATTCAGGTCCGTTACTTGTTGTGATACATGTTCACTTTCTGTTTGATTCAGGCTCATTATTTGTTGCGATACATGTTCACTTTCTATTTGATTCAGTTTCATTATTTATTGTGATACATGTTCACTTTCTTTTTTGATTCAAGTCCATTACTTGTTGTGATACATGTTCACTTTCTGTTTGATACAGGTTCATTATTTGTTGTGATATATGTTCACTTTCTGCTTGATTCAGGTTCATTATTTGTTGTGATACATGTTCACTTTCTTTTTTATTCAAGTTCATTACTTGTTTTGATACATGTTCACTTTCTGTTTGATTCAGGTTCATTATTTATTGTGATACATGTTCACTATCTGTTTGATTCATGTTCAATACTTGTTGTGGTGTCCTGATTCACCTTAGCCTAATGCATGTTTAGGTAACCTTTGTTTTGATGTCTCGATTCACCTTATCCTGTTGCATGTTTAGGTAAACCTTATTATGATGTCTTGATTCACTTAGCCTAAAGCATTTTTAGGTAAACCTTTTGTGATGTCTTGATTCACCTTAGCCTATTGCATGTTTAGGCAACCTTTGTTATGATGTCTTGATTCACTTAGCCTATTGCATGTTTAGGTAAACCTTTGTTGTGATGTATTCATTCACTTATCCTAAAGAATGTTTAGGTAAACCTTATGTGATGTCTTGATTCACCTTAGCCTATTGCATGTTTAGACCACATTTGTTGTGATGTCTTGATACACCTTAGCCTATTGCATATTTAAACAACCTTTGTTGTGACGTCTTGATTCACCTTAGCTGATTGCATATTTATGTAAACCTTTATTGTGACGTATTGATTCACTTAGCCTAAAGCATGTTTAGGTAAACCTTATGTGATGTCTTAAATTCACCTTAGCCTATTGCATGTTTAGGAAACCTTTGTTGTGATGTCTTGATTCACCTCACCCTTTTGAATGTTTAGGATAGTACATCATATATTCTTGTAATGATAGCATATGCATCTATTTCTTGCTTACATGTTTGGTTGATGTCTTGTGTGCTTGTTCTGATAGCATTCTCATCCCATTGCATGTTTAGGATAGTTTACATCCCATATATTCTTGTCATGATAGCATATACATCCATTGCTTGTTTAGATACTTTGTTGTGATGTCTTGATTCATATTCCTATTACATTTTTAGGCATCTTTATTGTGATGTCTTGATTCACGTTCCTATTTCTTGTTTAGGTATCTTTATTGCGAAGCCTTGATTCACATTCCTATTGCATGTTTAGGCATCTTTGTTGTGATGTCTTGATTCACAATCCTATTGCATGTTTGGGATAACTCGTCTCTATATATGCTTGTCATGATAGCATATGCATATATTGCTTGTTTAGATGTTTGTTGATATCTCTTTAACATGTTTGTCCTGATAACATGTTCATCTATTACTTGTCTAGATGGTTATTTGATATATGTTGATTACATGTTTATCATGATAACATGTTTTACCTTTCTTATTGGTATGTGTGATACGGTGGCAGAACCGACTGTTTTTACTAGTTTGCATTTTTTGTTTGCAAAATGTCGCGGTAAGCAAGAGTTGCTGTGATCGATGGAAATGAGAACTGACTGTTTTGGAATGCTGGTTCGCGTTTGTTTTCGCAAATGTCGCGGTAAGCAAGAGTCGCCACCGTCTTTTATTTTATCCAACAAGGAAAGGACAAAAGCACAAAAAAATTCCTTTTTGAGATGTTTCTCGGGTTCGGGAGGTAGATTATAGAAAGGGAAGGTGTTAGCACCCTTTCTATCCGTAGTTATCCACGGGCTCTTAGGTACTTGCTCATTATGTTTTCAAAAGTTTTCTTTTCTTTGTGTTTGTGGGTTTGAAAAGAGTTTTTGTTTGAAAGAGTGTAAGTGCGAAAAGTTTTGTTTTGTTTTAAAAGGAGCAAGTACTTAAGGACCATCTACCTACTCAAAAAGGAATTAAACTGTGCAAATGTCCTTTAGACAATGCTATCCCACTATTGAGGAGTAGGTAGCATCGTCGTTGGAGTTTTCAGGTCAATTCGATTAAGGGACATGTGGTCACTAAAGCAATGTTAGGACGCCTTAGCGGCAACCATAATATCCTAGATCATTTTTCTGAGGCAATCGTTTCGAGGCAACTATGATCTTTGGACAAGAGGGAGACCTCTAAAACTTCCTATACTCAATGACCACGTTCGAGGCAACCAAGTGTGGTGTACCCTAAGAGTGGCATGTGAGAGTGTGTCAATTCGGTTAATTTTTATTTGTACATGTCATGTGTGAGCTATTGTTGATTTTAAGTTAAAGATTGATCTTGTCATGCATTGCCTATTTATCAAACATCTAACAGTTAATATTGTGCGGAAATTAAATTGCGGGAAATTAAATCTAAGCTATTACAAGGCGTCGGGTATTTACATCGCCAAAGACAAACCCTTTAATTTAAATTGCGAAAAATAAAAGAAAGCGATAAATAAATAAAGTCCTAATTTAAGCTATTACATTCCCGAAGCAATTACGTTATTGGATAAAAATAATACGCGTGCGAGAAAATTAAATCAGAGCATTTTTAGGGTTTTGACCCTTTTTTAGGAAAGAAAGCATTTTTTGTGATTTTTGGATTAAATGGAAATTAAATTAAGTTAATAATTGAATTAATTAACTAAATGAAAATATTTTTGGTTTTTTTATATTTAAGGAAATAAAAATAAAATGATCAAAATTATTAAAACCTAATATTCTAATTAATTTTAATTTATTGCAAAAATGTTAAAATTATGCCTAATTAAAAAACTAAGTCAATTAAATTGTTTATTTACAAAAATAATGAAATTAATAAAAGTAATATATTTTTAATGTTTTCTGATTTTTATTAGGAAAAATAAGTTAGTTAGTATAATAATAATAATTAATAAAAAAACAATTAACTAAAAAGAAAATATAAAAGAGAAAAAGAAATAAACCCAGGGGGGTGCTGGGCCCAATTTGGTGGTGAAAAGAGCATTTCTGAGGCCCAATACGTCCAGGCCTTGTTTGACCTTTGCCCTCCAATGTATGCTTGTTGACCAGGGACCATGGTGGACCTGCAATTCTGGCCTTTGGATCTGGCTTGAAGGCCACATGGCCTTTGAGATCAAGGGGAAAATGATAGTCCACGCTTGCTGAGCCCCATGCAATTGCCTGGAAAATAAAATTATAACAAATATTGGGGGGGCCTGGGATTCGAACCCAGGTCCCAATGGACTTTGACTCACCTTCCTTTCCAACTCAACCACGTTGCATATTTGTTAATGTAATGTAAAACAAATAAAATATTGTAAACAATTAATTATGCCTGGGAATTAAAAAACGCGCTAAACAATTTAAACAGGCCAATGACGCAGGGACACGTCTTCGTCTTCTTCAACGAAGACTGTAAATTTTCCTGCGGATTTTATTCCGCAACAAAATCCATGGCATCATCCTATAATGAGCTACAGGCCATCTAAATGCTAATGGAGACCATCACTGCATTCGTCTCTCTTCCCTGATCATCTCTATACCCATCATTAGCCTTAATTTTACCTGCAACGCAAACGCCTAAAAACAAAACAAGAAAACCCTAGGTTCGGGCATTACAGTATAGGCCATGAGAATGAAATTGAGTATTACAAAACGCTTAGAAATTACACTAGGAACAAGAATATGCTAATGTTTTGTCAAAAAGATGCAAGAACGATGAGTTATGTTTTCATGTACAGGGGTATATTCGTGATGACTTACAGCGCGATTTAGGAGGTTTTAGGACTTGGTTTTGATTGCTACAGCTTCAGGAGATTGCCAGCAAGAGAGCTATGTGAAGATTTTTCCTTGAAAACACCTCCAAACAAGAATTTGATCTCCACTTTTTTCAAGGTTTTTCAATTCTGATTTGGCCGTTTCTGCAGTTCTTAGGGCGTGCTTTTGATCTGCCTCACTTGTGTGTGTATAAGGGAATGAGTTTAGGTTAAAATTTGAGCTTGAATCCATAAGAATTGATGAATGGAGATTTGATTTGATCACCATTATCAAGTTTCCATATTTGCCTCAAATCCAAGATTTTATGCATGTTTTGACTTGGAACGAGTTTGATTGAGTGTCTCATGATATTTGCAAGCTGTAATGATCACAAGAATCTCATTCCATTAATTTTTGGATTTTATTTGAATTAATATTGATTTAAAATGAATTAAATCAATAAAAATTAAATAAAATAGAAAAATAAATGTTTGGTCATGAAATTAAAGATGGGAAACGTGTGTGGTGTGATAAGACCAAATCAAGTGGAAAAAAGTGGGCCCTTTTGTCAAAAATTGGAGTTTTGAGGATAGTTGATTTTTGGCAATTTTGGAAAAATGCCCAACTTCAACAATGCATAACTTCTTCAATTTTGAACTTTTCGAAGTGTTCTTGGACTTTTTAGAAACCTTGAGATGTCCTATAATCAACCCTTTTGGTCTCATCTCATTTTGATATTCCATTCTCAAGTTATAAGCTTTGGAAAAAAAGGTGTTTTTGTTGACTTTCAAAAATGACCTATGATGTCCAAATTTGTAACTTCTTGTGAGAGCATTTATTTTTCTTGGGGTGTGAAGATGGATTGTAGGAAATTTCATCCTCTTCAAAATTAGATTTGGATGGGTCATTTCTCATAATGTATGAGAAAGTTATGCTTGGTCAAAGTTGAGTTGACTTTTCCTTCAAAATCCTAATTTAGCAACTTTTGAATCTTGATGAATCTTGAGAAATCCTTGATGAATCACGATCAACCCTTGATCAAATGATGAATTATCCTTAAAAATGAGAATGTTGGCAAAAAATCTTGAGGTTTGACTATATTTAGGTCACAATTGACTTTTGCCCTAACACAGTCGATTTTTGGACCTCTTGAGCAATTGACTGACCAAACTTTCTCTGCAAGGCTTGAAATTTGACATGGATGAACTTGAGAACATATTAGGACATTTGGGAGCATTTTAGACCATTTGTATGCAAGGACCTTGATGCAACACAAAACCCTAATTTTGAATTGACTGCCTTAGGAGGTGATTTGACTGTCAAACTCTTGAGCCATCTTGAGCAACTTTGGGGATGATCCTTGGCATGTCTTGAGGAATATGGGAGGGAAAATTTTGGGGTACAATAGTTTCCCTTGTTCAATCTTCTTAAACCTGAGGATATAGATTGGCGTTCGGGCCTTTCGTGATCCGAAGGTGGAAGATGATTGAACACTAGAGTGCCCCGAAATTTGCACTCGCATGAAGTAGTATTTGTCTTGTGATGTCGGGAATGGGCTTACAGATGCCATTTGGATATTGTTGATGGGAGATGGGCTTAACGATTCCATCCGAAGGAGTGTGGATCGCGTAAGAGATTCCTTTGCGAGAGCTTGTATACCTGTTGTTAAGGGAGATTCCGCTGGGGAATGTTGTTCTTTGTCTTAGGAGAAATAGAACTTTAGGAGCTTCGGTTGTCCGTTATTCTACTGGGGAATCATCTCTGTTGAATTTTAGGAGCTTCAGTCGTCCGTTATTCTATTGAGGAATCATCTCTGTTGAAGAGGTGAGAGTGAACTACTATCTGGTCGCAACCCAGGCTTCATGGTGATAAGACCGACTGCTATCTGGTCGTAATCCAGGCTTTACAGTGACTTACTAGGGAGATGAGATTAAACTTGCTATCCGGTCGTAATCCAGGCTTTGAAATACCTCACTTTTTATCTGGTCAAAATCTAGGCTTCAGAACAAATCAAGTGGTTATCCGGTCGCATCCGGGCTTCAACTTGAATTTAGGGCACACTAATATCTGGCCGACTCCGGGCTTCTTAGTAACTGTCCATGTAAACTGCTATTTGGTCGGAATCCAAGCTTCACAGTGCCTTGTACCGCTATCTGGTCGTAATTCAGGCTTCACGATGTGTTATACCATTATCTGGTCGAATCCAGGCTCTATGGTGTCACGTACTGCTATCTGGTCGAATCCAATCTTCACAATACCTCACTTCTTATCTGGTCGAAATCCAGGCTTCAGAACAAATCAAGTAGTTATCCGGTTGCATCCGGGCTTCCCTTCGACCGTTGGGTTTACTAGTATCCGGTCGAATCCGGGCTTCATAGTAACTGGCTGAGTAAACTGTTATCTGGTTGTAACCCAAGCTTCACAGTGTCCCTTAATGCTATCTGGTCATAATCCAGGCTTCATGATGTATCATACCACTATCTGGTCGAAATCCAGGCTTCGTAGTACTCTTGGTTGTTATCTGGTCGTAATACAGGCTTCACAATGTATCATACCACTATCTGGTCGAAATCCAGGCTTCGTAGTACTCTTGGTTGCTATCTGGTCGTAATCCAGGCTTCACAATAACTTGCTGAGTTGTTATCCGGTCGTGATCCGAGCTTCACGGCTTGTGTTTATGATATACCACTATCTGGTCGAATCCAGGCTTCATGGTGCTTACTAAGCTGCTATCCGGTCGTAATCCGGGCTTCACGTCTCATTGGGGAATAAACTATTATCTGATCATTCTCCGGGCTTCATAGCTTACTTTTGAGAGATATCACTATCTGGTCATAATCCAGGCTTCGCGGTAGTCTGATATTGCTATCCGATCGTAATTCGGGCTTCACAATATGCTGTAGAAATCAAGATACTATCCGGTCGTACCCGGGCTTCATAACTTGAATTTTGATTGTATCTTTCCTGAAAGGTAAAGGTCAGTCTTATACAATCCATGATATAGATCAAACAATGATGTTCTCAATATAAATGAGATTGTATGGTATGATGCGTATATGCATGTATCATGATGTATGGACATGTAATGTTTTAGCTGGGGAAAATAAATCCCGGAACTGCTGGAGAATAGAGTTGAGTTCTTAGTTTCCGCTGGGGATGATGAACGAAGATGATAAACCTGTAGGAGAGGATAACTCCGTTGGGGAATGGACTGAGGAAGAGATTACTCCGAGGGGAATTACTCTGTGGGGAAGAGATGCTCTGCTGAGGATTTTAACGATAAACTCCGCTGGGGATTCCGCTGATAAGCTCCACTGGGGATTTCAATGATAAGCTCCGCTGGGGATGGATTACCGTTGCCGGTGATATTAAATCTTTTGAGGATTGAAGTCCTGTTTATAAAAGGAAAGAACTTCGTTGGGGATGATCTTTCAGTTGCAACTTGCTGGGGATAACCCTGTTAGACTCTTGTGGGGATAACCCTCTGAGTTTGGCTGGGGAGATTTATTGTACTCCGCTGGGGGTAAACTTCCAGAGTTTTACTGGGGACGATGCTTCAACACCGTTGGGGAAGATTTTTTCAAACCATGTTGGGAAAGTATTGACTCCACTGAGGTATCTTGTATTCTATCGGGGAACATTTTTATACTCCACTGAGGAACATTAAGATTGTCGGGGATACTCTTATACTTGTTGGAGAATGTTCTTATACTCCGCTGGGGAATATTAAGACCTTCTGGGGATACCAAGCCTTTTTAGGGATGATGGTAGACTAACTCTGCTTGGGGAGAGTATTGCTGATTCGTTCATGGTTGCAAGTCTCAACTGGGGAGATCTACCATTACTGTCTTACTTTGCGGGAAATGAAGGCATCTTAGCCCTATTCTTCAGTCGGATGTACCTTGGTACCTGGTGGATGAAACAACTACACAGCTTGGACATTCCTTATGCCCCTGTTTATGATATTACCAGTAATTCATCTTTCGTTTCGCATGTAAATATTTATGATCAACAATTAATTGTCAAATGCATATATCAAAAATGAACTTTGGACGTTCTTTGCAAAACAAAACAGATAAAGGAAAAAAAGAAATTTGTCTGAAAATGAATTTGTATTGATTTTGAAGTTTGGCCTGAAAATAGGCGTTTTTGTACAAGAGGCTGACGTCCTAGTAAGAGGACACCGCCGAACAAATAGAATTTATATAATTTGTGAAAAGGAAACAAAACATCTATGTGAATAATCCCACTGGGTTCCAACTCTGCTATTGCCTTTATATCTTCAAGCATCTCATCACTTTGCTGCTTAGTTGAAGATGAATCTGATTGATTAGTGTCGTCCGAGCTTGATAGTTGATACCGAAGTCTGGATGCGAGGTGATCCAATGAGACATAGTGTTACACTTTAATCCCTAATTTTTGCCTGGACCGCACTTTCGGGTTTTCAGTCCATCGAGATACCCATTTTTGCCCAAGCCGCCTTTTCAGGTTTTCGACTTGCTGGGTGTACAGATTTTTTTATTTTCATCCCTTATTTTTGCCCGAACCCTTTTGGTTCGCCGGGAAGCCCTTATTTTTGCCTAGGCCAGTCAATCTAGCGGGTCTTTGGTTATGCGTAGTATCTTTTCACTATGTCCGCATTGACGGGGTGAGGAAGGTCGTCACTATCCATGGTGGTTAGAATCATAGCTCCTCCTGAGAAGATGTTCTTAACCACAAATGGCCCTTCGTAAGTAGGGGTCCATTTGCCCTTGGGATCACCTTGAGGTAAGATAATGCGCTTGATTACCATATCCCCAACTTGATACTGTTGTAGTCTAACTTTCTTGTTAAATGCCTTGATCATCCGTTTTTGGTATGTCTGACCATGACAAATAGCAGTGAGTCTCTTTTCGTCGATTAGATTTAGCTGATCAAGTCGGGTCTGAATCCAGTCATCTTCACTCAAACCTGCATCCTTTATGATCCGAAGAGAGGGTATCTGAACTTCAATAGGCAAGACTGCCTCCATGCCATAAACCAAGGAATAGGGTGTTGCCCCTGTTGACGTCCATGCTGAGGTACGATACCCATGAAGAGCAAATGGTAACATCTCGTGCCAGTCTTTGTATGTCACTGTCATCTTCTGCACAATCTTCTTAATGTTCTTATTATCCGCTTCTACAGCCCTATTCATCTTCAGCCGGTAGGGAGAAGAGTTATGATGTTGTATCTTGAATTGCTCGCAGAGCTCAGTGATCATCTTGTTGTTGAGATTGGTAGCATTGTCCATAATGATCCTCTCTGGTACACCATATCGACAGATCAGATTACGCCGAATGGACCGTGCCACGACGTTCTTGGTTACGGTAGAAAAGGAAGCTGCTTCAACCCACTTCGTAAAGTAATCAATAGCTACCAGGATGAAACGACGCCCGTTGGATGCCGTAGGTCTGATCTCACCGATCATATCGATGCCCCACATTGCAAAAGGCCAAGGTGCTATCAAAACATTTAGAGGAAATGGAGGTATGTGCACCTTATCAGCATAGACCTGGCACTTGTGACATGTCCGAGAATGCTGATAACAGTCGGCTTCCATTGTGGACCAATAATATCCTGCCCGAAGGATTTTCTTTGCCATGGTATGTCCACTGGAATGGGTTCCGAAGACACCTTCATGTAAATCTGCCATGATCCTTCCTGCTTCATTTTTATCCACACAACGCAGCAAGGTTGAATCATGGTTACGCTTGTAAAGAATGCCATTGCTGATGAAGAACTTCGTCGCGAACCTCCTCAGAAACTTCTTGTCATTAACAGATGCACCCTCGGGGTACTCCTGAGCTTCAAGATACCTTTTTACTTCGTGAAATAAGGGCTTTTCTGTTACCTCCTCAGTCTCAAGATCACAGCAATGCGCATGTTCGTCCAATCTTTCAATAATGATCCGGGGAGCCTCGTTGTCCCAATTGACTTTGAACATAGAAGACATCGTAGCCAGCGCGTCCGCCAACTGATTCTCCTCTCTTGGAAAGTGTTCAAAGGTTATCTCCTCGAAATGGGGAAGCAACATTGATACATACTCCTTGTAAGGAATAAGATCAGGGTGTTTCGTATCCCACTCGCCTTTGATCTAACTGATCACGAGAGCGGAATCTACAAAGACACTTAGAAACTTAATCCTTAGGTAAATTGCTGCTCGAAGACCCATGATGCATGCTTCATACTCTGCCATGTTGTTGGTGCAGTTGAAACATAGTCGGGCGGTGAATGGAGTATGAGAGCCTTTAGGAGATATGATCACAGCACCAATGCCATTACCCAAAGCGTTCGAAGCTCCATCAAAGTACATAGACCATCGGGATCCTTCCTCAGGTCCTTCATTCGGTCCAGGTGTCTCGCAATCAGTTATCAACATAATATTCTCGTCCAGAAATTCAAAGTTCATAGACTGGTAATCATCCACTGCCTGGTGTGCCAAATGGTCTGCCAATACACTTCCCTTAATTGCCTTTTGGGTCATGTACTGGATGTCATATTCAGTCAAGATCATCTGCCATCTTGCTATTCTTCCGGACAAGGCAGGCTTCTCGAAGATATACTTGATTGGATCCATCTTTGAAATCAATAGAGTAGTATGAGTCAACATATACTGTCTCAGCCGGAGAGCAACCCATGCCAAAGTGCAACAAGTTTTCTCGAGTAGTGAGTATCGGGTCTCACAGTCGGTAAACTTTTTGCTAAGGTAATAAATATCATGCTCTTTTCGGCCAGACTCGTCATGTTGACCCAGCACACACCCCATTGAGTTATCGAGCACTGTCAAGTATAAGATCAGAGGTCTCCCTTCAACTGGTGGCATCAGGATGGGTGGCTCTTGGAGATAATATTTGATCCTTTCGAAAGCGGCATGGAATTCATCGTTCCAACGTACTACCTGATCTTTCTTCAGTAACGAAGATTGGCTCACAAGTAGCAGTTAGGTGCGAGATGAATCAGGCAATGTAGTTCAGTCGTCCCAGGAAGCCTCTGACCTCTTTCTCTGTCTTGGGAGCTGGCATCTCTTGTATGACTTTCACCTTGGCAGGGTCCACTTGAATACCTTTGTCGCTTACGACGAAACCTAGTAGTTTACCAGATCTCACCCTGAAGGTGCACTTGTTCGGGTTCAATCTCAGCTTGTACAACTTCAGCCTGTCAAACAGCTTCTGCAGATGTTCAAGGTGTTCTTCCTCAGTTTGGGACCTTGCAATCATATCATCGACGTATACTTCAATCTCATGATGGATCATGTCATGAAACAAAGCAACCATGGCACGCTGATATGTTGCCCCAGCATTCTTCAGTACAAAAGGCATGACCTTGTAGCAAAAGGTACCCCACTGAGTAACAAAGGTGGTCTTCTCCATGTCCTCGGGAGCCATTTTTATCTGATTATAACCGGAGAAGCCATCCATGAAGGAGAAGACCTTGTGTTGAGCGGTGTTGTCAACCAGAACGTCAATATGAGGTAGAGGGAAGTCATCCTTAGGGCTCGCCCTGTTCAAATCCCTGTAGTCAACACACATTCAGACCTTACCATCTTTCTTCGGCACTGGAACCATATTGGCGACCCACTGAGGGTAAGAAGTCACTGCTAGAAAACCGGCGTCAAATTGTTTCATAACTTCAGCCTTGATTTTCTCAGACATCTCTGGGCGCATACGGCGAACCTTCTGTTTCACTGGAGGACATTCTTCCTTGGTAGGCAGGCGATGAACCACAATGTTGGTATCCAAACTAGGCATATCTTCATAAGACCAAGCAAAGATCTCAACTTAGTCATGTAGCATCTGAATCAACCGCTGTTTCACACTAAGCTCCAGATTTGCACCGATCTTGACTTCCTTTTTGTCTGTTTCAGTACCTAGATTCACTGTTTCCACTGGCTCTTCATGTGGCTGAATGGCCCTCTCTTCCTAGAGTAGTAGTCTTGCAAGTTCACCAGGAACTTCGCAATCATCTTCACCTTCGTCTTTGGCTAAGTTGATCGGATTTTCGAAGTCATAACTGGCAGTAGCAGAGTCGTTACCAGTGAGATCCAGAGTGGATATAGACCTATATATGTGACTGAGTGTAAAATAACTGTTTTGCAATATATAATAAAGAAAGACAAGGAGCGCAAGATTTGAAATGCAAGAACGTCCAATGCTTTTATTAATGATATATGAAAATGACACACAAAAGCCCTCACAAATGAAGCCATGGTGCCCCGGGTAAGACACCGGGCCATAAAGTTTCAAAACATTGTCTATTACAAATTCAAAACAAAAAGTTTCATTAATGGGTAACAAAAGTAATAGGGATGAAGTCCTTTGCTGTCCAGTTGCTTGGTCCATCGTCGGTCGTAGGATAGATCCAGCTGTCGAATTCAGACTCTTCCACATCATCTTCAATGGCATTTACTCCTGAGTTGCTGATGAACACGGGAGGTCTTCCAATACTTGCACTTCGAACAACCCTTTGAGCTTCTACAGTGAAACCCAAACCAAACTTGTTAGTCTTCTGTGTAAAATCAGGGAGTCGGCCCCAATTTGCACACTCACCCTTCTCAATAACAGCCCGGGCATCTTTTAAGGAAGCCATCTTCATAGGAGAATCCTCAACCACAGTCTCAGCTGATGCCAGTGTCTGGGGAACCTCTTCAAAGTGCTGAAATGGGGTCTCAATGAACTCCCCATCCATCTCTACGTATCTGAATGAGTTGAGGTGGCTAACCATATACTCTTCCTCCCCTTGTACTGTCACAATCTTCCCTTTGACCGGGTACTTCAACTTCTGGTGGAGCGTTGAGGTTACGGCCCCAGCTTTATGGATCCATGGACGACCCAACAAACAAGAGTAGGATGGCCGAATGTCCATCACATAGAATGTAGAATTGAAGACTTGAGAACCAACTTTAATTGGAATATCAACTTCACCATGCACCATACTTTTAGAACCATCAAAGGCCCTGACGACGATGTTACTTGGTTTTAGCTCCAACCCTTCGCAATCCACAGGTCTAGAGCTTTTTTTGGGTAAGACGTTCAATGAGGAACCAATATCAACCAATACATGTGCAAGAGTAGTGCCCCTGCATTCAATGGAGACATGCAGGGCATCATTATGATTTTTCCCCTTGGTAGTCAAATCGGCGTCGGAGAAACCCAAACCATTATCAGCAGTTAAATTGGCCACACAATCGGTAAAATGATCAGCTGATGTCTCTTGTGGCACGTGGGCAGTCTTCAGGAAGGTAACCAGAGCCTTGGCATGGGCCTCTGAGCATAGCAATAGTGACAACATAGAAATCTTGGATGAGGTTTTCCCCAGTTTCTCAACTACGTTGTAATCACTCTTCTTAATAATCTTCAGAATCTATTCCATCTCCTGTTTGGAAGCTTCAACAGTAATTGTCTTCGGTGCCTCCGTCTGGGAAGGCACATCAGTGATGATCCCTTTTCCCCGAGCGTCAGATGACTTGGCGACAGGGGTAAGAATAGGAACTTGATCAGGAATGGCAGTAGGTACACTTGCAGGTGTAATGACAACAGGTCTTCGGACAGTTGGTGGAACAATATCAGGTGAGAAAAGTCTACCGCTGCGGGTGACTTTAGAAGGTCCAGTAATGTTGCTGATGTCAGTACCAGCATCCAACTCTTGCTTAACTCCACGAACATAAACATCTGCCCCATAGTGCCAAGGGACGGCTTTGTCAGAGGTGTAAGGGATGGGCCCCAGAACAGTGATGATTACATGTGCGATCTTCGGAACAGATCTAATTCTAACAGGCTTCCTCGAGGGAGCCTTGGAAGAATTGTCGAAAATTGTAATGATGGAGACTTCTTCAGTAGGAATGGAAGGAACAACAGTCTTCTCAAACAGGATCTCCTTATTATCCATCAGGTTTTGGATACCTGACTTCAGGAATGGGCAACCGGTAGGTAAAACAGAACACATATGGCAACCTTCGTCACAAACCGGAAATAAACCGGCTAGCAACATGTTCTTCTTGACAGTCATCAGAGGGGTAACAATGTCATCCATAGAAACTACAAACAAGTCTTCCTCCACAACATTTACTCCATGTTTGGGCATGGGAGCAGTCACAATATTAGGTCTCTCGTGCGCCTCGAACTCAATCTCCTTTGCATCAATTAAGTCTTGTATCTTGTTCTTCAAAGACCAACAATCATCTATATTATGCCCCGGGCTATCGGAGTGATAAGCGCAGCGGGCGTTAGGGTTATACCTTGGTGACGTTGTATTTGAATTCTTTGGGGGTTCCCTTAGAGTCACCAGATTAGTCTTCAGCAACTGTGGCAGAATCTGAGATAAGGTCATGCTGAGACGAGTGAATTGCCTCTTAGGTCTCTCGTCCTTTTGTTGATTGTTATACTGAGGAGTACCAGCAGGTTTTGAAATAACGACCGCATTGACAGCTTGGCGGTGTTCAGGTCTACTCTATCTTCTTGCACTGTAGATATCACTTGACTCTTTCTTAAACGGCTTCTTCTCGGTGCTTGATGAGGCACCCTTCTGTATCTTCCCAGCCTTAATACCAGCTTCAATCCTCTCACCAGTCAAAATAAGATCTGTAAACCCAGATGAAGAGCTTCCAATCAGATGATTAAAGAATGGACCAGACAGGGTCCCCAGAAACATGTCAACAAGCTCCCGATCAGCTAAGGGTGGTTGTACCCTTCCGGCGAGGTCTCTCCACTTTTGAGCATAATCTTTAAATCCTTCACCCGTTCCCATTGACATACCCTGGAGCTGGGTACGCGTAGGAGCGAGGTCGGAGTTGTACAAATACTGCCTGTAGAATGCAGTAGCCAAATCTTCCCAGCTATGGATACTGGCTCCATCTAACTGATAGAACCACTCAAGCTGAGTCCCTGAGAGACTGTCTTGAAAGAAATGGATCCATAAGTTCTTATCAGCAGTGTAAGGATGGATCTTCCTCACATATGACCAGAGGTGCAGCTTCGGACAGGAAACTCCGTCATACTTGGCAAAGGCAGGTGCCTTGAACTTATGGGGAATCACCACCCCAGATGATAGACCTAGATCTCCGAAGTCCAGACCGGGCACCTTCTGAATTTCCATAGCGCTCAAACGGTCTTCTAGCTGTTTGTACTTATCCTCAGCAGGAGGATACTGTTCTTCATCGTAGTCCGTCTCATTGTCGGAGACCACAGGGCTAGGAGCCCTCCTTTCTTGTGGACTATCTTTCCCTCCAGATGAGCTGGTCAGATCAACTTCATCCCGTAACCTGTTTCCAAACCTAGGACCAGTGTTGAACAGGACTATCCTCTTCTTCTTCTTCTTCTTTTTCTCCTTCAGAATCAAGGTCTTCAGGTCCTGCTGACCCTTAGATAGGCTCATGAATAGCTCTTGAAATTGGGCATTCTGGGCCTGGAGGGCCTTGATAGCTTGCTCAGTTGAAGGTTCAGTAGACATGATGATTGCTGAAATAAATAGCGAAGAAGATAAGAGACCTGTAAAGGGTACCTGTTTATGAAGTGCATGGGATGAAATGCTTATGATTTATGATTTCAAAGACAATCGGGATTCAAATTTATAAACAAGAAAGGAAACACACTTTATTAGATTTAAACTTCAAAATTTAAATTGTTCAACAAATTGCCCTTAAGGCGTTACAAGAATGGAAATACTGAAAAGTAAACAAAAAACTGTAAAGGAAATCATCAAAGGTCCATCAATGCTCCCATGGTCTCTTCTTCTCAGTGCGGACATAGTCATTGAGAATCCGCTCATTCTCTAACTGCTTGGTGAACCTCTGGATCTTCTGCTCCTGCTCGTTAAACTTCTCCCGATAAGAATCCCGTTCTTCCCACAGTTGTATCCAAGACCTCTTCAGTGCCCCAATGTCAGTGGGCATATAAGGGTGGAGAATGGTTGGAAGAACCCCTTCTTCATTAGCAACTTCAAGAGTGACAGGCCGAACAGCTTCATATGGCATACCTAGTTTCTGGGCACGGATGCGGACCCATCTAAGATATGGCTCCATTGGCAGAGAAGTCTTTGGACCCAACTCATGTGGATCAGATTGGTGAACTCTATCCCAAGCCCTTATGAATCTGCGACGTTGCTCGTCGCTATCCCCTTGAAAACCAAAGATGATATGAGGCATTAACAGCTCGTGAGGTCCTTCTCTTCTGGCTCTTCCAAATTGACAGAGAGCTAAGCATGGGTTGTAAGAAATTCCTCCATGGGTTCCTATCAACGAAACATTTGGATACTCTCCACAGCGATCAATGATAGTCACCTCATCCATACCCTTGAGAGTCCAGATAATGTCATTATGAGAAAGAGATATCACCCTATAAGCCCAGCCCATTCCTTCTTTGTTCTTCAATACTGACTTAGGGAGGTGCGAAATAAACCACCTCGACAATAAAGGAGCACAACACATCAAGGTTCCCCGCTTTCGGGCGGTACGAGCATAGAGCTGATGAAGGATGTCACCCAAGAGAGTGGGTACAGGGTTCTGAGAGATGAAGATCTTTATAGCATTCACATCAACAAAAGTGTCAGGATTCGGAATCAATACCAGACCATAAATCAGAAGAGCCAAAATGTCCTCAAAGGCCTTAAAGTCTAAGCTATCCCAGAAGTAATTAGCCTTGCCAACCAAGAACTTAGTCAGAAAACCCTTAGCTCCACTTCTAGTCTCCCAGTTAGCCATTACCTCCTCTTTGGTCAAGTGAAGGGCTGCAGCAATCTCTTCAGGCCTGAGAGTCTTTTCCCAACCAGTAAACGGAGTCTGCTCCAAAACAGAGATACCGAGCAGCTCAGAGAACTCTTCTAAGGTAGGAACCAACTGATAGTCTTGAAAAGTGAAGCAATGGTACAATGGATCATAAAACTGGACCAGTACACTCATCATCTGCTCGTCCAATTTGGAGGTGACCAAACTGAGAAGAGAACCATGTCTCCTGATGAAGGAAGTAGTGTCAGGCATCTTGGCAACCAACTCTTTAAGCAAGGTAGGGACTTGGACAAAGTTGATCTGGATAGTATTCTTACGCATGGGCATCATGATGACCTACAAAACAGAGCAAAGATGAAACCCTCTTGTCTTTGAAATAGGTTAGTCCTTATGCAAGATGTATGCAATGTTATGATGTCATGATGTCATGATAAAGGCACACCACAAGTATCCACAAATAACAAACATGGTAAAGGCACACAAGTCACACAAAAGAGCCCTTAGATTTCAGGCTGGCATGGAGCTTAGGTACTACCCTTTTTTAGTTCAGTTGGTTTAAACCTGTCCTAAAAATAGTAACCGGGTTCTAGAGGATCTCAATATCACTAACTACCCTCGATCAGTCATAATTCCAGTTTAGCAACCTTTTCTTGCAGCCGGAATCATCGCGAGAGTTTAGTCTCAATGAGTGTAGCATACTGCTACTATTCTATGGCCAAGTTGGTCAATTTAAAGTTCTAAGGTCAGTTGGTGCTTAATGACCCCTTAGAAGACCCATATTCTCCTTGTTCCAACACAAGGGATATCGGTACAGACTAAAGTGCCACACCAATGTAGCTACTACTTCATCTGTATCGGTCTACGCCGTACAGATCCCTCACAGTTTATTGCTACTTACCTAAAGGGTATCCCCAGATCCGGGTTAGGATCTATAGAACTCCGATACAAGCCCATAAAATTAAAGCATACAAAACATACAATTGAAAACATAATGATCTAATCCTAAGGTACACCTCACTTATTAATAGTCCCCAGCAGAGTCGCCAGTTCTGTGATCGGTGGGAATGAGAACTGACTGTTTTGGAATGCTGGTTTGTGTTTGCGTTTGTTTTTGCAAATGTCGCGGTAAGGAAGATTCGCCACCGTCTTTTATTTTATCCAACAAGGGAAGGACAAAAGCACAGAAAAATTTCTTTTTGAGATGTTTCTCGGGTTCGGGAGGTAGATTATAGAAAGGGAAGGTGTTAGCACCCTTTCTATCTGTGGTTATCCGCGGGCTCTTAGGTACTTGCTCATTGTGTTTTCAAAAGTTTGCTTTTCTTTGTGTTTGTGGGTTTGAAAAGAGTTTTTGTTTGAAAGAGTGTAAGTGCGAAAAGTTTTGTTTTGTTTTAAAAGGAGCAAGTACTTAAGGACCATCTACCTACTCAAAAAGGAATTAAACTGTGCAAATGTCCTTTAGACAATGCTATCCCACTATTGAGGAGTAGGTAGCATCGTCGTTGGT
This sequence comes from Vicia faba, assembly GCA_948472305.1. NCBI lineage: Eukaryota > Viridiplantae > Streptophyta > Magnoliopsida > Fabales > Fabaceae > Vicia > Vicia faba. The sequence continues at coordinate 176,276 of CATIWC010000839.1, read as the reverse complement.
GTTTTCTGGTCAATTCGATTAAGGGACGTGTGGTCACTAAAGCAACGTTAGGACGCCTTAGCGGCAACCCTAATATCCTAGATCATTTTTCCGAGGCAACCGTTTTGAGGCAACTATGATCTTTGGACAAGAGGGTAACCTCTAAAACTTCCTATACTCAATGACCACGTTCGAGGCAACCAAGTGAGGTGTACCCTAAGAGTGGCATGTGCGAGTGTGTCAATTCGGTTAATTTTTATCTGTACATGTCATGGGTGAGCTATTGTTGATTTTAAGTTAAAGATTGATCTTGTCATGCATTGCCTATTTATCAAACATCTAACAGTTAATATTATGCGGAAATTAAATTGCGGGAAATTAAATCTAAGCTATTACAAGGCGTCGGGTATTTACATCGCCAAAGACAAACCCTTTAATTTAAATTGCGAAAAATAAAAGAAAGCGATAAATAAATAAAGTCCTAATTTAAGCTATTACATTCCCGAAGCAATTACATTATTGGATAAAAATAATACGCGTGCGAGAAAATTAAATCGGAGCATTTTTAGGGTTTTGACCCTTTTTTAGGAAAGAAAGCATTTTTTGTGATTTTTGGATTAAATGGAAATTAAATTAAGTTAATAATTGAATTAATTAATTAAATGAAAATATTTTTGGTATCTTTATATTTAAGGAAATAAAAATAAAATGATCAAAATTATTAAAACCTAATATTCTAATTAATTTTAATTTATTGCAAAAATGTTAAAATTATGCCTAATTAAAAAACTAAGTCAATTAAATTGTTTATTTACAAAAATAATGAAATTAATAAAAGTAATATATTTTTTATGTTTTCTGATTTTTATTAGGAAAAATAAGTTAGTTAGTATAATAATAATAATAATTAATAAAAAAACAATCAACTAAAAAGAAAATATAAAAGAGAAAAAGAAATAAACCCAGGGGGGTGCTGGGCCCAATTTGGTGGTGAAAAGAGCATTTCTGAGGCCCAATACATCCAGGCCTTATTTGACCTTTGCCCTCCAATGTATGCTTGTTGACCAGGGACCATGGTGGACCTGCAATTCTGGCCTTTGGATCTGGCTTGAAGGCCACCTGGCCTTTGAGATCAAGGGGAACATGATAGTCCACGCTTGCTGAGCCCCATGCAATTGCCTGGAAAAAAAATTGTAACAAATATTAGGGGGACCTTGGATTTAAACCCAGGTCCCAATGGACTTTGACACACCTTCCTTGCCAACTCAACCACGCTGCATATTTGTTAATGTAATGCAAAACAAATAAATTATTGTAAACAATTAATTATGCCTGGGAATTAAAAAACACGCTAAACAATTTGAACATGCCAATGACGCAGGGACATGTCTTCGTCTTATTCAACGAAGGCTGTAAATTTTCCTGCGGATTTTATTCCGCAACAAAATCCATGGCATCATCCTATAATGAGCTACATGCCATCTAAATGTCAATGGAGACCATCACTGCATTCGTCTCTCTTCCCTGATCATCTCTATACCCATCATTAGCCTTAATTTTACCTGCAACGCAAACGCCTAAAAACAAAACAAGAAAACCCTAGGTTCGGGCATTACAGTATAGGCCATGAGAATGAAATTGAGTATTACAAAACGCTTAGAAATCACACTAGGAACAAGAATATGCTAATGTTTTGTCAAAAAGATGCAAGAACGATGAGTTTTGTTTTCATGTACAGGGGTATATTCGTGATGACTTACAACGCGATTTAGGAGGTTTTAGGACTTGGTTTTGATTGCTACAACTTCAGGAGATTGCCAGCAAGAGAGTTATGTGAAGATTTTGCCTTGAAAACACCTCCAAACAAGAATTCGATCTCCACTTTTTTCAAGGTTTTTTCAATTCTGAGTTGGCCATTTCTGCAGTTCTTAGGGCGTGTTTTTGATCTGCCTCACTTGTGTGTGTATAAGGGAATGAGTTTAGGTTGAAATTTGGGCTTGAATCCATAAGAATTGATGAATGGAGATTTGATTTGATCACCATTATCAAGTTTCCATATTTGCCTCAAATCCAAGATTTTATGCATATTTTGACTTGGCACGAGTTTGATTGAGTGTCTCATGATATTTGCAAGCTGTAATGATCACAAGAATCTCATTTCATTAATTTTTGGATTTTATTTGAATTAATATTGATTTAAAATGAATTAAATCAATAAAAATAAAATAAAATAGAAAAATAAATGTTTGGTCATGAAATTAAAGATGGGACACGTGTGTGGTGTGATAAGACCAAATCAAGTGGAAAAAAGTGGGCCCTTTTGTCAAAAATTGGAGTTTTGAGGATAGTTGACTTTTGGCAATTTTGGAAAAATTCCCAACTTCAACAATGCATAACTTCTTCAATTTTGAACTTTTGGAAGTGTTCTTGGACTTTTTAGAAACCTTGAGATGTCCTCTAATCAACCCTTTTGGTCTAATCTCATTTTGATATTCCATTCTCAAGTTATAAGCTTTGGCAAAAAAAGGTGTTTTGTTGACTTTCAAAAATGACCTATAATGTCCAAATTTGTAACTTCTTGTGAGAGAATTTCTTTTTCTTGGGGTGTGAAGATGGATTGTAGGAAATTTCATCCTATTCAAAATGAGATTTGGATGGGTCATTTCTCATAAAGTATGAGAAAGTTATGCTTGGTCAAAATTGAGTTGACTTTTCCTGCAAAACCCTAATTTAGCAACTTTTGAATCTTGATGAATCTTGAGCAATCCTTGATGAATCATGATCAACCCTTGATAAAATGATGAATTATCCTTAAAAATGAGAATGTTGGCAAAAAATCTTGAGGTTTGACTGTATTTAGGTCACAGTTGACTTTTGCCCTAACATAGTCGATTTTTGGACCTCTTGAGCAATTGACTGACCAAACTTTCTCTGCAAGGCTTGAAATTTGACATGGATGAACTTGAGAACATATCAGGACATTGGGGAGAATTTAATACCATTTGGATGCAAGGAACTTGATGCAACACAAAACCCTAATTTTTAATTGACTGCCTTAAGAGGTGATTTGACTGTCCAACTCTTGAGCCATCTTGAGCAACTTTGGGGATGATCCTTGGCATGTCTTGAGGAATATGGGAGGGAAAATTTTGGGGTACTACAGTCTCCACCGACTTTCATTTTATCCAATCAAAGGAAAAGGAAAAAGAACAGGAAAAACCTTTTTCGAGATGTTTTTGAGTATGGGGGGTAGATTATAGAAAGGGAAGGTGTTAGCACCCTTTCTATCCATGGTTTTCCATGGGATCTTAGGTACTTGCTCATTTTGAAATTACTTGTGTGTGCTTGTTTTGAAAAGTTTTATTTTACTTCGTTTTAACCCTTGTTTCTGTCCTCAAGAGTGTTACGAAGTTGTTTTTGAAAACTTTAGTTTAAAAAGTTTGTTTGAAAGTGTATGGCGTAAAAGATTTATCGTTTTGAGCAAGTACCTAACAGTTATCTACCTACTCGAAGAAAGGCGTTCTTTTCCTCCTATCCTCTAGACCGTGTTATCCTACTATTAGTGAGTAGGTAACCCTAGTCATTGGATGTTTGAGGGACTATCGAAAGGGACGTTTATGGTCATTGAAGGCAACATGTAAGGATACCTTAGCATTTCAAAGGGACTGTCATCATATATAGGTAGGCAACATCGAGGGACAAGATCATATACCGTAGGCAACTTCGAGGGACATCGAGGGACCATGATCTTTATGATAATTTTAACCGAGGGTCTTTGCTAAGGATATCCCTATGTTTGAGGGACATGACCATTGTTTTCCGAGGCAACCAAGTGAGGTATACCCTAGGGGTATAAGTGTGCAGCAGTGTTTGTCTTCAAATATATTATCTTTGAATTAGGTTATGCTATGTTTAATTAGTTTACCGGTCTTTCCATACAATCATATTAGTCTAAGCATTGTATAAAATATAGTAGCAGAAGGTAAAGGCGGAAGTGTAAACCTAGGCTATTACAGAGCTTTGGGGCAGTTACATAATAATGAAGAGTGCGGAAAAGAAATCCTAAAACTATTACATCCCGGAAGCAATTACATAATTAGAAAAAAATGCGAGAAAAGATAAATCTACGCTATTACATTGATAATGCGACCTATATAATTATCCTAGAAATTAAAATGTAAAAGAATAAATAAATAAAAATTAAGGAAAAATTAAAACCTAAAATTCTAAGTTAATGTTTTTGGTGCTTTTTATAGAAAATAATTTTAAGTTAACTAAAAAATCTAATTCTAACTAATTTTAATTAAAAAAAAGTTAATTAACTTAATTTATTAATAAATAAAATAAAAGCCAAAAATTCAGTTACTAACTAAAACAAAAATCTAATTCTAATTTGTTAAAAAAAGGTTAATTAAAGGGTTAATTACAAAGAAAACCTAACACCCAATTGTTTTCCTAATTTGCAGGAAAAAAATTAATTAATTAAATTTAAGAGTTAATAAAAAAAAGAGTTAATAATAATAAAAAAAATTTAAAACCTAAATTAATTAGGGTTTGTAAAAAAGGTTAAGTTTGCCAATTAATAGGGTTTTTGATTTAAATAAAATTAGAGTTTATATGAATTTAGGGTTTTTAAGGAAAATATTAAAGAGAAAGAAATGAGGCGCAAAGGGTTAAAAATAAGCAAAATTATACATATTGTCAGGGGTGGGTGTTGACCCAAAAATTAATTTAAAGCCTAAAATTAAAAAAAACTAAAATTAATTATTCGAGTTTATTATGAAAAATCAAAGGTTTCTGAAATTGTTAAGTTTTATGAAAAAAGATTTTAAACAGAAAGAATAAAAATAGGTAAAAGGATAAATAGAAAGGAAGAAAACCAAAACCAATAGGGGTGGTTGTTGAACCCACGCCCTTAGCCTCCTCAGGATGCCTGCCTTGCCATGAGTCATGCATTGGTTGTTCTGTTTTTCCCTCAGCGTTTTGTAATAATCCTGCATGGGATCCTGTCTAAATCTACAGTGTTGAATCTCATGAACACATTAAATAAATTACTATATCATGAAATACAAATAAAGCAAATATATGAAATTTTACAATATTAAAACTGATATGGCATGTATGAATGCTTCTATACCCTTTTAATCATGGAGATCAAACCAGCCTTACCCTTACTGGAGAAGTAGTGAGATGTGGATTTGTAACAAGGTTTATAGTAAGATGGAGGTTTGTAATAAGGATTTCAAGGTTTTTAGGGTTCTTGAAAGAATTTTATATTTTTATAGGGTTGTGGCCAATGTTTATTTCCCTCTCTTTGTGTGAAAAGAATGAGATTATATAATGGAAATTAGAGCAAAGATATGGGCTTTGAATTTGCAATTGGGCCTCCAATATTCACTTGAGTCCGTCACGTTCCAGGAAAACTTGCAGGGGCTTAAGTGCAATTTTTGAAGTTGAAATGTGAAAACAAAATGTAGCCGACATCGAGAACTAACTCCTGTCCAACAATGGACTCAATCGGATAAACAATGAATTAGTTATGAATTTTTGAAGTTTTGGCTAAGACAAACTTATTTTGGGCTTCAGTGTCAACTCTGACACGTCCTTCAATAAAAAACTGGTATTGATTGGAGCATAACCCGGTCTTGACTTTTGAAACAAAGTTGTAAATCTCTGAGTCAGTGACCTTGTGTAAAAATATGGGCCCAATCCGATAAAAATTGACTGAGTTATGAATTTTCGAAGTTTCGACCCAGATGAAATAATATTCAGCATTCAGGATTTTCGGCGCGTTACGCGCACTCTGAGCAGAAAAAAAAGGCCTTTCGGATATCATTCGAACTCAATACCTCATGCGAAAACTTATCCAACTCAATTTTTGAAATTTTGGCGTCGAAACCAGCTCGATACGATGAAAATCGACCAAGTTATGATTTTCTAAACATGACGCAAATAAACTTCTGTCACAAATTTTTTGTACGAAAATACTTGATAAATCCACATTTTGAAGACCTTCTGATCGAAATTGGCTTCCAGTCGTGAGAGATGAAAACATAGATGACGTCAAGACAAAATTTTAGCCACCGAAACAAGTTCAAAACAAGCCACTATCTTCAAGTTATGAATTTTTTAGTGCGTAAAAGCTGCACTTTCAGCATACTTTTTCACCATGTTTCTTCGAGAAAACTCACACATTCCGAGACCTTCTTTAAAGAATTGACTCTTGAGCCGAACCTGAATTTTAGAATACGTTATTAGAGATATCTTGGTGAAAGAACACCTAAATATGACGCGTCGGGTTGGACTTGTGAATCTTTAAACCCCGAATCATTGCAAAACGGCGAACCGATCTTCAGCACGGAAAATACTATGAGAACATCCATTGGAGAAATAAACGTCACTTGTAACCTGAAGAAGCTTGATAAATATACCTTTATTCCATAACTATAAAACCAATAATATGCGTGTATGAAAAGAGGGTAAATTTTGGGGTACAACAGCTGCCCTTGTTCATTCTTCTTAAACCTGAGGATGTAGATTGGTTGTCTGCCTTTCATAATCTAAAGGTGGAAGATGATTGAACACTAGAGTGCCCAGAAATTTACACTCGTCTGAGATGGTGCTGGACTGTGTAGGTAGTATTGGGAATGGGCTTATAGATGCCATTTGGAGGAGATGACTGAAGGTCACCAGAGATGGGCTTAAAGATTCCATCCGGAAGATATGAAGGAGAATCGTCAGAGATGGGTTTAAAGATGCCATCTAGAGGATGTTAATTTCTCGAGATATTCCTTAGATGAGAGTCCTCTTCCTGTTGTTGAGTAGGTGAAAGTGAACTGCTATCTGGTCAGGGTACAAGCTGCACCGCGACTTACTGGGGAAATGCGAAATCAATCGTGTTTGATCAGGTCCAGGTCTTACAGTGTTGTGGACTTCTGTATGGAGATAAGAGAAAAGAAACCTGGATGGTAAGGTTATGATAAGGAACCTGGATAGTATGGCTTATGGGAAGGAACCTGGGTAAGGTTGCTTTGTGAGGAGTTTGGGTAAAACTGCATCTGAACCTAGAAGGAACCTGGGTAAGTTTGCTTTGTGAGAAGTTTGGGTAAAACTGCATCTGAACTGAGAAGGAACCTGGGTAAGGTTGCTTTGTGAGGAGTTTGGGTAAAACTGCATCTGAACTGGGAAAGAACCTGGGTAAGGTTGCTTTGTGAGGAGTTTGGGTAAAACTGCATCTGAATTGAGAAGGAACCTGGGTAAGGCTGCTTCATGATGAGTTTGGGTAAAACTACATCTGAACTGAGAAAGAATCTGGGTAAGGTTGCTTCAGGATGAGTCTGGGTAAAACTACATTGGGAAATTGTAAGGAGGAACCTGGGTAAGGTTACTTCGGGATAAGTTCGTGTGAAACTTCATGAGGAAGCTGGGTAAGGTTACTTGGGGATGAGTTCGTGTAAAACTTCAGGAGGAACCTGGGTAAGGTTACTTTGAGATAAATTCGTGTAAAACTTAAGAAGGAACCTGGGTAAGGTCACCTTGGGATAAGTTCGTGTAAAACTTCAGGAGGAACCTGGGTAAGGTTACTTTGGGATGAGTTCGTGTAAAACTTCAGAAGGAACCTGGGTAAGGTCACCTTGGGATAAGTTTGTGTAAAACTTCAGGAGGAACCTGGGTAAGGTTACTTTGGGATTAGTTCGTGTAAAACTTCAGAAGGAACCTGGGTAAGGTTACTTCGGGATAAGTTCGTGTGAAACTTCTGGAGGAACCCGGGTAAGGTTACTTCGGGCTAAGTCTGTGTAAAACTTTAGGAGGAACCTGGGTAAGGTTACTTTGTGATAAGTTCGTGTAAAACTTCAGGAGGAACCTGGGTAGGGTTACTTTGTTATAAGTTCGTGTAAAACTTTATTTGGAAATGTATGAGAAAGGACCCGTGTAAGATTTTTCAGGATAAACCCATGTGAAGCTGCATTTAGGAGAAACCCGTGTAAGATTGCTTCTGACGAACCCGCGTAAAGCTGCATTTGATCGCGCAGATAATTACTCTGTCTAGTTTCAGGAGCTAATCTTGAACTTGATGGAAGTTGTTGATGATAACCATCTTTCCTGAAAAGGTACATGATTAATTATATACGATGCATGAAATGTATTGTATGATGACGTTCTCAAAATAAATGAGATTATGATGTATGCAATATGTATGCGCATGTTATGATATATGAACATGAAATGCTATTGTGACATATCCGAGTGGGAAAATAAATCCCTGACCGCTGCTGGAGAGTAACGGAAATTGAGTTCCTGACCGTCATAGAAAAATTGGTTCTTCTACTTCCGCTGGAGATGGTGAACCGGAGATGACAATGCTGGGGATTTGCCCCTTGTTTATGGATATTCTGCCGAGGAGAGACCTTGCTTGAGAACAACTCTGCGGGGGAATAACTCTGTTTGAGAGAGGAGATGCTTTGCTGGAAGATCTTGCCGATTCAGAGAGATAAACTCCGCTGGGGGATGAACTTCCGTAGCCGGAGGAATAAACTCTGTTAGGGATTGAGCTTCTGTATTCAGAGAAATAAATTCTGCTTGGGAGATAACTTTACGAACCGCTTGCGATTATGAAATTCGGTCGGGGAATATAGATGTTGATTCTCTGAAGGAACTTTGCTGGGGAACGTAGCTCCTGTTTGGGGAAGCCAATGTCAAAGCTTTAGTTTCCTCTACTCTGTGGGGAGTGTAGATGTCATAGGGTCGTATGCTGAGGATACGACAATGACTTTGCATTAGGACTTTTCTGCCCCTGTACCTGCTGGAGAAAGTACCCATGGAGGTTTTATCGATGCTGATCAGGATGATAAGTCTTCTATTGATAAGCAAATTATAAGATGACAGAACATAGTCGTACACTTCAAATCCCTAACTTTTGCCTGGACCTCCCTTTCGGGTTTTCAGTCCACCGGGATACCCTTTTTTGCTCAAGCCGCCTTTTCAAGTTTTCGACTTGCCGGGTGTACATATCTTTTTTTGTTTTTATCCCTAATTTTTTCCAAAACCCTTTTGATTCGCCAGGATGCCCTTATTTTTTCCTAGGCCAGTCAACCTAGCGGGTCTTTGTTCATGCGTAGTATTTTCCGACTATGTCCATGTTCACCGGGTACGGAGAATTGTCACTGTCTATAGTAGTAAGTGTTTCCACTCTACTAGAAGATGTTTGTTTGATCGTACAAGATTCGTTTATGGGATTCATGCCTAATGCCCCAAGTGTTTCAGATGGAGATCTGCCCCTGGCTATTTGGCATCTTTGAGAGATTCCTTGAATCTTGACTTGACTGCCCCAAATGATGGACAATGATCATGCCCTGCCCCTTGGTTGGAAGTGTTTTTCCACTTGAGGTGATCCTTTTTATTGAGAAGTTTTTTGTTCACTAGATATTCGTTATGCGAATTTCTCTGATGTTGAACAAACAGTCATATGCAAACAATATTATTTTAAGAATGCAAAGCTTATGTCTATCTTGAAGTTTGAAAATTCATTTTTTAGTAAAACAAGTTTTTTTTGTAAAAGTGTGATGTCAACTCAGGATTTATAGCAAGTCCTACAGGAGTCAGGATACCTTTTGTAACAGTATGCTTTCGAACTAACCCATGCTTCAGCTAGGACTTTTAAGGATTATAACGTAGTCTGGTTCACGGTTTAAGAAAGAGAGGATAAAGGCTCAAAATTTATTTGTACCCACCCACTCTTCGTGATGTTCTTCAGTCCTATGCGCAGTTAATTGCGCATTTAGAATCCCAGTTGAATTCTGGAATATTGTCCTTGATGTTCCGGTGATGGTTCGGATACTGAAAGTTTACTTGAAAAGGCAGTCATTTTGTAATCTTTTTATTTGCCAAGGATTTGTAGTAACCTATTTTTTGGTTTTACTATCCCTGTCTTTTGCCTGAACTGTTTCTTTTGTGATTACCGTCAGTGGGATGCCCTAGTTTTTTATTCTTAAGTCTCTTTCATAGGTTTTGACTTAGCGGGCTTTTATTTTGAGAGATAATGACTGCTTGTCTTGACGATTATGCGGAACCATCACCGTCTTTTTATTTGGAAGGACGTCTTTGATGCCATTCATTATGTACGGAGCAGAAGATTATGACTGAATGCGTGTCTAAATTGACTGGGAAAACTACCCTGCCCCAGGTTATGATTAAGGGTTTTAATTAGTGTGAAAAGAAAAACTCCTACTTCTTTGGCTCAAAGGGGTTGACTAGGGATTATCTTCCTTATAACTCCACTATTTTGGATTTGAAACAACACTTGTACATTGTCAGCGGGGTCTGTTCAAAAGCATATTGTAGAGATTGTGGTATCATATTCTTCATCCTCCCTCTAAAGGCTTACAACTTTTTTAATCGAGAGTTGAATATCACAAAAGGAAATAAGAACGCATTTTTGAAATAGTGAATACGAATGAATTGATTCAAGACAAACATGTGCAATGCATTGATGAAATAACGAGGTTTGATATGAATAAATGTTCAAAAGAATCAAAAGAAAATTACACATTGAAAATTCTAATGAACGAAAAGTCTTCTTGTGAGAACTTGTCACTTCAGATGGTATGCCTTGGACGGATGGCAAAAGAACTCAGCCTAACCGTCTTGTACGAATTCTAATGCTCCTTCATCAATCAGGTCTTGAATTTTGTATTTCAACCTCCAACAGTCGTCAGTATCATGCCCCAGACTGTTGGAGTGATATGCACACCTTGCATCAGGATTGTAGTTAGGCGAATAAGTCTTGGGATTTGGATGAGGTCCTATCAACGTAACCAGATTCGTCCTTAACATGTGTTGTAAAGCTTAAGATAGCGGCATGTTGAGTTTGGTAAACCGCCTCTTAGGTGTATCTGGCTTACTCTGATTAACCCGTTGTTTTTGGCAAGGTTGTTGTTGGACCCGTGATGTAGTAGCAATTTGGAAAGGTCCACTCTTAACCAAACCAACCTTTTGTCTTCTTGGAGGTTGATCAATGACTTGGTCCCCGACCTCGACTGTTTTCATCATACTGTTGTATCCGTCTTGATGAAGTTGGTTAATGATGGCTTTCAACTCTTCTTGTCTTCGGGCTAGGCCTTGGATAAGAGCCATCTGCCCCAACATCTGGGTTCTCAATGAACCTACCTTAGCTTGCAGTTGTTCCAGCCGTTCTTCCTTATTGTCTTCAGGACTTTTCCTGACCAAGTTCCCAACGAGGAGTGTTTTCAACTCATCCTGCCCCTCGTATAGGTTTAGGAATGTTTCCCTGTACTGAGCATCTTGAGTTTGAAGATCTCTCTTGTTGTGTTTGAGAGCCATTATTGAAATAAACAGCGAGAACATGAGAGACATGTACTGGAAGACCTGTTATGAAATGATATGTGTGATCGGTGGATTTAGAACTGACTGTTTAACGCTGGTTTCACGTAATGTCTCGGAAGCAAGAGTCGCCACCATCTTTTATTTTCTCCAACATGGACAGGACAAAAGCACAGCAAAATTCCTTATGAGAATGTTTCTCGGTTCGGGAGGTAGATTTATAGAAAGGGAAGGTGTTAGCACCCTTTCTATCCGTGGTTATCCACGGGCTCTTAGGTACTTGCTATTATGTTTTCAAAATGATGTTTGCTTTTCAAATGTGAGTGGGTTTGAAAAAGTTTCTTTGAAAGATTTCTGAATGACTCTTGTATCAGTCCTCAAGAGTGTTTGAAAAATTTGTTTTGAAAGCTTTTGAAAGTGTGAGGTGTGAAAAGTATTTTGTTTGTTTTTGAAAAGAGCAAGTACCCATGAGTCATCTACCTACCCTAAGGAATTAAGCTGTGTAAGTGTCCTTTAGGTAGTGCCGTCCCACCATTGAGAGGTAGGTAGCACCACCGTTGGAGGTGTTCGGGTCAATTCGATTGTAGGGACAGTGTGGTCACCGAAGCAACAGCAAGACACCTTAGAGGCTACCCTTATGTCCTTGATCCTTTTTTAATCCGAGGCAACCGTTTCGAGGCAACTGTTCCGAGGCAACTGTTCGGAGGCAACTGTTTCGAGGCAACTGTTTCGAGGCAACTGGATCATGGACATAAGGACCGCTAAAACATCCTATACTGGACGACCATATTTCGAAGGCAACGAGTGAGGCGTACCCTAGAAGTGGTGTGTGCATTGTGTGTTGTTTTCATGTTATGTTTGTCTTTGTAATTAGTGAGCTACGAGTTGTTTTTATTTACATACATTCTTTCATGCAAGTTTAGCAGTTAAGGGGGTGCGGAAAGTAAATTGCGGAAACATAAATCCTACGCTATTACAAGGCGCGGGTCTATACATCGCCAAAAATATACAAAGACCCGTTTTTTGGTAAATAAGTACGGAAAATAAATAAAAACATTAAAAATCCTAATTACTATTACATCCGGAGGCAGTTACATAATAATCCAAAATAAGGAATTAAAATTAAAATGCGCGCGAAAGAAGAATCGGGAAGTCTTAAGGGTGTTGACCCTTTTTAGAAAAGAAATTGTTTTTTTGTCTTTTTGTCAATTAAATGCAATTAATTAAATAATTAAACTAATTAATTAAAAGAAAATATATTTTTGTGTTTTTATGTTTTTTATGAAATAAAATAAAAAGAAACAAAATTAAGTCAACCTAATTCTAAATTATTTTAATTATTAAAATAAAAGTCAAAATTGCCTAATTAAACTATTTCAATTAATGTTTATTTACTAAATAATATAATAATAATAATAATAATGATGTTAGTTCTATTTTTTTGATTTTTTTATGAAAATATGTTAATTATGCTAATTATTAAAAACATAAAATAAGGCAAAATAAAAGAAAAGAAAATGACAAAACAAAATAAAATAAGAAAAAAGTAAATAAACCCAAGGGGGGTGAGATGGCCATCATGGAGGTTTTCTGAAGTAATTCTGGCCCAACAACAAGAAGCCTTATTTGACTTTTTTCGGTTGCCTACGCATGCGCTGACTCTAGAGCATAGTACTCTTGCGTTCTAGGCCTTTAGATCTGCCTCCAATGATACTTGGCTTGTTGGATGGGTGAGGCTTATGGTGGAAACTACTTGAGAAACTGCACAAGAACGCGTTAACAAAATTGATATGAGAATTATGGGGGACCTGGGAAGAACTTACAGCACGGTATGAGCCTCAGGACTTGGCAAAGGTTGCTTTAGCTTCAAGGTGTGGCAAGGAATAGAACCACGTGCTTGTTTTGATCTGAAGATGCTCGCAACTATGTTTTAGAACTCTCACTTTTTGAATAATTTTTGGTTTTGCTCTTGGCCGTTTCTGCACACAATATTTTTTGAATGAGGTTGGGAAGGCTTGTATATATAGTAATGTAAAGTGTATCAATAAGAATAATGGTCATTAAGCTTATGCAATTATGTTCTTGATTTCCTCCATAACCAACATTGAACCATTTGCCATATTTGTGAAAATTTGAATTTTCTTGCTTGGAATAGGCCTTGCACGAATTTGGAAGGTATTTCAAGGTGTATCAAAGCTAATCAACACAAAATATATCCCTCCATTAATTTCTTTGATTTTTATTTGAATTTTAAAGATTTAAAATGAATTAAATCAAATAAAATTAAATAAAAATGGAAAAATTAATTTTAAATCTTGAAATAAATTGTGGGACACGTGGGAAGCATGGCCAAGCTGAATCAAGTGGAAAAAGTGGGCCCCTTTTGTCAAAAATGAAATTTCAAGGATAATTGACTTTGGCCATTTCACAAAAATTTCCCAACTTCTCCAATGCATATCTTGCTCAATTTTGAAGCTATGAACATGTTCTTGGACATTTTGGAAAGGTCTTGAAGTCCTCTAACCAATTCCTTTGGTCCCATGTCATTTTGATTTACCAATCTCAAGTTATGGTCTTTGACTTAAAGTGCCCTTTTGTTGACTTTTAAAAATGACCTATAATGTTGAAATTGATAACTTTTTGTGAGATCATTTCTTGGACTTGTAATGTGAATATGAGTTGTAGGAAATGTCTTCCCCTTCAAGATGAGCATTGGATGGGATTTTTCTGATGAACCATGAAAAAGTTATGCCTTGGTCAAGTTACAGTTGACTTTTCAGTTGTCCAAAAATAGAAACTTTTGACACCTTGATGATTTTTGAGCCATTCTTGTGAAATCATGATCAAGAATTGATCAAATGATGATTGTGGCTTCAAAATAAGATGTTGACCAAAATTTTTGACTTTTGACTGCCAAATGACCATTTTTCCCCTACAGTTGACTGTTGAGCAAATGGGACTTTTGACTGTGCAACTTGACCTTGTGAGCCTTGAAACTTGACATGTAGGTGCTTGACAATGTGTATGAGCATATGGGACTTGATTGAGCCCTTGAAAACCTCAAATTCCTTGCAAGAACCAAAACCCTAGTTTGATTGGCTTTAGGAGATTGGTTGACTGTGTAGCCCTTGAGTAGGCTTTGAACCATTTGGGGCGATGCTTGTCAAAACTTTGAAGAATATGGGAGGGCAAATTTTGGGGTACAACAGTTTCCCCTGTTCAATCTTCTTAGATCTGAGGATGTAGATTGGCTTGTGTGCCTTTCGTGATCCGAAGGTGGAAGATGATTGAACACTAGAGTGCCCAGAAATTTGCACTCACATAGCAGAGTATCAACAGTGTGATAGCGGGAATGGGCTTACAGATTCCATTTGGAGAGATGGTGGATAGGAGGATGGGCTTAAAGATGCCATCTGGAAGTGTGACAGAACATTGTCGGGAATGGGCTTATAGATGCCATTTGAAAAGACAGTGGATAGGTGAATCTGAATAAGAAATAGAATAGATTCCGTGTCTGGAGCATATCTAGTATGTGCCTGATTGCTGACGTCTGAATAAATGGTAGAATGACCGCCATGTCTGGGGTATATCCATACTGCATGAGTAACAAAATGTCATCCGAATCTGGGTCGTATCTGGACTGAACAATAGAATAGCATCCGGGATGGAGCATCTCTAAGTTGTCTTTAGAAGTTTGAATCTGAATAAGCAATAGAATAGCGTCCGGATCTGGAGCATCTTGTTGTACCCCAAATTTTGACCTAAGATATCGTCTCCTACCTGCATCATTACATTACAAGTGTTTTGATCCATCGATTTTAAAATTCATAACTTTTTTCAGGCCAAAAGCTATTTATGTTGAACATTAAATCATTTAATCGATTCGTGCTAAAATGATGTTTGTTAATTATTTATTATCTTAAATTTAAATAATTGAAATTCGTTTTCGATTATTATGTAGTTTAAAGATGTATAGATAATAAAATAAACATTAGAGAAGAGGCGCATTAATTGTGCAGACAGTATTTATTCATTACTCACTATCTTAAATTTAAATAACTGGAATTCATTCTTAGTTATTACATAATTTAAAGGTTTATGAATGATATAATAAATATTCAGAAAAGTTTATTGGTCAATAACGATTGTTTAATCATTTGTCATTCTAAGTTAAATAATTGAAACTCTATTTTAATTATTATAGTTTAGAAAGTTATGGATGATGAATTAAATAATTGAGGCTATTAACTGATCAATGATAATTATTTATTTATCGGTTTATTATTCTGAATGTAGGTAGTTGAAATTCGTTTTCAATTATTATACGATTAAAGAATTGTAAACGATAAAATAAATAATTAAAGAGAAAGAAGAAATTAATTGGCGAATATTGGAATTTTTTTATTCATTTTTTCTAATTGTACAATTATTATGTAAACATTGTATCTATTACAACAAAATTACAATAATAAATTTACAAAGCTAAAATGAAATAAAAAAATTAATCTAATATTCCTAATTCTAAAACTTCCGATCCAATGCGTTTTTGTCTGCTCACTTGATGTTACCTGCAAAATTAAAAGAGATTAGAATTCGAACAAATAATTAAAAGCGAAATTATTTAAGGTTCATCATTAAAAGCAATGGCCGGAATCAGTTACTCTTTTTGCAAATCACGGGATTTCTCCCGGTTCACAAAAAAGAAAGGAATTTCTAAATGAATAAACAAGTTTATTTTTGTCCAAAAATTGCATGTTTTAAATTAACTGCATTTTTCAAAATCCCAAATGCATATTTCAAAAAAAAACATACAGCATACAAAGTCCCTGCATGATCTCAACATATGCAAGCATGCCAACGTAAACCTATGCCCACACAGTAGAAAACAAAACAAGCTATTGCATTAGAAGTCAAAAACATGCAGTTTAACGACATATGCAAGCAATGTTGACATTCCTTTTTCATCATTTTCTGGCCATTTGCAATTTCAGAAATGTACAGCCTATCATATTTTTGTCAAAGCTGTAATGAGAGAAAAAAAGAGAGGGAGAAGTGTGGGTTTTACAGGCTTGGCATAGGCAGGAAAAGGATATACAAGACAAACTGTAAAATATAGCCAGTAGAGATAAAAACATAAAAGAAGAATAGAAACAAATTGGAGATGACAGTCTAGTGCAGAATGCCCAGGAAGAGGGAAAGCATTTCAAAACTTCCAGCCTATAACGTAAACAAGGGGGAGGGAAAACTGTTATAACACAAATAACCAAAAAGAAATCATATCAGAATCATATATCCAAGCCTTCAAAAACTTAGAAAAAATATAGTTATCAAGAATCTCACACAAAACCAGCAGACCTGCATAATTATCCCACTACTGTCAAAAACCATTTTGACCATATGGCCTAAACCTTGCAAAACTGATTGAGCCTTCAAGCGAACATCATCAATCACAAACCTGAAACGATCCAAGCCAGAACCAACTTCTAAGGCAACGAACAAGGCCTCAGTGTTACCATCACTGGCCATTCAAAGCATACCACTCAAAGCCTAAAAAAAACATTATCACAGGCCAATGCACATTGTACAGCAGCACGGTTAAGAAGAAGAGGAGAAACAGAAGCACAGTATCAAGGCAGAAGAAGAAGAGAAACAGAAATACAGTACCAAGGCAAACGAAGAAGGGAAAAGATCACAGTACAGTATCAACAAGAAGAAGAAAGAAATCGCGTAATACCGGTCACCGAAGCGAGCTCGCGCTTCTCCTCTCCTCGCCGCCTGGCCTCATTCGCTCCCTACCTCCTCCTCCATCTCCGCTTAGGTAACGATGCCCTCTCCATTTTTACTTCTTTGGTACCTCAATCAACAATAAAAATCAACAATAAGAATTAAATAGAATAAAAAAATCGTGGAATCAGAATCAACATGCAAAAACGAAACCAAGTGTTAACAAATCAGAAGCATATTTTACCGAATCCGTAGCTGTCCTCTCTTTCGTTCGGCTGGAGGGAAGAGGAGTTGGAGTGGGTGGCCATGGCAAGAAGAGATAGAAAATTCAGAGGCAAGTGTGGAGAAGAAGATGCGAAGAAGAAGATCAAAGAGAAGAGAGACGCGCCGTTTCTGCCTAGCAGAACCCTAATCCCCATTATGTTAAACAAAACTAACCCTAATACACTTTGTAAAATATATGGGCCTCATCCCATTTCTTCTCCTTAAGCCCACGACCTGCTTCTGCACCCCCCCCCCCCCCCCCCCCCACTTTGGATTCTGCATGGGCCTTCAACCAGCTAGCCCATTTACCTTTCTTGTTTTTTTATTTCTTATTTTTTGATACACTTTTTATCACTTTTTATTTCCTCTAATCCTTTCTTTTAAAATTATTATTTATGTTAATTAATTGATAAGTATAATAAAAATAAAAAGATATGTCCAACTAGTTTTTTTATTAATTAATTTGACCTCTTAGTTTAATTTTGGATTTAATTTAAGAGTTTTAATTTTATTTCATTAAGGTAAATTATTAACTTTTAACTTAATTTAGAACCCCTTAATCTTTTGAATAAGTATTTTTATACATAAAAAAATATAGAGTTTAAGGATGTAGATATTTTATTTTTTAATTAATTCTCCTCTTACATCGTTATCAAACAAAATCCTAAAACATATAAAAAATAGAAAAACTTAAAAATATTTTATTAATTCGTTTTCTTGCTTTATTAATATTAATATCAAAATATATCAAAAAACTTAATGACTTAAAACTAAAAAAAACATTACGTCCTCGTTAAATAATTCTCTTGCTTTTTATCCCTATCAAAATGCGTAAAAAATTTTAAAAAAATACTTTCTTCCCGTTAACATTAAACAAAAAATCATAAAAAACGCATTATTTGCATCATTTAGTCTATCATTTAAGTTATCGTTATTTAATCGTTATTCGCATATTTTGTCCGTGTATTTATTTATTTGTTTATCTTGTTTATGCTTAAATCCAAAGGAAAAAACAGTAAATGTGTTGACTTCATGTCCTCAAGTCTAACTGCGCGAACTTTCGCATTTCATTAAAACTTAGGATAATTTTTCCTCAAATATTCACCCTTTTCAAAACTTATACCTTTTAAGTCAAAACTTCGACATTAGGTCGTCGCACCTTCAAAAACCCGTCCGTACCCCTTTTCGGCCAAAACAATTTATTTTAATCAAACGAACATTTTAATAAACAGATATTTCAAAAGGTTCCTATAGAGTACTATAGATGCATTGGGTGCTAATACCTTCCCATTGTATAACCAACCCCCGAACCATAAGATCTCTTTTCAAAAACGCTTTGTATTTTCAGTATTATTTACATTGCATATTTAGGGTTTTATTTCGCTCTTTTCCCTTTTCCTTTGGAAACAATAAAGCGCGGTAGCGACTCTTGCTTTTGTGAGACGAATTAATCAATAATTCGATCTCCGATTTACCCCGCTACATTTTTTATCGCTACACATCTCTAGGCTATATCTGAAAGGAAATCTGAATAAGTATCAGAACGTCGCCATGCCTGGGTCACATCTGAACTATCTCTAGAAGGAGTCTTGAATAAGCAAAAGAACAGCATCCATATCTGGAGCATTTCCAAGCTATCTCTGAAAGGAAATCTGGAATGAGTATCAGAACGTCGCCATGCCTGGGTTACATCTGAACTATCTCTAGAAGGAGTCTTGAATAAGCAAAAGAACAGCATCCATATCTGGAGCATTTCCAAGCTATCTCTGAAAGGAAATCTGGAATAAGTATCAGAACGTCGCCATGCCTGGGTCACATCTGAACTATCTCTAGAAGGAGTCTTGAATAAGAAAAAGAATAACATCCATATCTGGAGCATTTCCAAGCTATCTCTGAAAGGAAATCTGGAATGAGTATCAGAACGTCGCCATGCCTGGGTCACATCTGAACTATATCTAGAAGGAGTCTTGAATAAGCAAAAGAACAGCATCCATATCTGGAGTATTTCCAAGCTATCTCTGAAAGGAAACCTGGAATAAGTATCAGAACATCGCCATGCCTGGGTCACATTTGAACTATATCTAAAAGGAGTCTTGAATAAGCAAAAGAACAACATCCATATCTGGAGCATTTCCAAGCTATCTCTGAAAGGAAATCTGGAATAAGTATCAGAACGTCGCCATGCCTGGGTCACATCTGAACTATATCTAGAAGGAGTCTTGAATAAGCAAAAGAACAACATCCATATCTGGAGCATTTCCAAGCTATCTCTGAAAGGAAATCTGGAATAAGTATCAGAACGTCGCCATGCCTGGGTCACATCTGAACTATATCTAGAAGGAGTCTTGAATAAGCAAAAGAACAACATCCATATCTGGAGCATTTCCAAGCTATCTCTGAAAGGAAATCTGGAATGAGTATCAGAATGTCGCCATGCCTGGGTCACATCTGAACTATATCTAGAAGGAGTCTTGAATAAGCAAAAGAACAACATCCATATCTGGAGCATTTCCAAGCTATCTCTGAAAGGAAATCTGGAATAAGTATCAGAACATCGCCATGCCTGGGTCACATCTGAACTATATCTAGAAGGAGTCTTGAATAAGCAAAAGAACAACATCCATATCTGGAGCATCTCCCAGCTATATCTTTGATCTCTTTAATGTAGATATGCCCTGTCTAGATACAGGTATCAAATCCACAATCAATCGCTCACAGATATGCCCTGGCTAGATACAGGTATCGAATATGGAGCTGCGACAGTTGATGGTAATCATCTTTGGATTGACCTTTTTCCTGAAAAGGCAAAACATCAGTTGTGCAATGTCATGATGTATGAAATGCATGATGTCATGATGTTCTCGAAATAACTGAGATAATGTGTTATGATGCGTATATGCATGCGTCATGGTGTATGATAATGTGATGAATGTATTTTTGTCTAGGAAAATAAATCCTTGACTACTGCCGGGAGTTAAATCCTGGGCTGATGTTGAAAAGTTGAGTTCTTCATTTCCGCTGGGGATAATGGTTGCAAGAATAAATCGGTAGGAAAAGATGACTCCGTTGGGGGAATAAACTTGTTGGAGAGATTACTCTGCGGGGAATTACTCTGTGGGAAGAGATACTTCGCTGAGGTTTTGATGAGAACTCCGCTGGGGATTCCATTGATAAGCTTTGTTGAGGATTTTGATGAACTCTGCTGGGGATAGGAAGAACTTCGCCGAGGACGATCTTTCCGCGGCAATTGGCTGAGGATAACCCAGTTATACCCTGGTGGGGAATAACCTTTGAATAAAGCCGGGGAGATGCATTCGTATTCTGCAGGGGATAAGCTTCCAGAATCTACTGGGGATAAGCTTCCAGAATCTACTGGGGAGATAAGCTTCCAGAATCTACTGGGGAAGCTTTTGGACTGTACTGGGGAAGTGGCTCCACTGCCGGGGATGCTTTCTCAGGAACATCTGTATACTCCGCTGGGGAATATTGAGGTCTTCTGGGGA
The DNA here is from genome assembly GCA_948472305.1 of Vicia faba. NCBI lineage: Eukaryota > Viridiplantae > Streptophyta > Magnoliopsida > Fabales > Fabaceae > Vicia > Vicia faba. Next base: position 155,466 of record CATIWC010000839.1, on the reverse strand, counting down.
TAATCCAACTTCCTTGAGGCTGACAGTAGACTAACTCTGCTTGGGGAGAGTATCGCTGACTTGCTGGAGATACCGTGCCTTTTCGGGGCTGAGGAGAGACCAACTCTGCTCGGGGGAGAGTATTGCTGAAACCTGTCCTTACTCTGCGGGGAGTGGAGGTAACTTGGTCATGTTCTTCAGCTGACTTTACCTTGGTACCTTGGTGGATAGAGCAACTAGATCGCTTAGACAACTCATATTGCCCCTGTTTCTGTGGGAGAAGATACCTGTGGAGGTCTTGATAACTGCCGTTTTGACAAATCTTCTTTTGGTAGGCAAGTGACGAGATGACGGAACATAGTCGTACGCTTTTGATCCCTAACTTTTGCCTGGACCGCCCTTTCGGGTTTTCAGTCCACCGGGATACCCATTTTTGCCCAAGCCGCCTTTTCAGGTTTTCGACCTGCCGGGTGTATAGATTTTTTCATTTCATCCCTTATTTTGCCCGAACCCTTTTGGTTCACCGGGAAGCCCTTATTTTTGCCTAGGCGTGTCAACCTAGCGGGTCTTTGATTATGCGCAATATTTTTTCGACTATGCCCATGCTCTCAGGATGTAGGGAGTTGCCCCTGTTGTTGTGTCGCCATGTGACCAGAAGATGTTTGATCAGGCAAGATTCGTAGCTGGAACTCATGTCCAATGCCCCAAGCGATCCAGATGGAGATTTGCCCCAAGTTGGTTGGCCTTTTGAGAGATTCTCTGAATCTTAACTTAACTGCCCCAGATGATGGACAATGATCATGCCATGCCCCTTGGTTGGAAGTACTTTTGTTCACTTAGATATTCTTCGTGCGAACTTCTATGTTGTTTGAACAAATAGTCATATGCAAACAATGTTATTTAAAAATGCAAAGCTTATGTCTGTCTTGAAGTTTTTTGAAAATGTATTTTTTCAGTAAAACGAGCAAATTTTGTAAAAATGTGATGCCAACTCAGGATTTTACAGCGATCCTTAAGGAGTCAGGATACCTTTGTAACAGTATGCTTTCGAACTAACCCATGCTTCAGCTAGGACTTTTGAGGGTTATAACGTGGCCTGGTTCACAGTTTAAGAAACAAATGATAAAGGCTCAAATTTATCTGTACCCACCCGCTCTTCGTGATGTTCTTCAAACCTAAACTCATTTGATCGTGCGTCAGACCTTGTTTGAGTCTTTGCTATGATATACCAGTGATGGTTCGGATACTGACGATTTATTTTGAATAGGCAGTCATTTCCTTTTGTGTTGAGGGTTTGTAGGACCTCTTTCTTTTTTGATTTCGTTATCCCTATTTTTTGCCTGAACTGTTTCTTTTGTGATTACAGTCAGCGGGATGCCCCAGTTTTGTAAGTCTCCTTCATAGGTTTTGAATTATTGGGCTTTAGTTTTTTGGTAATGACTGCCTGTCTTTATGATTATTCAGGACCATCACTGTCTTTTGTTTTGTAAAGACTCCCTTGGTGCCATTCGTTGTGCACTTGGATCAACTGAGAAGACTACCCTGCCCCAGGTTATAATTAAGGGTTTTAATTTTCGAAAAGAAAAACTCCTACTTCTTTGGCTCAAAGGGGGTTGACGAGGGATTATCTTCCTTATAACTCCAGTGTTTAGGAATTGAAACAATGCCTGTACCTCATCAGCGGGGTCTGTTCAAAAGCATACTGTAGATTGTGGTATCGTTTTCGTCATCCTCCCTCAAGAGGCTTAGAATTTTAGATCAAGAGTTGAACATCAAAAGAAAAGAAAGTAATTTAAATATAGTGAAAACAATTGTATTAATTCAGAACAGACATATACGATGCATTTTTGAAATAAAAGAGTTTGCTATGACATTAATTGTTTGTATAAGCAAAAAATTACAACTTGGAAATTCAAATAAACAAAAGCCTTCAATGATTGGGCAAAGGAGCGGTGATTATGTTTGGAGTCTCTGGTGCTTCAAACTGAATCTCTCTGGCGTCAATCATATCTTGAATCTTGTTCTTCAGAGGCCAGCAGTTGTCCGTAGTATGCCCCGGGCTATCGGAGTGGTATGCACACCTCTCGTTGGGATGATAGTTAGGAGCGGAAGTGTTTGGATTCCGGAGAGGAGCCCTTAAGGTGATCAGCCCTGCCTTCAACATTTGCTGTAGCGCTTGATCCAGTGACATGTTGATCTTAGTGAACTGTCTCTTGGGTGTGACCTCCTTACGTTGCTGCCCCTGTCCTTGTTGAGCAGGCCTAGGATTAAAGATCTGGGTTGCCCCTACATGTTGATCATGGCGACCCTTTTTACTATGCACAGCATTGGACTCCTTCTTCCCACTGTAAGGCTTTTTATGAGTATCAGAAGGTGTAGCTTCTTGAATTTTTCCAGCCTTGATACCAGCTTCAATCCTCTCCCCGGTCAAGATCAAATCTGTAAACCCAGCAGAAGAATTCCCAATCAAATGGTTGAAGAAAGGACCAGACAGGGTCCCCAAGAACATGTCAACGAGCTCACGGTCAGTCAAAGGTGGCTGCACCCTTCCAGCCAGGTCTCTCCACCTTTGCGCATATTCCTTAAAACCTTCACCCGTCCCCAGTGACATACCCTAGAGTTGGGTACACGTAGGAGCGAGGTCGGCATTATACTGATACTGCTTATAAAAAGCAGTAGCCAAGTCCTCCCAGTTACGAATAGTGGTTCCATCCAGCTGATAGAACCATTCGAGTTGAGTCCCTGAAAGACTCTCCTGGAAGAAATGGATCCATAGATTCTTGTCTGCCGTGTAGGGCTAGATCTTCCTTGCGTATGAACGAAGGTGCAGCTTAGGACAAGAAACCCCGTCGTACTTTACAAAGGCAGGTGCCTTGAACTTGTGAGGGATCACCACCCCAGAAGATAAACCTAGGTCCTCAAAGTCCAACCCAGGCACACGTTGGATATCCATAGCATTTAACCGGTCCTCCAGCTGCTTGTACCTGTCTTCAGCAGGGGGTTACTGTTCATCATTGAAGTCTGTCTCGGTGTCAGAGACCACAGGGCTAGGAACCTCTCTCCCTTGGTGACTTCCTTCCCCCACAGATGGAGTAGTCCTCTCAGCTTCATTCTGTAGTGTGTTCCCAGATCTGCGCCTAGGGTTGAACAAAACAGTCCTCTTGTTCTTCTTCTTCTGAATCAGAGTCTTCAATTCCTTTTGACCCTGGGCTAGGCTCATAATCAACTCCTGGAACTGGGCATTCTGGGCCTGGAGGGCCTTGATAGCTTGTCCATTGGATGATTCAGGATTCACGATGACTGCTGAAATAAACAGCGAAGAAGGTAAGTGACCTGCAACAAGTGTACCTGTAATGCAATGATATGTATGATATGCATGCAATGCTTTCAAGGATCTCGCGGGATAAACAAAGAAGCTTGTTAAAATTTGAATCCGGTGGCTTGTTTGAAGAAACTGCATATTGTTGAGAGTCCTTCTTCAAGAGTCAAGGCTCACCATATCGAGTGGGTCATAGCCCCTGACTCAAGCTGTTAACCTTGGCTAGAGGAAAATAAATCCCCTTTGCCCCTTGCTAGACATTTGATTCATCATGACCTGCATCACAAGCCCTTGAGATCCTTGAAATGGATTAGTCCTTATGTAGGATGTATGCAATGGTAAGATGGTATGATGTTATGCTGTGGAGTAATGTAGGTAAACCCTGTTATGAGTCCAGATTAAGGACTGTAAACAAAACCTGCAAGAAACTCAAGTGTCAGATAACAAGTATGCAAGTAGTCAAGTTTTGAAGGCACACAAGTCACACAAAGTTCCCTTAGAGTTTAGGCCAGCATGAAGTTTGGGGTACTACCCTCTTGAAGTTGGTGGGCTCAAACCTGTCCTATCAAAGTAACCGGGTTCTAAGGAGCTCAATATCATTGGATTGTTTTCTATGTTCATCATTTCGATTTAGCCACTGAACTGGCGATCAAAATATCCCAAGAAAATAACCCTCAACTGAGTGTAGCATCGAGTATCAACCAACTTTAGACTGCACCAAAGTAGTTATCTCACTACCCTAAAGAGGCCAAGATGGTTCAATTAAGGTTCCTAAGGTCAGTTGATGCTTCACGACACCACGCGGCGGCCCCGTACTCTCCTTGACTGGACTCAAGGGTTACCGGTACTCACCAAAGTGCCACATCAACGTAACAGACTGCTTCAACTGTGTCGGTATACCCCGCACAGTTCCCTCACAGTCTTGTTGCTACTTTCTAAGAAGGTATCCCCCAGATCCGGGTTAGGATCTATAGAACTTCCCGAAACAGACCCACAATATTTAAATCAAGCAAAGAAAGCAATTGAAAACACAAGTGATCCTAGTCCTAAGGTACACCTCACTTTAAATTTATCCTCAGCAGAGTCGCCAGTTCTGTGATCGGTGGATTTAGAACTGACTGTTTAACGTTGGTTTCGCGAAATGTCGCGGAAGAAAAAGTGGCCACCGTCTTTTATTTTCTCCAACATGGACAGGACAAAAGCACAGCGAAATTCCTTATGAGAATGTTTCTCCGTTCGGGAGGTAGATTTATAGAAAGGGAAGGTGTTAGCACCCTTTCTATCCGTGGTTATCCACGGGCTCTTAGGTACTTGCTCTTATGTTTTCAAAATGATGTTTGCTTTTCAAATGTGAGTGGGTTTGAAAAAGTTTCTTTGAAAGATTTCTGAATGACTTTTGTATCAGTCCTCAAGAGTGTTTGAAAAATTTGTTTTGAAAGATTTTGGAAGTGTGAGGTGTGAAAAGTATTTTGTTTGTTTTTGAAAAGAGAAAGTACCCATGAGTCATCTACCTACCCTAAGGAATTAAGCTGTGTAAGTGTCCTTTAGGTAGTGCCATCCCACCATTGAGAGGTAGGTAGCACCACCGTTGGAGGTGTTCGGGTCAATTCGATTGTAGGGACAGTGTGGTCACCGAAGCAACATCAAGACACCTTAGAGGCTACCCTTATGTCCTTGATCCTTTTTTAATCTGAGGCAACCGTTTCGAGGCAACTGTTCTGAGGCAACTGTTCGGAGGCAACTGTTTCGAGGCAACTGTTTCGAGGCAACTGGATCATGGACATAATGACCGCTAAAACATCCTATACTTGACGACCACATTTCGAAGGCAACGAGTGAGGCGTACCCTAGAAGTGGTGTGTGCATTGTGTGTTGTTTTCATGTTATGTTTGTCTTTATAATTAGTGAGCTACGAGTTGTTTTTATTTACATACATTCTTTCATGCAAGTTTAGCAGTTAAGGGGGTGCGGAAAGTAAATTGCGGAAACATAAATCCTACGCTATTACAAGGCGCGGGTCTATACATCGCCAAAAATATACAAAGACCCGTTTTTTGGTAAATAAGTACGGAAAGTAAATAAAAACATTAAAAGTCCTAATTACTATTACATCCGGAGGCAGTTACATAATAATCCAAAATAAGGAATTAAAATTAAAATGCGCGCGAAAGAAGAATCGGGAAGTCTTAAGGGTGTTGACCCTTTTTAGAAAAGAAATTGTTTTTTTGTCTTTTTGTCAATTAAATGCAATTAATTAAATAATTAAACTAATTAATTAAAAGAAAATATATTTTTGTGTTTTTTATGTTTTTTATGAAATAAAATAAAAAGAAACAAAATTAAGTCAACCTAATTCTAAATTATTTTAATTATTAAAATAAAAGTCAAAATTGCCTAATTAAACTATTTCAATTAATGTTTATTTACAAAATAATATAATAATAATAATAATGATGTTAGTTCTATTTTTTTGATTTTTTTTATGAAAATATGTTAATTATGCTAATTATTAAAAACATAAAATAAGGCAAAATAAAAGAAAAGAAAATGACAAAACAAAATAAAAAAAGAAAAAAGTAAATAAACCCAAGGGGGGTGAGATGGCCTTCATGGAGGTTTTCTGAAGTAATTCTGGCCCAACAACAAGAAGCCTTATTTGACTTTTTTCGGTTGCCTACGCATGCGCTGACTCTAGAGCATAGTACTCTTGCGTTCTGGGCCTTTAGATCTGCCTCCAATGACACTTGGCTTGTTGGATGGGTGAGGCTTATGGTGGAAACTACTTGAGAAACTGCACAAGAACGCGTTAACAAAAATGATATGAGAATTATGGGGGACCTGGGAAGAACTTACAGCGCGGTATGAGCCTCAGGACTTGGCAAAGGTTGCTTTAGCTTCAAGGTGTGGCAAGGAATAGAACCACGTGCTTGTTTTGATCTGAAGATGCTCGCAACTATGTTTTAGAACTCTCACTTTTTGAATAATTTTTGGTTTTGCTCTTGGCCGTTTCTGCACACAATATTTTTTGAATGAGGTTGGGAAGGCTTGTATATATAGTAATGTAAAGTGTATCAATAAGAATAATGGTCATTAAGCTTATGCAATTATGTTCTTGATTTCCTCCATAACCAACATTGAACCATTTGCCATATTTGTGAAAATTTGAATTTTCTTGCTTGGAATAGGCCTTGCACGAATTTGGAAGGTATTTCAAGGTGTATCAAAGCTAATCAACACAAAATATATCCCTCCATTAATTTCTTTGATTTTTATTTGAATTTTAAAGATTTAAAATGAATTAAATCAAATAAAATTAAATAAAAATGGAAAAATTAATTTTAAATCTTAAAATAAATTGTGAGACACGTGGGAAGCATGGCCAAGCTGAATCAAGTGGAAAAAGTGGGCCCCTTTCGTCAAAAATGAAATTTCAAGGATAATTGACTTTGGCCAATTCACAAAAATTTCCCAACTTCTCCAATGCATATCTTGCTCAATTTTGAAGCTATGAACATGTTCTTGGACATTTTGGAAAGGTCTTGAAGTACTCTAACCAATGCCTTTGGTGCCATGTCATTTTGATTTACCAATCTCAAGTTATGGTCTTTGACTTAAAGTGCCCTTTTGTTGACTTTTGAAAATGACCTATAATGTTGAAATTGATAACTTTTTGTGAGAGCATTTCTTGGACTTGTAATGTGAAAATGAGTTGTAGGAAATGTATTCCCCTTCAAGATGAGCATTGGATGGGATTTTTCTGATGAACCATGAAAAAGTTATGCCTTGGTCAAGTTACAGTTGACTTTTCAACTGTCAAAAAATAGAAACTTTTGACACCTTGATGATTTTTGAGCCACTCTTGTGAAATCATGATCAAGAATTGATCAAATGATGATTGTGGCTTCAAAATAAGATGTTGACCAAAAATGTTGACTTTTGACTGCCAAATGACCATTTTGCCCCTACAGTTGACTGTTGAGCAAATGGGACTTTTGACTGTGCAACTTGACCTTGTGAGCCTTGAAACTTGACATGTAGGTGCTTGACAATGTGTATGAGCATATGGGACTTGATTGAGCCCTTAAAAACCTCAAATTCCTTGCAAGAACCAAAACCCTAGTTTGACTGGCTTTAGGAGAGTGGTTGACCGTGTAGCCCTTGAGTAGACTTTGAACCATTTGGGGCGATGCTTGTCAAAACTTTGAAGAATATGGGAGGGCAAATTTTGGGGTACAACAATATGTATGATATATGTATGCAATGTTTTCAAGGATCTCGCGGGGTAAACAAGAAACTGTTAGAATTTGATTGCAGCTTGATTGAAGAAACTTCGTGTCGTTGAGAGTCCTTCTTCAAGAGTCAAGCTCACCATATCGAGTGGGTCATAGCCACTGACTCAAGTTATCGTGTTTTGATCTCTATACGACATTGGCTAGAGGAAAATAAATCCCCTTGCCCCTTGCTATACGTCTGATTTACCATAACCTGCATCACAAACTCTTGAGATCCTTGAAGTGGTTAAGGAAATGTTAAGGCATGATGTTATGATGTGTATGTTATGCGTTTAAGCAAAAGTGCAAGGTGATGTAAGAAAGTAAACCCGGCAAGAAATCCAAGTTATTGGATAAGGACTGTAAACAAAACCTGCAAGGAACTCATGTTGTCAGATAATAAAACTTTGTAAGTAGTTCAAGTTGAAAGCACACAAGTCACATAAACAGCCTTAGGTTTAGGCTTGCATGGGTTTTAAGGTAGTACCCTCTTGAAGTTAAGTTGGTTTCAAACCTGTCCTAGAAAATTAACCGGGTTCTAGAGGATCTCAATATCACTGACCATCCTTTATCGGTCATGGTTTCAGCTCACGCAAGCTTTTCTTCCGGCCGAAATATTCCGAAAGTATAATCTCAATGAGTGTAGCATCGAGTATCAACCAATCCTCAGCTCTACACCGAGGCCGGCTATGTCGCTACTTTCTAATGGCCAAGTTGTTCAACTAAGGTTCTAAGGTTCGTTAGTGCTTCACGACACCATGCAGCGGCCCCATATTCTCCTCGTTTCACCACAAGGGATACCAGTACCAACCAAAGTGCCACACTAACGTAGCTACTTCTTCAATCGTATCGGTCTACGCTGTACAGTTCCTCAATCTATTGCTACTTTCCTAATGTGTGCCCCCAGATCCGGGTATAGGATTTATAGTAATCCCAAACAAAACCCTCAAAAATAAAGCAAACTAATCAATTAAGAGAAACAATTTTAATGACCTAGATCCTAAGGTATACCCCACTTATAATTCCCCAACAGAGTTGCCAGTTCTGTGATACAGTGACAGAACCGACTGTTTTTACTGGTTTGCGTTTTTTGTTCGCAAAATGTCGCGGTAAGTACGAGTTGCCACCGACTTTTATTTTATCCAATCAAAGGAAAAGGAAAAAGAACAGAAAAAACCTTTTTCGAGATGTTTCTGAGTACGGGGGGTAGATTATAGAAAGGGAAGGTGTTAGCACCCTTTCTATCCATGGTTTTCCATGGGCTCTTAAGTACTTGCTCATTTTGAAATTGCTTGTGTGTGTTTGTTTTGAAAAGTTTTGTTTTACTTCGTTTTAACCCTTGTTTCTGTCCTCAAGAGTGTTACGAAGTTGTTTTTGAAAACTTTGTTTGAAAGTGTATGGTGTAAAAGATTTGTCGTTTTGAGCAAGTACCTAACAGTTATCTACCTACTCGAAAAAAGGCGTTCTTTTCCTCCTATACTTTAGACCGTGTTATCCTACTATTAGTGAGTAGGTAACCCTAGTCGTTGGATGTTTGAGGGACTATCGAAAGGGACGTTTATGGTCATTGAAGGCAACATGTAAGGATACCTTAGCATTTCGAAGGGACTATCATCATATATAGGTAGGAAACATCGAGGGACACGATCATATACCGTAGGAAACTTCGAGGGACATCGAGGGACCATGATCTTTATGATGATTTTAACCGAGGGTCTTTTATAAGGGTATCCCTATGTTCGAGGGACATGACCATTGTTTTCCGAGGCAACCAAGTGAGGTATACCCTAGGGGTGCAAGTGTGCAGCAGTGTTTGTTTTCAAATATATTATCTTTGAATTAGATTATGCTATGTTCAATTAGTTTATCGGTCTTTCCATACAATCCTATTAGTCTAAGCATTGCATAAAATATAGTAGCAGAAGGTAAAGGCGGAAGTGTAAACCTAGGCTATTACAGAGCTTTGAGGCAGTTACATAATAATGAAGAGTGCGGAAAAGAAATCCTATAACTATTACATCCCGGAAGCAATTACATAATTAGAAAAAAATGCGAGAAAAGATAAATCTACGCTATTACATTGATAATGCGACCTATACAATTTTCCTAGAAATTAAAATGTAAAAGAATAAATAAAAAGAAATTAAGGAAAAATTAAAACCTAAAATTCTAAGTTAATGTTTTTGGTGTTTTTTGTAGAAAATAATTTTAAGTTAATTAAAAAATCTAATTCTAACTAAATTTAATAAAAAAAAGTTAATTAACTTAATTTATTAATAAATGAAAAAAAAGCCAAAAATTCAGTTACTATCTAAAACAAAAACTTAATTCTAATTTGTTAAAAAAAGGTTAATTAAAGTGTTAATTACAAAGAAAATATGAAACCTAATTGTTTTCCTAATTTGCAGAAAAAGAGTTAATTAATTAAATTAAAGAGTTAATAAAAAAAGAGTTAATAATAATTTAAAAAAAATTTAAAACCAAAATTAATTAGGGTTTATAAAAAAGGTTAAGTTTGCCAATTAATAGGGTTTTTGATTTAAATAAAATTAGAGTTTATATGAATTTAGGGTTTTTAAGGAAAATATTAAAGAGAAAGAAATGAGTCACAAATGGTTAAAAATAAGCAAAATTATACATATTGCCAGGGGTGGGTGTTGACCCAAAAATAAATAAAAAACCTAAAATTAATTATTCGAGTTTATTATGAAAAATCAAAGGTTTCTGAAAAATGTTAAGTTTTATGAAAAAGATTTTAAACAGAAAGAATAAAAATAGGTAAAAGGATAAATAGAAAGGAAGAAAACCAAAATCAATAGGGGTGGTTGTTAAACCTACGCCCTTAGCCTCCTCAGGATGCCTGCCTTGCCATGAGTCATGCATTGGTTGTTCTGTTTTGCCCTCAGCATTTTGTAATAATCCTGCATGGGATTCTGTCTAAATCTGCAGTGTTGAATCTCATGAACACATTAAATAAATTACTATATAATGAAATACAAATAAAGCAAATATAAGAAATTTTGTAATATTAAAACCGATATGGCATGTATGAATGCTTCTATATCCTTTTGATCATGGAGATCAAACTAGCCTTACCCTTACTGGAGAAGTAGTGAGATGTGGATTTGTAACAAGGTTTGTAGTAAGATGGAGGTTTGTAATAAGGATTTCAAGGTTTTTAGGATTCTTGAAAGAATTTGATATTTTGACAGAGTTGTGGCCAATGTTTTTTCCCCCTCTCTTTGTGTGAAAAGAATGAGATTATATAATGGAAATTAGAGCAAAGATATGAGCTTTGAATGTGCAATTGGTCCTCCAATATTCACTTGAGTCCGTCACGTTCTAGGCTAAATCGTAGGGGCTTAAGTGCAATTTTTGAAGTTGAAATGTGAAAACAAAATGTAGCCGACATCGAGAACTAACTCCTGTCCAACAATGGACTCAATCGGATAAACAATGAATTAGTTATGAATTTTTGAAGTTTTGGCTAAGACAAACTTATTTTGGGCTTCAGTGTCAACTCTGACACGTTCTTCAATAAAAAACTGGTATTGATCGGAGCATAACCCGGTCTTGACTTTTGAAACAAAGTTGTAAATCTCTGAGTCAGTGACCTTGTGTAAAAATATGGGCCCAATCCGATAAAAATTGACTGAGTTATGAATTTTCGAAGTTTCGACCCAGATGAAATATTATTCAGCATTCAGGATTTTCGGCGCGTTACGCGTACTCTGAGCAAAAAACGAAGGTCTTTCGGATATCATTCGAACTCAATACCTCATGTGAAAACTTAGCCAACTCAATTTTTGAAATTTTGGCGCCGGAACCAGCTCGATACGATGAAAATCGACCAAGTTATGATTTTCTAAACATGACGCAAATAAACTTCTCTCACAAATTTTCTGTACGAAAATACTTGATAAATCCACATTTTGAAGACCTTCTGATCGAAATTGGCTTCCAGTCATGAGAGATGAAAACGTAGATGACATCAAGACAGAATTTTGGCCACCGGAACGGGTTCAAAACAAGCCACGATCTTCATGTTACAAAATTTTTAGTGCGTAAAAACTGCACTTTCAGCATACTTTTTCACCACGTTTCTTCGAGAAAACTCACACATTCCGAGACCTTCTTTAAAGAATTGACTCTTGAGACGAACCTGAATTTGAGAATACGTTATCAGAGATATCTTGGCGAAAGAACACCTGAATATGACGTGCCGGGTTGGACTTGTGAATCTTTGAACCCCGAATCATTGCAAAATGGCTCACCGATCTTCAGCATGAAAAATACTCTGAGAACATCCATTGGCGAAATAAACGTCACTTGTAACCTGAAGAAGCTTGATAAATATACCTTTTATTCCATAACCATAATACCAATAATATGCGTGTATGAAAAGAGGGTAAATTTTGGGGTACAACCGTATGCTTTCTCATATACATGTTTGTCTTAATAACATGTCTCCTTGCTTGTTGGTTTGATATCTTTATACATGCTTATCTTGATAGCACTTACCTTTCTCGTTGGTCTATTATCTTGCATTTTTGTCTTAATAACATGTTTGTTTGTCTTGATAACACTTTACCTTTCTTGTTGGTTATATATCTTGCATGCTTGTCTTGATATCACTGTACCTTTCTTGTTGGTTACCTCTCATACATGTTTGTCATGATAAGATGTCAATCTATTTCTTGTTTAAGATAGTTCTACATCTCATACAAGTTTGTCATGATAACATGTCATCCTATAGCTTGTTTAGGATATTTATACATCTCTTACATGTTTTTCATGATAACATTTCATCATATTGCTTGTTTAGGATAATCTTACATCTCTTACACGTTTGTCATGAAAACATGTCATCCTATTGCTTATTTAGGACAGGTTTTCCCCTCGTATATGATGTCTTGATTCATATGTCATACTATTGCATGTTTAGGAGTTGCATATAGACCTATCACTTTCTTAGGTACTTTCTCATAAGATGATTGCTTGTTTCATAGGCCTATTTCTTGCTTAGGCTTTTGTTTGTTTCATTGTATGTCTATCACCTGCTTAGGTTAGTGTTTCCTTGCGTTCTTCTCACATCACTTGCTTGTGAGGTCTTTTATTTATCACTTTTTTAGACTTCTCGCTTAGTAATTTATTTATCTTATTGCTTGTTTATGATTAGTTGATGCATCTAATACTTGTTTAGATGTTTTTTTATGGCGAACAATAGGTCATTCAACCTTGCATGTTAGCTGAGATCATGACTTCGTTCTTTTTGTTTGTTTTATGGTGAACGATAAGTCACTCAGCCTTGCATGTTAACTGAGATCACGACTTCGTTCATTTTGTTTTCTTTATGGTTAACGATGAGTCACTCAGCCTTGCACTTTAGATGAGATCACGACTTTGTTCCTTTTGATGTCTTTCAATTGATGACAAGGAGTCACTCAGTTTTACACCCCAACGTTGATCACGACATCGTTCTTATTTTTTTGTTGTTGCTTGTTTACATATTCCCATAGGATTCTTGGTTCACTTATGGTTTAAATAAAGTAGACCCTAGGTTCGTAAACTAAGCATGACAACAATTAGGTAAGATTCCCTGTATCCTAACCTTAGGTCCACATTTGCATGATAACAAGTAGGATTTGAGTTCCCTTAGCTTTTGGTTTATTTCTTTCATTGCATATATGTAAAACTAAAACCATTTTCTCAAGTAAATCCAAAACACTTAAGGAATAAAGATGTGAATCATATGAAACGAGCCTTACGTGGTAGGAAAAGGATGAGGCAACATATTCTGAACCTTGTTCTTTCTTCCATTCATAGTCTTTGTATAATTCAAATCATGAACTTTTTTGCAAATAAGCAGAGAAGTTGTAAGTGTCTCTCCATTGTGATCCTTTTGTTATCATACCAATAAAAACACTCAACCAATCAAACTCTCTTTTTCCGCTTAGGCTTTTCTTATGAAAACTTTTCAGAAAAGGTTGTTACCCATAAAAAACATACAATAAACCAAATTTTTTAAGTTGAACTATGACGCTCTGATTCCTTCCCGGGATACGTAGGCCCGAGATTTCATGACCAAGGCGAGCACCCTAATTTAAAACTTTATTTTTGTTCATTAACAATTCATTTTCATGGATTTCCTTAGCTTGTAAGCTTTAGATTCAACATACTCTTTGATTAGACAAACTAGAGTAGATCCCGTGGAGTACCACATATGTGAGCAGTGCTAATACCTTCTCCTTGCTTAATCGACTTCCGTACCCTTATCTTGGTCGCAAGTGTTGGTGTAAGCCCTAGAGGCCAATACTTTTGGTACTTGTATCAAATTATTTATTAATAATAAAAGGCATTTCTTTATTATGTTTTCTTTCCAAAATAATAAAGTCCCTAGAATGGTTTATTTGTTTAATGAAATGTTAAGTGTGACTTAATCATGAGATCCCATTAAACATAATACACTATTCTTAAAGTATCCGTAGTCAAGCTTTAATGTGAAGTGGGATAACATTAAAGCATTAAGATTATTATGAAGATAGATTGATGACCGCATCTCATGGATCATAGATAAGGAGTTATCAAGTCTTGACATAGGTATGAATATTAGGAGTAATATTTATACTGGATTGACCCGCTATGAGAATACTACATAGAATGTTATGCAAAGTGTCATAAGTTATTCTCATGATGATAATGGTGTATACCACCCTTGGACCTGAAACCACTATGGACCCTAGATGTAGAGTCAAGTACTTTATTGCTGATCAAACGTCATCCGTAACTGGATGACTATAAAGACGGTTGATGGGTACTTCACAAAGCATGCTAAGGGACATGAGTGACCTAGATGGAATTTGCTCATCCTGCATAACAGGATAAATGTCTAAGGGCCCAATATTGAACTGGACAAGGGTGACACAGTGTATGCCTTGTGTTCAATATAGACATGAGGGTAAAAGGGTAATTGTACAACACAAATATTATCACGGAAAAGGTTTGGTCAGATCACATGACATTTTCGTGACTTGGGTAACAGTGATGTGTTGCTAGATACCGCTCACTGTTTATTATATTAAATGTGTGATTTAATATAATTGCCAACGTCGCGAAAACCTACAGGGTCACACACATAAGGACAGGTTGATGAGAGATAGAATAAATAAGGAACACCGTAAGGTACGGTGCACTTAAGTGTAATACGGAAAGTGGTAAGGTACCACGTGGATAAGTGATATATGGTACATCATAAGGTATGATGTCCATAAGCTTAATTGGGATTTTAGCTTATAGCCTTAATTGGGCTTTTAGCTTGTAGCCCACACGAGTGATTCTATAAATAGATCCCTTGTGATGAAGCAATTTCACTTGATGCAATTTCGTTTTTGATTCTCTCTCTCACTCAAGGTTTCCATTCGTGATCAGCTAGCACTGTGACCGGAAGCGATCTGTTCATGTGGACTGAGTAGAGGCGTTGTTCTTCATCAACGCTCGTGATCACAACATCAAAGGTCTGAATCGCCACAAGAGGTAAATATTTCTATCACTGACCATGCTCATTCGTAAGGATCACTAAAGGAAAATTTTAAATTCCGCTGCGCTTTTGATCGCAATTTTCCTACAGCAAGACCATGTTCTTTCCCTTTCTCAAGTTTATTCTATGTTTTCCTTTCCCTTCTGTAGGATAAATAACATTCGATGACACTCTGTTTGCATTGGCATTTTTCACGATAGTGACAAATATGTGACAAGAATTGCGCTTATGTCATTCATTTTTATGAATGTTCTTTCTCCATCATGAGCCTTCGTCTTCCTTTTACTGCTTTTGAGGTAGAGGTACTGAACCATATGGTCATGGCTCCCTCACAAGTTCACTCTTCATGCTGGGCTTATACAAGATTCTACCAGCATTGGTGTGACCATGTTAAAGGGAGACCCTGTGTGTTCCTTTTTCTTCATCTTTTCAAATGTCTGTATCTCGGTGTGTATGGATAGGGGTAGAAGATTACTCTTCTTCCATCCGATGATTCATGGTTTCAAACCACTTCCATAGCTCTCTTCTTTTTTGGATCGACTTTTCCTTGTTACCTCCGTCATCCCGAAAGCTCATGCTACAATTTACAATGTTTGCAATAGAGTGAAAGGCCGGTGTACTTACCTTTTTCTCGAGTATTAGACAGATGGTTACTTTTTGTTATGAAATAACATTTTCATATATAGCGAGAATGATCTTTTTGAAGAGGCACAATAACAAAAAGGTTGGTTAGTGAATTTCATCAATAATATGTGTTATACGATGACAACTTATCTAGAGGGGGGTGAATATATCCCCAAAGAATTTTTTTACTCAAAAACTTGTTTATTAAAACTTAAGCAAAAACTATGGCAAGCGAAAGTTATTTCCTAGATCACAAGTCGTCCAAACCAAACCGGTCATTGGAGGCTCAGATATGCATATAATCAATACTGAATCGAATGATGATAAAAAGACCTTAATACAATATAAAATCTCAAGTACTCTCTCCATTTCTATTTATAAGAAAATTTTGAATTTTTAGGTTCATTGAATAAATAATGTATTTAGACTATATATAGGTTAGATACATCAATTATTCAATGAACCTGAAAAGTTAAAATTTGCTTATAAAGAGGATTGGAGAGATTAATTATTTTATAATTATAAGGCCAACCAATATCCAATGAAACAATTGATAGAACTAAGTGAAACAATTTATTGAACACTTGGTGTGCACTTAATTTTTTCAGATTTTCCTTTGAGCTTTGTTGATATCAAATATCTATTACAATGCAATATATTGTAAGATAATCAACAAAACAATTTAACAATCAAAGGGTTTGTCTATAAGAATTAATTGCAAACTCATAAAGTTTAACAAATATGCTAATATAATGTAAATGATATATATATATATATATATATATATATATATATATATATATATATATATATATATATATATATATATATATATATATATATATATATATATATATATATATATATATATATATATATATATATATATATATATATATATATATATATATATATATATATATATATATATATATATATATAGAGAGAGAGAGAGAGAGAGAGAGAGAGAGAGAGAGAGAGAGAGAGAGAGAGAGAGAGAGAGAGAGAGAGAGAGAGAGAGAGAGAGAGAGAGAGAACAACACAAGGATTTATTTAGGAAGCTCACCAATCATCCTCGCTATGGCTATGTCTCTCCCTAATTCAGTTTGGAATTGAGATAAATTTCGTACTATTTGCAAAAAGTTGTTTACAAGAGAAATATAGAAATCCAACCCTACGAATCCTATATTTGATGTGGATCCTAGCAATTTATCTTCCCTTGATCTCAGTTTGATAAAGTCACCCAATAAAATCAATTTTATTCACCCTCTCATGCTACTCCTTTGCAAGAAACCACAATTCTTCAAAGATCTTCACTCGGCCAAATCCAAATTGAGTAATTATTATATCTCAACATTTTCAAACAATTCACTGTCTCGCGCTACTCCTTTGCAAGAATCTCCCGTTCTTCAAAGCCTTTCACTCGGTCGAATCTAATATCTACGAAACCTTGTAAAAAACCCCAAATCCTCACTTTGATCTTGAGGTAAAAACTATCACCGTTTTTCCGATGAAACCCCTTATGATTCTCAACCTAACCTTAAGTTATAACCAACCTAAATTAAACGTTATCAACACAAGTCTAGATGGAACCTAAACAATGAATGATTAGGCGTACGTTGTTTGCGTGTATGCATAGATGCAAGGTTGAAGATGATGAGAAATATTAATGTGTTTATAGTTTCATCAAGTTGAAAATGATGCATGTATGAAGTATATATAGGTGTTAAAGTTGGAGGAAAAAGGGAAACCTAGAGGTTTGAAAAGGAAAACATTTTGTGAAATTATGACACATGTTTCGACACATGTAAGTTATGTTTCGACACATGTAATGATATGTACCGACCTGTATGAGGTTAATGTGTTGACACGAAATTATAGAAACTTTCATGCTTTAAAACAACAGTACATGTGTCGATGCATAAAATGTATGTGTCGACACATGCAATTGACTTTTTATGCAAAAATGATTTTAATGACATGTGTCGACCTAAATGAGGTCATTGTGTCGACACATAGTTACAGAGCCTACAGGCTTTATTATTGATCCACATGTGTTGATGCATAGAATGGATTTGTCGACACATACAACTAATTTTTATGCAAAAAATTGATTTTAAATGCATGATACCTATTGACAACCTTTTCAAACCTTTTTTAGATGCATTCTAAGATCCCAAATACAAGGGTACACACAATGAATAATAGATACCGTTCAATATACAAAAAATATAAATCTATCCTAGTTTTGATATCATGTAAAACATCTATCTAAGGCAAATGCATTCACATACTCCCCCTTTTTGATGATGGAAAAACTTCAAAACTTGTGATGATTCTTTTCGTGTCTTCATGAAGGCTCCCCTTGAATATGTGCATCCTAATTTCATCATCTCCGCATATGATTCTTCCCCTTTGACAACATCAAAAAGAGAAAAAGCAAGTCATTAGAATTATCATATATCACACAAATAATAGTAAACCACACAAAGGTGTTTTGCAAAAGTGAGAACATGCACTCACATATACCCATATATATGGAATGACGCAAGAGATAAAGCATAAATAAGAGACAAAAACAAATAATATTAAACCAAATTATTGGACATTGTCATAAACAAAAATTAAAACATAGAACATTGTTTGCACTTCAAAGAAGTGACATTGTTACTAATGCATAATACTAAACAAGCAAACAAACCAAGAAAGCAACAAAGCAAGAAACAAAATGCATGATTCGAAATGCATGAACCAACAAGGACCATAATCACCACACTCAAACGACCCTTATGACCTCTATGAAATGGTCTTCCATCATACTCAATAGCACTACACATGTCTTGATAAAATTCCATTCTCTCTTCATGATTCTAAACTCCAAGAGTCACGATCCTGTTAATTCTTGTATGAATAGCAACATTATTTGAACTTATCTCATTACAGATGGCAGAAAACTACATATGCATGTGAGGCAAAAACATCAAAATTTGAATCTTGTGATGCTAAGTGTTCCTGAACAAGTCCGAAACATTCATCTTGAGCAACCTCTAAACCTTTCCTCCAAAGTACTTCTTCCTCATAGCACTCATCCTGCTTGAGCTGCATATTTTGAAACATAGCCATTAAGGCTGACTCGTTGCCCGATGCAGTTCCAAAAACATTTACTTGGGATCCATATCCTTACCCTTGGTAACCACCATCACACTCCCTATACCCATCACCTTATTGTGGTCAGCTCTCTTGTGTCCCCTTGCCTCCATTCTTGATCAGCAGCAACATTCATCCAAGCTTCCTCTTGCTCATAATCAACATTTAACATGTTCACATCCTCCTCATTAACGTCACCGATAGGTTGTTCATCAAACACTGGAGTGTTGTACCCCAAAATTTGCCCTCCCATATTCTCCAAGAAATTGCCAAGTCATGCTTCAAAATTCCCAAAGGATTGCACAGTTCAAGGGCCTCCTAAGCAGTCAAAATTAGGGTTTTGGTTCTGATCAAGAAAATGAAGTTTCAAAGGGCCCAATCAAGTCCCACATGCCTATAAATATGGTCAAGCATCCTCATATCAAGTTTCAAGACTTTCAGCACAAAGTTGCACAGTCAAAAACCCTAATTGCACTACAGTCAACTGTAGGGGTAAAATGGTCATTTGACAGTCAAAAGTTCAAATTTTTGGTCAACATATCATTTTGAAGCCACAAACATCATTTGATCAATGCTTGATCATGATTCTCAAAACTTGGCTCAAAAATCATCAAGATGCAAAAGTTTCTATTTTTGGACAGCTGAAAAAGTCAACTGAAATTGACCAGGGCATAACTTTCACATGGATTATCAGAAAAATTCCATCCAAATCTCATTTTGAAGATAAAGACATTTCCTACAACTCCTCTTCATACTTCAAGTCCAAGAAATGCTCTCACAGAAAGTTATCAATTTCAACATTATAGGTCATTTTCAAAAGTCAACAAAAAGGGACTTTAAGTTAAAGGCCATAACTTGAGATTGGTAAATCAAAATGACATGGGACCAAAGACATTGGTTAAAGGACTTCAAGACCTTTCCAAAATGTCCAAGAACATGAGCAAAGCTTAA
The DNA here is from genome assembly GCA_948472305.1 of Vicia faba. Taxonomy (NCBI): domain Eukaryota; kingdom Viridiplantae; phylum Streptophyta; class Magnoliopsida; order Fabales; family Fabaceae; genus Vicia; species Vicia faba. The sequence goes on along the minus strand of CATIWC010000839.1, from coordinate 135,638 downwards.
AAATTGAGCAAGTTATGCATTGGAGAAGTTGGGAAATATTTGTGAAATGGCCAAAATCATTTATCCTTGAAATCTCATTTTTTACAAAAGGGGCCCACTTTTTCCACTTGAATTAACTTGGCCATGCTTCCCACGTGTCCTACCTTTTATTTCAGATTTTTTTATTAATTTTTTCATTTTTATTGATTTTTATTGGATTTAATTAATTTTAAATCTTTTAAAATCAAAAGAAATTCAAAAATTAATTTAAAAGGGAATATTTGGTTTTTACTAGCCTTGAAACATCATTATGTGCCTACCAAATTCGTGCAAAGGAGTAAACAAGGCAAGAATTCAAAATGAGGCAAAAAATGGAAAGTGTGATAATGGTGGTTTATGTGAAAATCCAAAACATCAAAGCAAGGCTTTATTGGCCATAACTATCATTCATACACATTGCATAAGACATGTACAGGTGATACAGACCAAGATTAGACAAGAAGCTGCGCCCTATTGCTCAATACAAACTCACACTTTTGGCAAAAAATCTCAATTCTGAAAACTCATTTAGAAGGCGATTCAAGTCTCAAAACCTATTCCATTGGCTTCTTGGAGGATTATAGGACATAACTGAATAATTCCCCAAGCCCCATACTCAAGGAAACGCAAGGTTACCATTGAAGTTGGTAAAGGAAATTCCAAAACTGTTTTCCCTTATTCATGCATCTTTATCATATTTTGTTGTTACATTTATGTTTATTATGAAGTTTGCAAGCTAACCCATGCGTTCAATTATGTTTTTGAGCTGTATAGACGATTTCACCATGTTTGAGTTTTAGGGTTTACAGGACCTCCAATTGGGGATTTTGAAACCAAGAAAAATTGGCCTTCAAGAGTACCATGGTTGTAATCAGCAAGTCTGGACGAATGGAAACCAACATTTGCGCTCAATTTATTGACCCTCTAAGACCTATTCGCTATTTTCCCAAAACTGACTTAACAGAACGCGTATAAAACCGTGGCTTAATGTTTTGTGTTTCAGGAAAGGTGGAGAAGATGATATCGTGGCACACGGTGATAGGTTAATTCAAAAATTCGCGCGCGTTGGTGGACCTGATCATTATTTCTTTTATAATATTTGTTTGCTATTATATGTTAAATGTATTTGGGATGGCTCAGTGGTAGGTGTACACGTTTGCAATGTCCATGACCTGGGTTCGAGCCCCAGGTCTTCAATAATTTCCATGTTATTTTTCCTTTAAAGTTCACGTGCAGCGATTATGTTGAGGATCATGATACACCTCTTAATCCAGCCATCCACGTGCTCCTGGAGATCAGATCAAAGGCTGAGAATTGATGAGCACCATAGGCTTGAGTCAACGCCTCTGCACGTGCCCAGTAAAAGTCCACCAGGCCTTGCTAAATGGGCCAGATTACTAAGGCCAGACCTCCACTTTGGGGACTACCACCCCCCTAGGTTTGCAAATTTTTCTCTCTTTTTTTATTTTCTTTATTTATTTAAATCTTTTACTTTTAATTATTATTTGTTTAAATTAATTAATTATTTTTATAAAAATATAAAAAAACATATAAAAATCAGAAAAAAGAGAAAAAAATAATAAAATATTTTATTTTAAATAAATTTGTATGTAATTAATTTAGATTTAATTTTAGGTTATAATTTAATTCTTTTTTTTTTCACAATAAACCAAAAATAATAAAAATAGGCCTTTAGCACTTTTTATATTTTTAATAAATTAAATATTATATTATAAATATCATTAACCATTAATTTTGTAAATAAATTTTATAATTAATTAGTTTTAATTCTAGGTTTTAACTTTAATGCATTTTCTTTAATAAATTAAAAACAATTAGAATTAGAATTAATTACTTGACTTTTAATTAATTTAATTTTCTTTAATGTCATAAATACAAAAAAACATAAAAACAAGTTCTTTTTTTGTTTATTTAATTTAATTATTTTAACTTAATTATCTTAATTCCTTCAAAGGGTTCAACGCCCTCGCATTCGATTATGTTTTTGTTCGCCGCGTTTTATTTATTTCTTTTGTGAATATAATGTACTTGTTCCAAAGCCTTGTAATAGCTATTAGACATTTATTTTCTGCAATTTATTTTAAATCGGGTCTGGATTAATTTGGCGTTGTAGACCCGCGCCTTTGTAATAGCGTAGGACCATTTATCTTTTCCGCATTTTAAATTCCCGCACCTTTAACTGTTAAACAATAACATGAAAGAATGAATGCCCAAAAATAAAATCGAAACGTAGATCACCAATGCATGACAAGACAAACGATAAACTGAAAATGACACACAAATCACACACCACCCCTAGGGTACGCTTCACTGTTGCCTTGCCCCTCGAAAGGTGATCGTCGAGTAGAGGATGTCTTAGTAAGTCCTCATGATCCGGGAACCTGGCATGAGGGTAGCTTCTAAGGTGTCTTCCCATTGCTCTGGTGATCACCGTGTCCCTACAAACTCGAATTGACCTGAACACCTCCAACGGTGGTGCTACCTACCTCTCAATGGTGGGATGGCACTACTTTAAAGGACATTTACACAGACGAATTCCTTAGGGTAGGTAGATTCTCATAGATACTTGCTCTTTTCAAAAACAAACAAAATACTTTTCACACCTACACTTTCTAAAAGTTTTCAAACAAATTTTTCATACACTCTTGAGGACAGATACAAGAGTTACTTAGAGATTTTTCAAACGAAACTTTTTCAAAACCCACAATTGAAAAGCAAACACTTTTGAAAACACAATGAGCAAGTATCTAAGAGCCCATGGATAACCATGGATAGAAAGGGTGCTAACACCTTCCCTTTCTATAAATCTACCTCCCGAACCGAGAGCTAATCTCAATAAGGAATTTTTCTGTGCTTTTGTCCTTTCCATATTGGAGAAAATAAAAGACGGTGGCGACTCTTGCTTACCGCGACATTTCACGAACCAGCTTTAAAACAGTCAGTTCAAGATCCACCGATCACAAAACTGGCGACTCTGCTGGGGATTCTTATAAAGTGAGGTGTACCTTAGGACTAAGATCATTGTGTTTTCAATTGCTTTGATTTGTTTGCTTTAAATTGTGGGACTGTCTTGGGAGTTCTATAGATCCTAACCCGGATCTGGGGATACCTTCTTAGAAAGTAGCAACAAGGCTGTGAGGGAACTGTGCGGGGTATACCAACATGGTTGAAGCAGTCTGCTACGTTGATGTGACACTTTGGTGTGTACCGGTAACCCTTGAGTCAATCAAGGAGAGTACGGGGCCTCCGCGTGGTGTCGTGAAGCATCAACAGACCTTAGGAACCTTAATTGAACCATCTTGGCCTCTTTAGGGTAGTGAGATAACTACTTTGGTGTACTCCAAAGTCGGTTGATACTCGATACTACACTCAATTGAGGGTTGTTTTCTTGGGATATTTTGATCGCCAGTCAGTGGCTAAATCGAAACGATGAACAATGAAAGCAATCCAATGATATTGAGATCCTTAGAACCCGGTTACTTTGATAGGACAGGTTGAGCCCACCAACTTCAAGAGGGTAATACCCAGACCCCATGCTGGCCTGAACTCTAAGGGTTTCCCTTGTGTGACTTGTGTGCCTTCCAACTTGACTACTTGCATGCTTGTTATCTGACATTTGAGTTTCTTGCAGGTTTTGTTTATAGTCCTTAATTGGGACTCATAACAGGGTTTACTAAGTTTCTCGCAAGTTTTGTTTACAGTCCTTAAATGGGACTCATAACAGGGTTTACCTACATTACCCCACGCATATCATAACATCATGACATCATGCCATTGCATGCATCCTACATAAGGACTAATCCATTTCAAGGATCTCAAGGGTCTGTGGTGCAGGTCACGATGGACCAAACTGCCTAGCCAGGGGCAAAGGGGATTTATTTTCCTCTAAGTCAAGGTTGTCAGAGGCTATGACCCACTGGATATGGTGAGCCTTTGACCCTTGAAGAAGGACTCTCAACAACATGCAGTTCCTTCAACCAAGCTACGAAATTCAACTCTAACAATTTTTCTTGTCTACCCCGCGAGATCCTTGAAAACATCGCATGCATATCATACATATCATTTCATTACAGGTACACTTGTTGCAGGTCACTTACCTTCTTCGCTGTTTATTACAGCCGTCATCATGAATCCTGAATCATCCGATGGACAAGCTATCAAGGCCCTCCAGGCCCAGAATGCCCAGTTCCAGGAGTTGATTATGAGCCTAGCCCAGGGTCAAAAGGAATTGAAGACTCTGATTCAGAAGAAGAAGAGGACTGTTTTGTTCAACCCTAGACGCAGATCTGGGAACACACTGCAGAATGAAGCTGAGAGGACTACTCCATCTGTGAGGGAAGGCAGTCACCAAGGGAGAGAGGTTCCTAGCCCTATGGTCTCCGACACCGAGACAGACTTCAATGATGAACAGTACCCCCCTGCTGAGGACCGGTACAAACAACTAGAGGATCGTCTGAATGCCATGGAAATTCAACAAGTGCCTGGGTTAGATTTCGGGGACCTGGGTCTATCTTCTGGTGTGGTGATCCCACACAAATTCAAGGTTCCTTCTTTTGCTAAGTATGATGGGGCATCCTGTCCCAGGCTGCATCTCAGATCTTATGTGCGGAAGATTCAACCATACACTATGGACAAGAACTTGTGGATCCACTTCTTCCAGGAGAGTCTTTCAGGGACTCACCTCGAATGGTTCTATCAGCTGGATGGGACCAAGGTTCGTAACTGGGAGGAGTTGGCTACTGCTTTTTACAAGCAGTATTAGTATAACGCCGACCTCGCTCCTACACGTACCCAACTCCAGGGTATGTCGTTAGGATCGGGAGAAGGTTTCAAAGAATATGCGCAGAGATGGAGGGACCTTGCTGGGAGGGTACAACCACCTTTGACTGACCGGGAACTCGTTTATATGTTCTTAGGGACCCTATCCGGGCCGTTCTTCAAATATCTCATTGGTAATTCATCTGCAGGGTTTACCGACCTCATTCTGACTGGGGAAAGAATCGAAGCTGGTATCAAGAGTGGGAAGATTCAGGAGGCCACACCTTCGGATACTCACCAAAAGCCTTACATGGGCAAGAAAGAGTCTAATGCTGCATACGGTCAAAAAAGTCGTCGTGACCAACAGGCAGGGGCAGTCATGATCTCTGGTTCTGCACCACGCCGCCAACCACAAAAAGGAAATCAGCGAAGGCCGGACGAGCCTAAAAGACAATTCACCAACATCAACATGCCATGGTCACAAGCATTACAGCACATGTTGAAAATGAACCTGATTGCGGTGATCAACCCTCCTGCAAATCCCAAGACCTCCTCTCCAAACTACAATCCAGAAGCGAGGTGTGCTTATCATTCTGATAGCCCGGGGCACGATACTGAGGACTGTTGGGCGCTGAAGTATAAGATCCAGAATATGATCGACGCTAAGGAGATCGAGTTCGAGCCTGCTGAGACTCCCGTTGTGACCACTGCTCCTTTGCCAAAACATGGCTAGGATTGAGAGATTTTTGTTCATTTGAATTCAAGTTGTATTTTTCTTTTCTTGTTCAAACAAACAATTATCATGTTAAACTCTTTTATTTCATGAATGCATTACACATGTCTGTCTTGAATTAATTATGTTTACTGTACTTAAAACTGCTTTCATATTTTTGTGATGATCAACTCTTGACTGAAAATTCTAAGCCTCTTGAGGGAGGATGACGAAAACGATACCACGATCTTTACAGTATGCTTTTGAACAGACCCCACTGATGAGGTACAGGCATTGTTTCAATCCCTAAACACTGGAGTTATAAGGAAGATAATCCCTCGTCGACCCCTTTGAGCCAAAGAAGTAGGAGTTTTTCTTTTCGAAAATTAAAACCCTTAATCATAACCTGGGGCAGGGTAGTTCTCTCAGCTGGTCCAAGTGCACAACGAATGGCATCAAAAGAAGTCCTTCTAAAACAAAAGACAGTGATGGTTTTAAATAACCATAAAGATAGGAAGTCATTATATCTCAAAAATAAAAAACCAATAAGTCAAAACCTATGAAGGAGACTTACAAAACTGGGGCATTCCGCTGACTGTAATCACAAAAGAAACAGTTCAGGCAAAATTTAGGGATAGCAAAATCAAAAAGAAAGAGGTCGCACAAACCCTCAACAAAAACAAAAAAAAAGACTGCCTATTTAGAATGAATCATCAATATCTGAATCATCATTGGAACATCAAGGCAAAGACTCAAACAAAGTCTAGCGCACGATCGGCTGAGTTTAGGATTGAAGAACATCACGAAGAGCGGGTGGGTACAAATACTTTGAGCCTTTATCCTTTGTTTCTTGAACCATGAACCAGGCCACATTATAACCCTTAAAAGTCCTAGCTGAAGCATGGGTTAGTTCGAAAGCATACTGTTACGAAAAGTATCCTGACTCCTTAAGGCTTGCGGTAAAATAACAAGTTGACATCACATTTTACAAAATTTGCTGTTTTTATTGAAAAAATGCATTTTTCAAAAAAAAAAACTGCAAGACAGACATAAGCCTTTGCATTCTTAAAATAACCTTGTTTGCATATGACTATTTGTTTGAACAGCAGAGAAATTCGCACGACGAACATCTAATGAACAAAAGTCCTCTCAACAAAGAGATCACCTCAAGTGGAAGAAACACTTCCAATCAAGGGGCATGGCATGATCAGTGTCTATCATCTGGGGCAGTCCAGACAAGATTCGAGGAATCTCTCAAGGCCAACTAGCTTGGGGCAAACCTCCGCCCGAGTCACTGGTGGCATTCCAGCAACGAATCTTGCACGATCAGACACCTTCTGGTAGCAGGGCAACACAACACTATCAACAGGGGCACCCCCCTACACCCTGAGAGCGTGGACATAGTCGAAAAAGAATACTACGCATAATTAAAGACCCGCTAGGTTGACACACCTAGGCAAAAATAAGGGCTTCCCGACGAACCAAAAGGGTTCGGGCAAAATAAGGGATGAAAAAGAAAAATTTGTACACCCGGCAAGTCGAAAACCTGAAAAGGCGGCTTGGGCAAAAATGGGTATCCCGGTGGACTGAAAACCCGAAAGGGAGGTCCAGGCAAAAGTTAGGGATCAAAGCGTACGACTATGTCCTGTCATCTTGTCACCTGCCTACCAGGAGAAGGTTGGTCCATCAACAACTATCAGCACCTCACAAAGTATCTTTTCCCTTCAGAAACAGGGGCAATAATGAGTCGTCCAGGCGATCCAGTTGCTCTGTCAACCAAAGTACCAAGGAAAGGTTAATACAAAGATGATTACCATCTACCTTTACAAATTCCAGATCGTGGGTTAACATCTGAAACCAAACAGGACAATCATCCGCTTGATCATCATCTGGCAACCTTACACCGGTTCCTTCTCAACTTTCAGACAAAGTCTTACCCGGACTCATCCACAGGAGACCCTACACCGGTTCCTTTTCTTTCAGAAAAAGTCTTACACGGACTTATCATCAAAGTAACCCTACACCGGTTCCTTCTCAATTTTCAGACGAAGTCTTACACGGACTCACCCTCCACAAGTAACCTTACCCCGGTTCCTCCAGAAGTCTTACACGGACTTATCCTGAAGTAACCTTACCCCGGTTCCTCCAGAAGTCTTACACGGACTTACCTCCAAGATAACCTTACCCCGGTTCATCAAGAAGTTTTACACGAGCTTACCCTGCAGTAACCTTACCCCGGTTCCTCCAAAAGTCTTACACGGACTTACCTCAAAGATAACCTTACCCCGGTTCATCAAGAAGTTTTACACGAGCTTACCTTGCAGTAACCTTACCCCGGTTCCTCCAGAAGTTTTACACGAACTTATCCCGAAGTAACCCTACACAGGTTATCTCTTTCCAGACGTAGTTTTACACGGACTCATCATCAGTAAACCCTACACAGGTTTCCTTCTCAAAATTCCAGACGTAGTTTTACACGGACTCGTCATCAGTAAACCCTACACAGGTTTCCTTCTCAAAACTCCAGATGTAGTTTTACACGGACTCGTCACCCAGAAACCCTACACAGGTTCTCTATTTTCAAGGATGCAGTTTTACACGGACTCGTCATCAGTAAACCCTACACAGGTTTCCTTCTCAGCTCTAGATATAGTCTTATACGGACTCATCATCAGTAAACCCTACACAGGTTTCCTCCCTCCAAAGATGCAGTTTTACACGAGCTCATCATCAAGCAGAGCTATAGTCAGCCTTAAGGAAGTTGGGTACCCTCCAGCAGATCTCAACGTTCCTCAGTGCAATATACGAACATTCCTAACAAGCATCCCCGACAGTCTTGATCTAAGATTGTTCCCCAGCGGTATACTAGACATTCAGTGGAGCCAATTCCCGGTATATCTCAAGAATCTCCCCAGAAGAGTCCAGTCCAGAGATTTCCCCAGGGAAGTTGGAATCCATCTCCCCAAGCAGTAAGCTTATCCCCAGTAGATTCTGGAAGCTTACCCCCGCAAAGCACGAACGCGTCCCCCGGACTTTTTATTTAAAGGTTATGCTCCACCGGAGCTTATAACTGGGTTATCCTCAGCCAAAAGCGATGGAAAGATCGTCCTCGACGAAGTCTTCCTATCCCCAGCGAAGTCCATTAACACTTCCAATATAACGATGGTATCCACAGCGAGTTATTATCAACACTCAGCAAGGCGTCCCTCTCCCCACAGAGTATTGCTTCCCAGCATGGTCGCTAGAGTATCTTTTCTCCCCGCAGAGTAATCATTCGCCAAGTTTATTCCTCAACGGAGTCATCTTCTCCTACCGGTATTCTTGCAGTTATCATCCCCAGCGGAAGCAAAATCTATTCTTCAACATCAGCCCAGGATATGACTTCCCGGTACCCGTCAAGGATTTACTTTCCTAGACGAAAACATACATTCATAAGCATCACATACATCATGCATAGACGCATTATATCATACAAATCTCATTTATGTTGAGAACATCATTGCTTGATCCATATCATGCATTGCATATGACTGACCTCTATTCTTTCAGGAAAGTTTCAGCTAAATTCTCAATCATATTTCAAGACCTAGACCGGTTCAGTTAATCGACCCCAAAGATTTCTTATCCAGTCCAAGGCCTTCTCTAGCTAAATCGACTCCCAACAGATTTTTCTGATGAAGACTCAGTAGAAGTTATCAGGTTATACTTTCCTATTGGTTCTCTCTCCGACGGTGCATGAGATTCCCTTTTAGGTTATAATTTCCTATGGTTCCCTCTCCGACGGTGAGTGAGGTGGTAAGTCCTTTTCAGATGTTTCCCTCTCCGACGGTGAGTGAGGTGATAGTCTCCTATGGTTCCCTCTCCGACGGTGAGTGAGGTGGTAAGTCCTTTTCAGATGTTTCCCTCTCCGATGGTGAGTGAGGTGATAGTCTCCTATGGTTCCCTCTCCGACGGTGAGTGAGGTGATAGTCTCCTAACGGTTCCCTCTCCGACGGTGAGTGAGGTGGTAAGTCCTTTTCAGATGTTTCCCTCTCCGACGGTGAGTGAGGTGATAGTCTCCTATGGTTCCCTCTCCGACGGTGAGTGAGGTGGTAAGTCCTTTTCAGATGTTTCCCTCTCCGACGGTGAGTGAGGTGATAGTCTCCTAACGGTTCCCTCTCCGACGGTGAGTGAGGTGGTAAGTCCTTTTCAGATGTTTCCCTCTCCGACGGTGAGTGAGGTGATAGTCTCCTATGGTTCCCTCTCCGACGGTGAGTGAGGTGGTAAGTCCTTTTCAGATGTTTCCCTCTCCGACGGTGAGTGAGGTGATAATCTCCTATGGTTCCCTCTCCGACGGTGAGTGAGGTGATAATTCCTTTTCAGATGGTTCCCTCTCCGACGGTGAGTGAGGTGATAATCTCCTATGGTTCCCTCTCCGACGGTGAGTGAGGTGTTTCCCTTTCAGATTATAATTTCCTATGGTTCCCTCTCCGACGGTGAGTGAGGTGATTCCCTTTCAGATTATAATGACCTATGGTTCTCTTCCCGATCCTGCGAAGATGGTAATTCCCACCAAGATTTTCTCAGCGAGCGTTGTTGAAGTTAAAGTCACCCAAGGTTCTCTTACCATTCATGCTAAGGTAGCAACCATCCCTGGTTCATTCATCATCTTTTGAAGCTCCAGACCCAGCTCCTGTAACCAGTCAGGACATATCTATGCCAAACATCTGAAAACCAGTTCTTGCAGCGTGTCAGGTACTCATTTTTCTTTTGCAGGTATGCAGGTTTTCGCTAAGGAATCTCTTACGCGATCAACATCCAGATGGCATCTATAAGCCCATCATCCTATTTTGTCAACCTCTAAATGGCATCTATAAGCCCATTCCCACCACACTGCCACTATGTGAGCGCAAATTTCTGGGCACTCTAGTGTCCAATCATCTTCTACCCTCGGATTACGAAAGGCACGTCAGCCAATCTGCATCCTCAGGTCTAAGAAGATTGAACAGGGGCAACTGTTGTACCCCAAAATTTGCCCTCCCATATTCTCCAAGAAATTGCCAAGTCATGCTTCAAAATTCCCAAAGGATTGCACAGTTCAAGGGCCTCCTAAGCAGTCAAAATTAGGGTTTTGGTTCTGATCAAGAAAATGAAGTTTCAAAGGGCCCAATCAAGTCCCACATGCCTACAAATATGGTCAAGCATCCTCATATCAAGTTTCAAGACTTTCAGCACAAAGTTGCACAGTCAAAAACCCTAATTGCACTACAGTCAACTATAGGGGTAAAATGGTCATTTGACAGTCAAAAGTTCAAATTTTTGGTCAACATATCATTTTGAAGCCACAAACATCATTTTATCAATGCTTGATCATGATTCTCAAAACTTGGCTCAAAAATCATCAAGATGCAAAAGTTTCTATTTTTGGACAGTTGAAAAAGTCAACTGAAATTGACCAGGGCATAACTTTCACATGGATTATCAGAAAAATTCCATCCAAATCTCATTTTGAAGATAAAGACATTTCCTACAACTCCTCTTCATACTTCAAGTCCAAGAAATGCTCTCACAAAAATTTATCAATTTCAACATTATAGGTCATTTTCAAAAGTCAACAAAAAGGGACTTTAAGTCAAAGGCCATAACTTGAGATTGGTAAATCAAAATGACATGGGACCAAAGACATTGGTTAAAGGACTTCAAGACCTTTCCAAAATGTCCAAGAACATGAGCAAAGCTTAAAAATTGAGCAAGTTATGCATTGGAGAAGTTGGGAAATTTTTGTGAAATGGCCAAAATCATTTATCCTTGAAATCTCATTTTTGACAAAAGGGGCCCACTTTTTCCACTTGAATTAACTTGGCCATGCTTCCCACGTGTCCCACCTTTTATTTCAGATTTTTTTATTAATTTTTTCATTTTTATTGATTTTTATTGGATTTAATTAATTTTAAATCTTTTAAAATCAAAAGAAATTCAAAAATTAATTTAAAAGGGAATATTTGGTTTTTACTAGCCTTGAAACATCATTATGTGCCTACCAAATTCGTGCAAAGGAGTAAACAAGGCAAGAATTCAAAATGAGGCAAAAAATGGAAAGTGTGATAATGGTGGTTTATGTGAAAATCCAAAACATCAAAGCAAGGCTTTATTGGCCATAACTATCATTCATACACATTGCATAAGACATGTACAGGTGATACAGACCAAGATTAGACAAGAAGCTGCGCCCTATTGCTCAATACAAACTCACACTTTTGGCAAAAAATCTCAATTCTGAAAACTCATTTAGAAGGCGATTCAAGTCTCAAAACCTATTCCATTGGCTTCTTGGAGGATTATAGGACATAACTGAATCATTCCCCAAGCCCCATACTCAAGGAAACGCAAGGTTACCATTGAAGTTGGTAAAGGAAATTCCAAAACTGTTTTCCCTTATTCATGCATCTTTATCATATTTTGTTGTTACATTTATGTTTATTATGAAGTTTGCAAGCTAACCCATGCGTTCAATTATGTTTTTGAGCTGTATAGACGATTTCACCATGTTTGAGTTTTAGGGTTTACAGGACCTCCAATTGGGGATTTTGAAACCAAGAAAAATTGGCCTTCAAGAGTACCATGGTTGTAATCAGCAAGTCTGGACGAATGGAAACCAACATTCGCGCTCAATTTATTGACCCTCTAAGACCTATTCGCTATTTTCCCAAAACTAACTTAACAGAACGCGTATAAAACCGTGGCTTAATGTTTTGTGTTTCAGGAAAGGTGGAGAAGATGATATCGTGGCACACGGTGATAGGTTAATTCAAAAATTCGCGCGCGTTGGTGGACCTGATCATTATTTCTTTTATAATATTTGTTTGCTATTATATGTTAAATGTATTTGGGATGGCTCAGTGGTAGGTGTACACGTTTTCAATGTCCATGACCTGGGTTCGAGCCCCAGGTCTTCAATAATTTCCATGTTATTTTTCCTTTAAAGTTCACGTGCAGCGCTTATGTTGAGGATCATGATACACCTCTTAATCCAGCCATTCACGTGCTCCTGGAGATCAGATCAAAGGCTGAGAATTGATGAGCACCATAGGCTTGAGTCAACGCCTCTGCACGTGCCCAGTAAAAGTCCACCAGGCCTTGCTAAATGGGCCAGATTACTAAGGCCAGACCTCCACTTTGGGGACTACCACCCCCCTAGGTTTGCAAATTTTTCTCTCTTTTTTTATTTTCTTTATTTATTTAAATCTTTTACTTTTAATTATTATTTGTTTAAATTAATTAATTATTTTTATAAAAATATAAAAAAACATATAAAAATCAGAAAAAAGAGAAAAAAATAATAAAATATTTTATTTTAAATAAATTTGTATGTAATTAATTTAGATTTAATTTTAGGTTATAATTTAATTCTTTTTTTTTCACAATAAACCAAAAATAATAAAAATAGGCCTTTAGCACTTTTTATCTTTTTAATAAATTAAATATTATATTATAAATATCATTAACCATTAATTTTGTAAATAAATTTTATAATTAATTAGTTTTAATTCTAGGTTTTAACTTTAATGCATTTTCTTTAATAAATTAAAAATAATTAGAATTAGAATTAATTACTTGACTTTTAATTAATTTAATTTTCTTTAATGTCATAAATACAAAAAAACATAAAAATAAGTTCTTTTTTTGTTTATTTAATTTAATTATTTTAACTTAATTATCTTAATTCCTTCAAAGGGTTCAACGCCCTCGCATTCGATTATGTTTTTGTTCGCGCGTTTTATTTATTTCTTTTGTGAATATAATGTACTTGTTCCAAAGCCTTGTAATAGCTATTAGACATTTATTTTCTGCAATTTATTTTAAATCGGGTCTGGATTAATTTGGCGTTGTAGACCCGCGCCTTTGTAATAGCGTAGGACCATTTATCTTTTCCGCATTTTAAATTCCCGCACCTTTAACTGTTAAACAATAACTTGAAAGAATGAATGCCCAAAAATAAAATCGAAACGTAGATCACCAATGCATGACAAGACAAACGATAAACTGAAAATGACACACAAATCACACACCACCCCTAGGGTACGCTTCACTGTTGCCTTGCCCCTCGAAAGGTGATCGTCGAGTAGAGGATGTCTTAGTAAGTCCTCATGATCCGGGAACCTGGCATGAGGGTAGCTTCTAAGGTGTCTTCCCATTGCTCTGGTGATCACCATGTCCCTACAAACTCGAATTGACCCGAACACCTCCAACGGTGGTGCTACCTACCTCTCAATGGTGGGATGGCACTACTTTAAAGGACATTTACACAGACGAATTCCTTAGGGTAGGTAGATTCTCATAGATACTTGCTCTTTTCAAAAACAAACAAAATACTTTTCACACCTACACTTTCTAAAAGTTTTCAAATAAATTTTTCATACACTCTTGAGGACAGATACAAGAGTTACTTAGAGATTTTTCAAACGAAACTTTTTCAAAACCCACAATTGAAAAGCAAACACTTTTGAAAACACAATGAGCAAGTATCTAAGAGCCCATGGATAACCATGGATAGAAAGGGTGCTAACACCTTCCCTTTCTATAAATCTACCTCCCGAACCGAGAGCTAATCTCAATAAGGAATTTTTCTGTGCTTTTGTCCTTTCCATATTGGAGAAAATAAAAGACGGTGGCGACTCTTGCTTACCGCGACATTTCGCGAACCAGCTTTAAAACAGTCAGTTCAAGATCCACCGATCATAGGGAGCATCCGTGTTAACCTCAAATTCAGTAGGATCATCAAAATTAAAGATCATTTTGCGAGTGTCTGCCATACAGAGGAAATACACATTTGAAACCTTATCCCAAAAGTACCCCATGTGAGTCTAGTTACTTTGATCAAATTGTTGAGCAGTTTTTTGAGAGGTGAAAAGAAGATTCGGAACATCAATGTTAAAGGAGTTGAGAATCTTGGCAATCATGGGAGAATAACAAAAAGAAGAGGCTTTGTTAGCTTTCTTTATGATAAACATACGAGCGACGAAGTAGTTAGCCCAATTTATCTTGATTTTATGAAGAAGTAGGTAAATTATATGAACATCAATTTGATCAAATCTTGAATGTCCACCGTTCTTTGGATGTAAGATGTGAGATACAATACAATGCAAGATGCGAGGGAGCTATTTCAATTGGCCAGTTGTAATGCTCTCATAATTGTTATCATCCCGGGGAGCTTTTAACAATTCATTCGAGTGAATTCTCCAACAAAATTCCTCATGAATATTTGCATCCATTATCTTAGGAAATTTGATTCCATCATCATCACTTGTCGCAATGCCAAACAAGGATTTCCACATATCATTAGTAAGCTTATAATCATCACCTCCCATTGGGAACATAAACTCACTTCCATGATGCTTATGCAACCCGACATAGAAAACCCGAATGAGACCCTCATTGTAATCCTGTGACAGCTGTAGGAAATAATTGATTCACTACAACAAATAAGCTTTTCATGATGAAGCTTTCATAATGAATGAAACAAAATTGTGGGTACATATGAACGAAGCGCTCTATTTTATTTAAAAAATAAAAAATAAATCTTAATACCTCGACTTTTAATAAAACTGACATAATTAAATGCTCAGGATTTGAGGTTCGATTCTCATCTACTACTATTTGTGGCTTTATATGGAACCAAAAAGCGCCATTATGTTTTAAAGATTTTATGTCGGATATGTTACATCGGTTTTTTCTAAAACCAAGATAAAAATTCCCTAAATTTTTATTATTTTGGCAAACAAAAGGGCACCTCTTTTTTCATATATTTTATGTCGGATATTCTACCTCGGTTTTTTAGTTTAGCTGAGATAAAGTTTTTATATATGTTTGATTCCCCTAATTCATTTTTCGAGCCCTAACAAAAGAACACTACTTCACTAGCCAATAAAATAACACTTCTTGTCCAAGGAGCTTAGCCATCGAAAGAACACTTCTTCTCTAAGGAGCTTAGCCAATGAAAGAACACTTTTTATCCAAGGAGATTCTCAATATGTTCTTGTTGTTCTCCATTACTGTTGTTCTTTGCGTATTGTTTTATAGTTGTTGTTGTTGTTTAGAAGCTTTATTTATGTAATATTTTTTATTTTATTTTCAGAAGTTTTATGTGATTATGGACCGTAGTTGGATGAAATCCAATAGATTAAGTAGTGAGTATGAAAATTGATTGAAACAATTTCTTGATTTCATGGAAAAAAACCTTCCTGAAAACAATGGGTTTTTTTGGTGTCCTTGTATAAAAGGCTATAATACGAATAAACATTCAAGGGATGTTATATTCATTCATTGTGGTTATGATGGAATTATTCAAACTTACACAAAATGGGCATGGCGTGGTGAAGGGACAAAAAAGAGACATTTGTCACAAACAGTTGAAGATGATGAATGTATGACTGATAATCTAGAAGACATCATTCGTGATATTGGAGTAGATGCTTTCAAGAAAGTTAGTATGGTGGATACTTTGAAAAAAGACATGGAAGATTCATTGTACCCGAGATGTAAAGGTTTTACAAGATTGTCAGTTGTGTTAAGACTATTTAATCTTCGGGTGAGAGGTGGGTGGATGGATAGAAGTTTCACTGAATTGCTTTAATTGTTGAAAGAAATGCTTCCTTAAGGTAACATGTTGCCAGACCTTACTTATGAGGCCAAGAAGATATTGTGTCCAATGGGTTTGGATTATGTCAAAATACATGTTTGTCACAATGATTGCATCTTATATAGGAAAGAGTTTGAAAACTTGAAGAAGTGCCTGAGGTGTAGGGTGTCACGCTACAAACAGAAGGACAATGGTGTTGATGATGATGATGGTGCAACTAGCAAGGGTGTTTCTTTAAAGGTGATGTGATACCTACCAATAATTATAAGGTTTAAGATATTGTTTGCTAATGTTACTGATGTAAATAGTACTAGATGGCATGCAGATGAAAGAATGTGTGATGGAAAAATTCGCCATGTAGCTGATTCATTGCAATGGAAGAAAATTGATTCACTGTTTCCAGATTTTTCCCTTGAACAGAGGAACCTTAGGCTTGGACTTGCCACCAATGGAATGAACCCTTTTGGTAATATGAGTACTAACCATACATCATGGCCCATTCTTCTCTTAATTTACAACCTATCTCCATGGTTGTGCATGAAGCGCAAGTATATGATGCTATCGATGATGATTTCGGGTCTGAAACAACTAGTGAACAACATAGATGTTCATTTATCGCCATTGATTGAAGATTTAAGACTTTTGTGGGAGGAAGGTGTTGATGTTGATAATGCGTATACAGGTGATAAATTTAAGTTGTGTTCCATATTGTTTTACATAATCAATAACTTTCCTGCATACAGTAATTTGTCTGGGTATAACGGCAAGGGGCATAAAGTGTGTCCTATATGTGAAGGTAATACATGTAACCAACAATTACCAAAAGGAAAAAAGACAGTTTATCTGGGGCATCAAAGATTTCTAAGAGCTAATAATTTTTATCGTAGATTGCACAAGGCTTTCAATAGAGAGTAGGAGTTTCGTATCGCTCCAAAACCCTTAATCGTGAAGGAAGTTTATAGAAAACAACAACAAATTAAAGTTTTATTTTGAAAGAAACAAAAAACATGTGGAGAAAAGTTCTTGGAAAAAGAGGTCGGTGTTCTTTGATCTTCCATACGGTCCATTCTTGATGTAAGATATTATCTTGATATGATGCACGTGGATAAAAATGTAAGTGATAGTTTGATTGGAACACTTATTAACATTAAAGGCAAGACAAAAGATACTAAGAAATCCCGCAAAGATATAGTTGTGATGGGTATACAACAAGAATTAGCCCCAAAAGAAGTAGGAAATATAACCTATTTTCCCCCAGCATGTTACACTCTGTCTAAAAAAGAAGAAAAAAGTTTCTGCGATTGTTTACAGGGTATCAAAGTTCCCCAATGGTACTCATCAAATATGAAGAAACTTGTGTTTGATAACAATCACAAATTAATTGGATTAAAATCTCATGATTGTCATGTCTTGATGCAACTTCTACCAATGGCTATCTGTAGCATCTTACCAAGAAATGTAAGGGTGACTATAACCAGATTATTCTTATTCTTCATTGATATATGTAGTAAAGTTATAGATCCTTGAAATTTATATGAATTGGAACATAAAGCTACAATTATCTTGTGCCAGCTAGAGATGTTTTTCCCTCCATCATTCTTTGATATTATGTTTCACTTAGTTGTTCATCTAGTAAGGGAGATTAGAATTTGTGGTCCAGTTTATTTGCGGTGGATGTATCCAGTAGAGCGTTACATAAATATTTTCAAAGGGTATACAAAGAATCATCACCATCCAGAAGCTTTGATCGTAGAAAGGTACATCACAGAAAAAGCTATTGAGTTTTGTACATACTATTTATCAGATGCAAACTTTATAGGAGTTCCTGAGTCTCGTCATGATTGATTTTATGATGGTAGATGTGTTTTACCCCAAAATTTACCCTCTTCATTTCGACTTTATTTTGGCTTATATTGCATTATCATATACATATATGCATATCAGTAGCCGTTTTATTGTGGGATCAGGGCATTTCTGTTCGACTATAAGCCAGGGCAATTTCTGGATGACTCTCATTTATTTTCACATTTACTATATATTCAAAATTTCACACAATTGCAAGGGGAGCTCTCATTTTTTCAAATTCCACTTTCCCTCTCATGATTCTCTCTTCTCTCAAGACCAAAAACCCCAACCACCACCATCAACCTCCTTCCTCATCCCTCCCTCGCCGGATTCCGACCACTGCCGCTGGCTACAGCTCTAACCGCTACTCCCTCCACGCTTCCCTCTCTCTTCTCTAACACGACCTCTTTCTTCCTCTCTCCACCGTAAAATCACGGTCAATTCCCTCCGCCCGCATACTCCCTCTGCTGCTCCTCTCTCCGGTCAACATCATCATCTTCCTTTCCTCTTAATCTTCTTCAAGAGCTTCAAGAGGTAATCACTAAATCCATTGATTCTTGAATTTTGTAGTTTGATTTTGGTGAATTATTCATAATTAGAGCTTGATTATGTAGTTTAGGTTAATTCTAGAAATTGAATTAGGAATTAGCATTAGACTAACACACAGAGTTTAGTTTGATTCTGGAATTTAGGTTGAAATTGATTTAGGAGTAGACTTGATTCTTGAATTTAGGTTGAATTTGATTTAGAGTTAAGTTAATACTAACACTTAGGTTAGTTTAATCCTAACTTTGTGAATTGATTGAATTCTTGATATCAAAATATTGAAGAAAATTGACATTGGATAGTTTAATTCATGAGATTGTGTTAAATTCTTGAACTTACAAATTAACCCAAAAGTGATGATATATCTCATGAATTGAAAATTTGATGCTAAGAGTTTCTTTAATGCATTGATGTCAAGAAATTTCAATAATTTTGTTGCATTTGGGCATTGAAATGCATTTTGATACATAACTCCATTTTGCTCTAACTTTTGATCCGTGATGAGTTTTTCCGACTTTCAGACAAATTTCGCTCCATTTTTATGCTACTGTAGCAGTTTCAAAAATCATGTTTCGGAATAAAATTTGGCCGAACCGAGTTAATTTTCGGAACCGTTGGCATGTTTCTATGTCACCTTAATTTTTTGCGGATGATTCCAGATGCTTTTCAATTAGTTTTTTAACTTTCCGATTCAAGTTTTTGTATATTATCTTGTGTTTCATTTTTGACTTGTGATACATTTTTGTGCGTTGGTTCATACTTTGATGTCAAGTAATATCAATTGGTTCCAATTAATTATTTGAGAACTTTGTGAATTTAGTGTATTGGAATACATTTTGATTCATAACCTTTGAATTTCACAAGTTGTGAGTTGATTCCTATTCATCACACTTTTGGCATAAATACATAAACTCGTGAATTGGAGTTAATTTGTAATTTGTTGATTAAACTCCGATACATAAATTCATGTGGTTTTAAGAATTTAATTATTTATTTTTAGATCAATCTTGAGGTGACGTATTCATGTGCAAGTTTCAGATAATTATCTCATGTTAATATTCAAGATTAATGCACTAAAACTTTGATTTCTAAATTGATTCATGATAAATATTAAAATGCACATAGTGCTGGCCGAGACTTGTATTTTACATGTGCATTGAGTTTTGGCTTGTGAATAATACATTTGTGTAGTTAATTGAGCATTTTTTTATACTGGTAGCAAATTTAGATGTTTCTAAACCAGTTTTTACACCCATTTTCATGAGTATAAAGTTGCTGCCCGGGAATACTATGGTATGATCCTTTTACTTGTTTGCTTTGTTTTGCACATATTCATATTTCATTTTTGATACCTATTGCTAATTGCTATTATTGAATTTGATTTTGTTGTTATCTACTAATAAATTTTGTGAGATATGCATACTTTGAGAATCCAATTTGGATACCAATCACTTTGGTGATGGATACGCTTTGCTTGCACCTATTTTTCACGCTTCTGACGCTGTTTGTTGTTGATACTAGCTTGTGGCGCCTTCCGAGTTTCTTACACTCGTTGAGTTTGCTCTACGGATTCTTATTATCTATTTGGTATGGTTTTGGGCTATTTATTGTAATATTATATTTACCGCTTTCTAGAGATCATGTAAAGCAGGAGTCACTGTTTAAGTCCTGTAGCAAGCACCATTTTCTGTATGATAATTATGGTTTTTTAAAGCCTTATCTTTGAATAGGAAATTCTGCACGTGTGTTTATTTTCTCGCATGTTTTAATGTCGTTCTTGATGATGAGTTCGATACTTGGTCTTGGGTTCATTCTCGATGATGAGTTTGTTCTAAGTGGATTCGGTTAACATTATTGCTTGTCATTTACAATTATGTCAAAATACAAAGAAAGAAATAATAATGTTGTGCGCCTGGTTCATACCCGGATGGGATGTTCCTTTGAGGCTTGGTTTGGTTCACTCTCGATGATGGGTTTGTTCCCTCTTTATTTTACTTGTTGCACAAGCATAAAAAGGAAAGAAATACTTAGATATTATTTTCCGTGGTTCACTCTCGAGGATGAGTTTGTTCCCTTTGTTAGTTTTTCCTATGTGCCTATCTTTTTGTACCCTTTGTACTTGCTTTCTTCCATTTTCCATGCTCCCTTAAGATTTACGGTTTACTTTTGATGATGAGTTTATTCCGAATAGAAACTAGGACGGTTCTTTCTCGGATGAGTTGGTTCTTAGAAAACCTTGGTCCGAACCTTAAGGCAATATTTGTATGATAACTCTAGGCTTAAAAAATAGGTTAGTCCCTGTGATACGGTGGGAGAACTGACTTGAGGTTTTGCGTTTGTATTCACACTTGTTCGGTTTAGCAAGAGTCGCCACCGACTTTTTATTTTATCCTAAAGGAAAGGTTAAAAAGCACAGGAAAAACCTTTTGAGATGTTTCGTGGGTCCGGGGGGTAGATTATGAAAAGGGAAGGTATTAGCACCCTTTTCATCCACAGTTATCCATGGGCTCTTAGTTACTTGGTTTTAGATCACTTGCCTTTAATTTTCAATTGCTTGAATTTGTGGTGTGTGTGTGTGTTTTGAAAATGTTTTTGAAGAAAATGCCTTGTCTTAGGCAACCATTGTAATGACTCATGTTTGAGTGTTTTACAAAGGTGTGTATCTTTTCGAAAAGATGTTTTAAATGTTTTTGAGAGTTTGTTTTGAAAGTGTTTGTGGAGTGTGGTTTGAAAAGTAGGCAAGTGTTTTTGCAAGTTTGATCAAATAACTAAGAGTTTGTCTACCCCTATTGTACTCAAAGGTTTTTCTCATGTTTTAACCCTTTTTTAACAATTTTGTTCCACCATTGTATTTGATGGACAATCTTGCGTTTAGGATGTTTAACGGGACAGGCGCGGGTCATCGTATGGATCATGAATGCAATGATGCCAAGTGTCTTTGGCAATTTTGTTTGAAAGGACTATGATCATTTTGATAGGCAACTTTCGAAAGCGTCATCGAGGGACTTATGATCATTTGAATTGTTTTGCCAAAGAAACTCGACGTGCAAGCATGGCCCATTTTGGAAGGCAACAAGCGGGATTACCCTAGGGGGTGCAAGTGTGATTGTGTATTGATTTCATGTATTTGTCTTGTATTTCGTTATCTAGCGTTTGATTTTATGTACATACAAACCCTAGGTCTAACCATGGTATATTTGAAAGCGGTAAATTGCGGGAATTTAAAGTCTACGCTATTACAAATAAGTATCCGAGAGTGGGGGTACAAATGTTTACAAATGGGGATGAGACTTATAGGAGAGTAGTGTCCAAATAATTACAACCAAATCGAATTGCGCAAATGTAATATGTAGTGTATAGCAATGTATAAGAGTAGAATAATGTAAATGTGTCAATGTAAAGTAAATGTATTGATGTATTTGTGTATTGTAACTGTGTAAGTGTATGATTTATTTACGAGTGGTGGAATGTGAATTTTAATGTATTATTAAGCATGGTGTTTATTTAATGTTATCATTTTGTATTTTTGTTTAATATGCACAAAGAAAATATTTTAAGAAAAGAAAATATTTAACTTAAAGAAAAATTATGTATTGATGTAATTATGTACAAAGTATTTTAAGAAAAGAAATGTTTTAAGATTAAGAAAATGTTTTAAGTTAAAAAAGAAAAAATTAATGTTTTGGTGTATTTTAATTAATGTATTATTATCATGTTTTGTATTTTGTTAATTATGTATAAAGCAAAATACCTTAAGAAAAGAAAAGTATTATGTATTAATGTACAAGAATAAAATATTTTAAGAAAAGAAAATATTCAAATTCTATATATTGATGTCTTATATTAAAGAAAAGTATTTCTTATGTATTTACCAATTAATGTATTTTAATTAATCTTTTTATGTACAAAGTTTTAATTATATCATAAAAAAAAGATGAATATTGTCAATTAAATTTAATATTAACAAATGGTTTATTTAACAAAAATAAGTTGTGTAAAAATGTCATGTGATAAATAAAAAAAAGGTGTTAATTAAAAAAGAATAGAATGGGCCTAAAGGAGTTATGCTGGCCCAAATAAATGATCAGAATAAAAAGGAAAAAAGGGGTGCGCTTGTTAGTTTGACAATGGGCTTACGCGTTTCCGAAAGGGCAAGGCCCAAAGCAAGTTGACAAATGTTTTGCAAAGGGTTTGAATGTTTGTGTTCATTTGGAATGGATTAGGGTTTGTAACAGAGGCGCGCCGTTCTCTTCATTTCATTCGTTCCTCTTCATCTTCCTCAACGTAAGGGCCATTGAATCGAGACCCTCCGCCTAGGGCCACCAACGCCATCGTCCGTCTTCCTTCCTCCATGGATGAGCGTAGTAGCGCCAAGAAACGGTAAAAACAAATCTTTTTTATGCCTTATCTCCTTCTGATTTCATGTTTTGATTAAGTGCTATTATTGTTTCTGATTGGGAAATATTGTTGTTTGTTTATGTTGAGATGTATGAAAGGAAAGAAAAGAAGTTTCACTACCTTCGTTGGAGGGGGACAAAGGACTTGGAGGCGCTTCCGGTGGCTTGACAGCGAGGGGATGGTGATGATGAAGCTAGCTTGCTTGGGACCCTGGTATTTCGTATTTTGTCTTTTATGTCTGCTTGCTTTCAATGATGTTTGTCTGAGATGTTCTGTATGCCTAGACAGTTTCCTCTCTTCTTCTCTATTTACCTCAGTTGCCTTGTATGCTTCAAATGCTTTGTATGCTTTGAATATCTCTGAGATACTGAGTTGCCTTGGATGATTTCTTTGCCCAGTGATGAACAAAATTCGGAGGGCTTCTGTTGCCTTACTCTGTATTGCCTTGAATGGTGATATTTGGTATGCTTGCCCTGTTTCCTTGAAATGCTTGTCTGCTGATATTGATGTGTTATGGTTCTAAACCCTATGATGAAAGTTTTCTGAGGGTGTGTGTTGGTTTGGAAACTGATTTTGGAAAGGGCTTCCTGTTTAGGCTTTTGACAGTTTGTGTTGTTTAAGGCCTTTGCAGTTTTAGGTTGGTAAGGCTTGGACAGGTTAAGCCTGGCTTCTGGTTTATGCACAGGTTCTTGGCTTGGCAGGTTAAGTTTAGTGTGAGGTTTGGATATACTGATTTCTGTTTGAATGGTAAGGCTTGAGTTTGAGGTTTGTATCAGAGTAGGCAGGTTTGACAGGTTGATGGCCTTTGTTTACAGGTTAGGGGCTTGGCCTTTTACAGGTTAGGCTTTTATGGACCTGTTTGTGAGTTTCAGTAGGTTGATTGTTTAAGGCATATGCAGGTTAGGTTTGTTGTGACGTTTTTATGTTTTTTGTGAACTGGTTTTTGAGCAGGTTCAGGATTTGTGTTTACTGAGTTTAAACACATGTTTTAGGCTGGACAAATCTGGGCTTTGAAAGGCTTTGATGCAGGTCTGGTTTGTAATGAGCTTAGTTGTCTTGTCTGGTTTCAGCAGGGTGGAGGCTTGGGAACTATTACAGTTTTGTGAGGTTCTCCCTTTTGTTTATGTTGTATCTGCCTTCTCTTACTGTGTTGATACCAGTTTCTTTTATATATTTTTTGTCCTTTCAAGCCTAAACCTGTAAGCCTACCTTCTCTTTCTCTCTTCTCTCCAGATTTTAAGCATTTTAATATTGCTTAGATTCGTCCTTAAATTCTGAAAAGGTAGCTGGCTTTTTGGAAAGTGATGACTTGACATGTTGCTTGCAATGCATGTTTACTCTGCATACTTTATCTCTTCTTCCAGATTTTATGCTTCCTTGACAGCCCTTTTTGATAGCCTTTTTGTACTTTGATATCTTGATATCCCTTGACAGCTTTGGACAGTTAGTTGCTTTGACAACTTTTGACTTGGTTTATGCCATTCAGTTTGGTGTGCCTTTGGATTTTATTTGGCATTTTATGAACTATGCAGCTTTGGATATTTTTCAAATGATTTGCCTCCTTTGGTTGAAAACTTGAAACTAGGCAGCATGTGTGACAATTTTGAATTTGTGCAAATTATACTTTTGTACATTTCATATCTTTTTCTTTTGCAAGCATTTTTCATCCCTCTCTATGAACCGGGAGAAATCTCGTGATTTGCAGAGAGGGCAAACTGATTCCGGCCAGTTGCCTTTAATGATGAATCTTTAAATTACTGTCTGTCTTTTTAATTTTATCTGCTTTGACTTTTTCTTTCTTTTCTTTGTTTTGCAGATAAAATCAAACGAGCAGAGGGAGCATTTGGATAGAAGATGAAGACTTAGAAATTAGGATGAAATTTTATTTCAATTGTAATCATTGTGACTATTATTATTATGAATACTTTGTAAATAAATACTGTATTCAAATAACAATTGTAACAAATAATTAAAGATGAATAAAATCCAATCTTGATCAGTTAATTCTTTTTCTTCTTTTCAAATGTTTATTTAATTGTTTATAACCCTTAAATTATAATAAAATGGAAATAAATCCCAATTATTCTAATCTTAGAATAAATAAACAATTGATAAACACTGTGGCCTTGACATCAATCAATAATAATCCCGGCGCTTCAAATATCCAATGCACAGTTAATCAAAACAATATCCAGATATTTATCCTTTTACTGATCAAATCAGACACTGTAGATTCTCAATTTAAGTACCTCAGCCTTTATCTCATCTCAAATAAAATGCCTTAGCCTTTACTGATTAAACAGAACACTGCAATTTTCTTGATTCAAATGCCTCAATCCAAATCTCAGAGTAAACTGAAAAGAACTGTAAAATTAATTCTTTCTGCGCGCACAAACCCTAGTTCTTGATTAAATGTCAAAGAAACGTTCGCCTGATTAAAACCTAAGCCAAACTCAAACAAAACCCTAGCAATTTGCTTGAACTGTTCCAGAGCCATGAAAACCCTAATTTTGTCTGACTGACGAGAAAAGTCTGTTTGACCGATTCTTGAACCAGTCTGAAAAATCAAGAAAAGTCTGAAGCTGTGATTTCTTGTGGAAAAATACGAGGGCAAATTTTGGGGTACAACAGTCCCCCATAAACTCTTCCTTTTTTCTGCACTTTGCATGTGCATAAAATACACTCTTTCTTGGCAAATCTTTAAAACGCCTCTAATAAAATCAAAATCCTTTCGTAAAGGTAAAAGATACAAACAAATTAAATTTTATCTTTCTTGCCTTTTGGCTTTTCAATTTCAAACTGGATGTATTATTTTCCGCTCTACGCAATATGATGTGTAATTCCCCAAGGGTCGGGCTGTATTATATCTACTTGCTACGAGTTACGATTATAACATTATCCGCCTTCGAGCATTTTTTAGCAAATTAATTCCTTTCTACTCCAGATGCGTGAGTCTCCAAAGGTCGGGCTGCAGGTAGAATGCAAAATTGATATCGTTCCATAAAAAATAAAAACCTACCAAAACTATTGAGCCGAACAACGGTTGCTTTGATTCCTTAAAAGGGATACGTAGGCAGAGTATTTTGTGGGGTCTAATCGAGCACAATTTGTAAATACTTCTTTCTTTTCCCCACACTTTTTCTTCTTTCTTTTACATACATACCTTGTACAACTTAGATATAGATTCTTACACACTCATTAGCTAAACAACAAGAATGGATACTGTAGAGTACTGTGAACGTGTGGGGTGCTAGTACCTTCCCCTCATGTAACCGACTCTCTTACTCGATTTCTTGGTCGAAAGACCGTGATTTATCCCTTTCAGGTTTTCTTTGATATTTCTTTTCTCCTTCGTGAGATAAATAGATATTTGGTGGCGACTTCATTGATTTTTATCTGATGAGTTTTGTCTAATTCCTTCAAGAGGTATTCACGGTTTAAATGTTAATACGTTAAGTCGAGAAGTAGTTTATCAAGCACATTTGTATATATTGAATAACCTTAGTGAAGTTGATCCTTACTTGACCGCCACAAAGCTCTTATAAAGGAAAAATACCCCTAGATGAATGAAAAATTGATGTTGACGGAGCATAACAGAACTTTCATATATTGGTTTAATGAAAGTATTTCTAATGAGAATGGTGCATCAGATAATTGCAAATGGTTATCACGTTTGCCTAAGTTTAATGTAATTATTTGGAGTGCATACGACATCAGAAAATATTTGTTCTGTACAAAATCAAAGGATGATTGTAACACCATAAAAAATAGTGGTGTTATGATTGAGGCTGAATCCATGTACTTTTATAGTTCCAAAGATAACAATCCAGTACTAACATCTAGAACGTTCTTTGGGATCATTGAGGAGATTTTTGAGATTGACTATGTTTCTTTTAAAGTGCCTTTATTTAAGTGCAGGTGGAATGACAATAAAATTGGAGTAGAAACCGATGAATTAGGATTCACAAGGGTTGATCTTCAAAAGAAAACTTAAAGAACGAACCATTCATCATGGCGAACCAAGTCAAACAAGTTTTTTATGTCACTAATCCATCTAACACTAGATGGTCAACTCTTCTTCAAGGAAAACATATTTCTGATAGTACTGATGAAAATCAAGATTTTAACTACGAGACTCCTTGTTTAGCAACACGTGTAAGTCAATAATCAGAAGAAAATTAATTAGATGATGTGCATGTTATTCGCCGTGATCATGAAGAGGGCATATAGGAAAACTAGTAAGTAAATGACTTATTGATTTTGTTTCTTAATCATTTGTTTTAGTTTTGATGTAAAATTATAAAGTGTGTGCCATTCTGAGTTTGCATATGGTGTAATAAATGAATATTTTTGTTTCAGATTAAGGAATCGGCACACCATTTTAGGTTTACATTGGTTATGTATTTTGTATTATGTATTATGTATTATGTGGTTCATATTTTGTAATTCAGGTGCAGACGACAGTAGAAAAAAAGTTATAACCTCTCGGTTTCCCAAACAAACTGAAGTAGTAATATTGATATATTACCTCGGTTCATCAAAAAACCGAGTGTTAATAATTGGCGTGCCATCAAGTAATGAAAATAATAAAAATATCGATAATGGGAATCAAACCCACGTCTAGTTAACATAACCCCTCAGCATTTTAATACTTGAGGTGATAAGGGATAAACTTTAATGACGCCCTTATTTACCTCGATTCCGTAACGACATCAAACACATTTCACGTTCGACGTTAGGTGTATTTTTTATAATGTTAATTCCTTAATGCTTAATATGGTCTACCACTTCAAGAATATTGAGTTCCTCAACCACACTTGGATTGTACGCATGTTGTTTCACCATAAGCATGTTTTTGCACTTTTCATCAAAGAAGGTGACATCTTTTTCATCAATCAAAGCCAAAACATTTTCAGATTCATGCGATGCAGAAGGAGCCTTACCCTTGCCCTTGACATTCCCTTTGCTCCTTGTAACCTTTGGAGGCATGGTGAATTTTGAAAATTTGGTTTGCATAGAAGGTGTTTGATGAAACTTTTGAATGAACCAACTTGTTTGAGAGATTTTTTATTACCTAAAAATCTAAAATTCTAAACAATGATGTAACAACACACAAAAACGACAATACAACAACAAATGATTGCAAATTTGTGAATTATAGGATGTGAGTGTTTTTGAGAAAGTGAAAGAACAAGAGTTTTATAGAAGAGAGATTTTAGTGAATTTTTAATGACTAGTTGGTAAAAGAGAGTCCAAGTTATTCGTAAACTTTAAACGAGTCGCTTTTAAGATTTAAAAAGGTTCATATCAAACTCGAGTCGAATTATGAGTTAAACAATTTTTATCGAGTTGAATCAAGCTAAAACGAGTTTGATTTGACTTGAATCATTTCTAGACCAAATATTCTCTAAAATAAACTGATTTTGTTAAGGCAAAAGGCTCATTTTGGTCCCTTAACTATAGGTCATGGTTCACTTTGGTCCCTTATCTTTTTTTTTTGTGCCAAAATGGTCCCTTAAGTTTCAAAGTGCAACCACGTTAGTCCTTTCGTTAGTGAAACGTTAGTGAAATTCAAAAAGTAGAGTCCAGGTGGCATTTGTCATGCTTGAAGTGGCTTGTTGGAGGTAAGTGGCAGAGAATAAGGATAGAAAATCTCCTAAAGCTGAAGATAGCATATGCATGTTCTGTTTGCACAAAATGAAAGCCAAAGGAAAGAGGAAGAGGCTTGCGAAGAGGCTTGCTAAGGTGATTCCGTAGGTGATTCTCGGTATGTTAATATTGTTTTGTCTTTGTTTCTGGGTATTTAAATTGGGATTCTGAATATTTGTTATGGGGTTTCCGGAATTTAGGTTTAATGGATGAATTTCTGAAACTCGTAATCCACCACAGTGGTGAGTTCGTTGATCAAGAGCTTAGTATCTATGAAGGAGGCCTGGTATCTGAATTGTCAGTAGATGTTGATAGGTGGAGTTACTTTGAGTTAGTTGGTGTATTGAAAGACTTAGGTTATACGGATAATGTAGAGAAAATGTATTACAAAGACCTACAATTTGGGATGAATGAACTAGTTGATGACAAAGGTGCCCTAGAAATTGCAGACCTATACAAGATGCATCATGTTGTTTATGTTTACATTCAACATAGTTTGTATCAACCTGAGTATTTTGATGGTCCTGTTGAGGAGCCTGAGAACATTGTAGATGAGATAGAGGAGTTGCTTAGCAAGCTGCATGATGACATTGATGGAAAGTTAAAGGAGACTGTTGTTGGTGTGGATGAAGTAAATGATGGATTGAATGATCCAAGTGTTATTGTGGAACAAAGCAATGTTGGATTGAATGATGAAAATATAGGGGTGGAAGCAACAAATGTTAAGGTGGAGCCTGTTGAAGTGGGGCCAAATACTGATGGTCAGTTGCACGATGAATCCAATTTTGATGACAGTGAGGATGAGAGTTACCAGTATGATAGTGACCTGGAAGTAGCCTTTGAAGATGAAACTGATGGTTATGAGGAGATTGATAAAAATTAAATTGCATACCTGGATTTGTATGACAGTAATGAAATATCAAAAGGAAAAGGAAAGTGCAGCAAAGTTATAGAGGAATATAAGGGGAGTGACAATGACAGTGAGGATCTTCAAAGTGGCTGTGACAGTGATGATAGTAGTGGGGTTAAAAGGAATAAATACCCGATTTTCAAAGAGATAAAAGATATGGCCAATTACAAATGGGAATTAGGTATGTATTTTACTTCAAAGGATGACATTAAGGAAGTTGTTGCCTCATATTCTGTTCAAAATGGAAGAGTCCTCAAGATCATAAAAAATGATAAGAAAATGGTGAAGGTGAGATGTAAGGAAGGTTGTGAGTGGGAGGTTTATTTTGCCAAGTTATTAAATGAGGAAACCTGTCAAATAAGGAAACTAATTGACAATCATAACTGCAGCATGGAGTATAATGTGAGGATGTTAAGCACAAAGTGGTTGAGCAAGAGGATTCAGAATACATTGAAAAACAACCTTGGGTTGAAGGTCCAGGATATTAAAGAAAAGGCATTAAGGAAGTGGAATATAGGTGTAAACAAGACTAAAGCAATAAGAGCAAGAGTGGCTGCAAGGAATAGGGTTCATGGTTCCTTTTTGGGTGATTACACTAGGATATATGACTATTGTCATGAACTGCTAAGATCCAATCCAGGGTCAACAATTAAGATGAATGTAGAACCTGCTCTAGAAGGTGCTGATGATCAGAGATCCTTTTTTAAAAGGCTTTAGATATGCTATGAAGGATGCAAGGAAAGTTTCAAATTATGTAGGCATGTGATAGGATTGAATGGTTGCTTTTTGAAGGGGCTTTGTGGAGGTGAAATTCTGGAAGCTATAAGAAGGGATCCTAATGATCAGATGCTTCCCATAGCACTTGCGGTTGTTGAAGGTGAAAATAGAGATAGCTGGACATGGTTTTTGAAGCTACTGATTAATGATCTTGGGGGGTGGACAAGAGTGTCGCTCATACACTTTCATTTTAGACCAACATAAGGTACACTAAATACTTCACTGAATCTTTACATTTATATGATTGTTTTCTTGATAATTCACCATTAGTTATGAAACTATTTTACAGGGACTTTTACCTACAATGGAAGAGTTGCTGCCTAATGTTGAACATAGATTTTGTGTTAGGCATCTGTATAACAATTTCAGGAAGAAGTATCCTAGAAAAACATTCAAGAATCTTATCTGGAAGACTGCTAAATCTACATACTCACAGTTCTGTGAAAGAGAGATGAGGGCAATGAGAATGATCAGTGGAGAGGCACATCTCCATATGATAAAGACTCCACCAAGATATTGGTCTAAATCATATTTTAGGACTACCAACAAGTGTGATGCTGTGCTGAAAAATATGTCAGAGGCCTTTAATAGTGTTATTGTTGAAGCTAGGGCTAAACGACTAGTAATAATGCTAGAGGAGATCAGAACTTACATGATGGAGAGATGGGAAAAAAACAGAATGGGGTTCCAAGATATATCTGATAATGATATTTTTCCCAACATTAGAAAGAAGATGGACATAACAAGTGCCTACACAAACTTATGGCTTGTCAGGTATGGTCAGTTGTTGTTAACTGTTAATTGTTAAATGTTAATTGCAGACTGTTAACTATTAACTGTTATTTGTTAAATGTTAATTGCAGACTGTTAACTATTAAATGTTAATTGTTAAATATTAATTGCAAATTGTTAAATATTTATTGTTAAATGTTAATTGCAGAATGTCAGATGAGCATATGTTTGAAGTAAGGCATGTCAAAAACTCAGCTGAAACATTCACTGTGAACTTGAAGGATTACTTGTGCTCCTGCAGAAGGTGGGAACTCACAGGACTTCCATGTGTCCATGCCATGTCAGCCATGAAGAGTAGGAATTTTAAAGTTGATGATTACATTCCAGATTATTATAAGGTATCTAGGTACAAGGAAGTATATAGGTTTGTGCTTTATCCTGTGAATAGATCCAATCTGTGGGCCAAAACTTCATATCCTGATGTGCAGCCACCTAAGTTTAGAAAGATGCCTGGTAGACCAAAGAAAAAGAGAAACCTTGAGCAATGGGAGATTAATGGAACTGACAGAAAATTGAGAAGAACTGGTTTTATTGTAAAGTGTTCTTTATGCAATAAAACTGGACATAACAAGAAAACCTGCAAAGTCAATGCAACTCAAGGCACTGCATCTCAAACCACTGTAGCTTAAGGAAATGCAAGTCAAGCCAATCCTATACAAGGCACTGCATCTCAAACCACTGCAGCTCAAGGCAATGCAAGTCAAGCCAATGCTACACAAGGCACTGCATCTCAAACCACTACAGCTCAAGGCAAGGCAAGGCAACACAAGGCAATGCATCTCAAACCACTGCAGCTCAAGGCAATGCAAGGCAACACAAGGCAATGCATCTCAAACCACTGCAACTCAAGGAAATGCAAGGCAAGGCAAGGCAACACAAGGCAATGCATCTCAAAGCAATCCACCTCAAGGCAAGGCAAGGCAAGACAACATAAGGCTCTGCAAGGAAAGGCAAGGCAACATAAGGCTCTGCAAGGCAACTCAATGCAAGTCATGTTGGGACCAATACAAGTCAGACTGGGACAATAAAAGTTTTTACATCTCAAACCAATGCAAGTCAGGTTGCAGCAACACAAGCATCCGTTGCATAGGATTACATGAATGTAACTCAGTCTTCATAAGGAAAGTCAGTACCAGGGCAAGGCATAAAGGAGAAAGCTAGTGGAACTAGAAAGCTACAAAAACTAGGTGTGAGAAGGCCCTTTGTACCCCCTGGACCAACAACAAGACTCTCAACATCCAGGAATGCAACTGGTCCTACCACTAGGAGATCTACTCCAACCAAGAGAAGCACATTAAAGAGGACCATCTAGTTATCATTTTAGAGGTTATGTATTTTGAAACATGTCTATGTAACCTGTCATTCTGTCCACCTTTTGGAACATTTCATTATGTCAACCTTTTGAAAAATGTCTGTGTAACATGTCAGTATTTTGGAACATACTTATGTAACATACTTATGCAACAAATGTCAACTACCTATTTTCAGTTTAACTAATCTGTTGTGTTCATTTACTGACAAAATGTGCCCAAAATCATGTTGCTACAATTAACAATATGCCAAACTGGTCTGCTTTGATTAATGATATGCCAAACAAAACAATTCTTATTAAACTGATAACATATGTTACAATTACACATAAGCTTGCACATTAATTTCCCAAACAGATAAAATTACACACAAACTGCTACATACTTCTACTTCTAATACAAGTTAACAACAAATACACATAACACTACAAAACACAAAATCTTCAATGTTTTTTTCCACTTCAACATCTTGTTGAGTTGAATTTGAAGTTCTAACACAGCATCCCCTAATTCTTCATTTCTAAACCTTAAACTTTCGTACTGATTCTTGGTTTCATCTAAACCTTTGCTATGCTTTCCAATCTATTACTCAAAACTTGGTTTATGTCTTCTGCCAATTCCTCTGCCAATTCCTCGTGAAACCAATGGAAGAAGCCACATCCTCTTTGCAAGGAGCCCTGCAAATTTCACAAACTGCTCAAACTCTATTTACATCTTCTAACACACCCAAACCAAAATTAGGGCTTACCTTGTAATTGTGACAACCCAAAATTTCCTTCCACAATTCTTCTCAGTCGTTGCCCTACGTAGAACAATATTGTCTCCGCAACGACAAAGTGGTGCGATCCGCGAACTACTGTATACACCCGACTCAATACTTTCTGATTGACAGAGCTTCATTGGGGAAGATGAATGCTTTGTATTCATGGAGAAAGAGAAGAAGATGAAGAAAGTACAACAATTTTTGGGAAGGAGAACGTTAACAAAATTTTGTGAAGGAGATTTTGAACCACTGTCAAATACGATGTCTGCATGTAAAGAAGAAGAAAATTGTCAGCTCACTTGCCACCTCACGCAAATAAACAGACGTTGGAGGCCAATTAACGAAAGGACTAACGCGGTTGCATTTTGAAACTTAAAGGACCATTTTGACACCAAAAAAAAAAAAAAGGAACCAAAGTGAACCATAACCTATAGTTAAAGGACTAAAATGAGTATTTTGCCTTTTATTAATAATAAATGTAGAGTAGCATCCAATTGAGATAAAAACTGTAATTAATATCTTTCTCAATTTATCTTTTTCTCATAAATTAACTTTTCAAATACATATTAAACATTGTTATAGGCATGTTATAGTGGGGAGATAAATCATCATAACAAGAAAAATGACCTATGTCCACATTAAGTTAGAATTGTTTTACTCATGGACAACAAATGACCATCACTAAAATTAAGTTTAACGTTTGATTATTAATATTATTGATTAATCTTAATTATTAAATTATTATTATTATTATTATTATTATTATTATTATTATTATTATTATTATTATTATTATTATTATTATTATTATATTTTTACAAAATTAATTTTTATTTTAAGTACTAAAATAAAATTACTCAGAGCTTTAAAAAAACCAATCTTTCTCTCATTCTCAAAACTCATAACTTAGAATCCACGAACCCTTGAAGAGTGATATGTTTACTTAATATTTATATCACTTTCTGTTATGTTCCATTTATTTATTATTTTAAACATATCTAGACCATTTGTTGTGTCTTTGGCACAGGAATAACATGTTAACACAAACTTGTTTTCTAGATGTTCAATTCATCTTTTGTATTTTCTTTTCAACTACTCTTAAAATATTTTATACCAAAGTTTATTGAATTTAAGTAAATAAATATTAGTATGCTAGAAATATAAGTAAAATCAATGTGCAAACTCATATATTATCTCCATATATATTAAAATAACCAACATAGTAAGACATAAAAGTGAAGTTTTTGTTAGAATTAATCTATAATTATTTTTCAACTCAATTCTTAGTGTAGATGCACATACATATGCCATTCATGCACTTTGGAGTTATACGAGGGATGCACATATCTCTTGGACAATCATATCTTTTCTTGCATAAAGTATAACCTGCTGTGATATCAAATAGCAACAAAAGAAACTTTACTAAAAGGTTTTGAAATATCGTGTATGAGAAACTTTATTAGAAGTTTGAGAACAGTGAAAAAAAATTACTTACCACAGTTGGTAACAACAAAGAGAGAAAGAAAGATGGTCAAAGCATAAAATAATTTTAGAATTTTAGTCATATTTTTCCTCAAATGAAGCAAACTGAAACGGTTCGATCATTTTATAGAAAAAAAATCAAAAGCTCTAAACTTTATTTTTTTTTTATAGAAAAATTTCTTAACTTATATCACTTATAAAATTAAAATTATTTTTTAAATGTATCTAAGAAATATTAATGTGGCGGATTTATCTCTTTCATTCACTCAATTGATCGCCTAATTAGTAATCATGTCACATAAAAGCTTAATGATCATCAAAGGTTGTTGTTCTTCTTTTAATTTTTACTAAAACTTCAATATATCAATAATGTCGTGAATGATCATTAAAGGATTTATCTTTTCACTCACTCAATGTGTTGAATGATGAAAGAAAAACTAATTGTAGAAGAGATGATTCAAAATGTTGAATTGAAGAGGTGACAACATAGTTTTTTCACAATTAAAAATATCAGGATATTTGTTGTGAAAAGCGATACTAAAAACAGAGTATAAACGAATTCTTGTTTACTAAGAAACTCATAAGGATAAAAAAAAAAAAAAGAGAAGCAATAAGAACATAAGGAATTAGTTATAAATTATTATTTTTTATTTTATCTTTGAAACAAGATTACAAGTGTTATAGAATAACAAATAACCTCTATCACCCTAATTAGGATTTGCATTCACTATGTCAAATAAGCACATAGACATCATTTATTTTGGCCATAGACATCGCTTATAAGCGTTGCCTATTCTTGCGCTGCTGTAACCATAGACAACGCTTTTAGTCTATGTGAAAGCGCTGCTTAATCCCCCCTTTAGACAACGCTTTATTGAATAAGCGCTTTCTAAAGGCCCATATAGACAGCGTTTTTAACAATGTAAGCGCTTTCTATTGTGTGCCTATAACAGCGCTTTTACTTTAGACAGTGCTTCCTCAAGCGCTGTCTAAAGTAAAAGCGATGCTATAGGCACACTATAGAAAAAATGTTGTCTAATGTATTTTTTATTTTATATTTTATATTTTAGGCAGCGCTTTATTTTGAAGTGCTATCTAAAGTCCCCTTTTATGCAACACTTTTGACAAGCGCTTTCTATTCCTCATAATAGGCAGCGCTTTTTGGTTTAAAGCGCTGTCTAATATTCACTGATTTTTTTAATATGTTCAGCTTATATTTTAAGCGCCCTGTATACATAATCACTTAAAATTTAAGCGTTGTCTTTCAAATTTGCACCATAATTTATAAATTTGAAGTTTAATCTACATATTTATATATATTTATAAATACAACTTTAATCTAACAATTTATATATACATAAATACAACTTAAAGAATTCAATAATTTATATAAACATAAATTTAAATATTTACATATACAGCTTTATAAACAAATAAATATGCACCAAATATACATATTATTATCTTCTAGAGTTGCTATCTTCTCTACAAACAACAACAATGAAGAATCTGAAATGAATCTATATATCTTCTACATATGCACCTACCTGAAACAAAACCAACAAAGACATTTATATCAGAACCAAGTTATATATATAACACTTAAAAATCAATGTAAAAAAAACAACATTGCAAAATTCCCGATTAAAATTCCCCGATTCAATGTAACAATCAATGTAATCCACCATTAAAAATTCCCCGATTAATACCATATAAACAAAATTTTGTTTGAATTTAAATTCAATATCATCCTAACTAACCTTCCACATGACAACAACAACATTGTAACAATTTACCACACTATGACGATATAGTATCTCATTAACTCAAACTTATATATACTCAAAATTCTCATCAATGAAAGTGTCACAATACCTTATAAAATTCTCATCTCAATAATGTATTTCCACCAATCCTCCTTAATTTCATCCAAATGATCTTTCGAATAAGTAGAACACTTGTATTGATCAAAGTACTACATAATATAATATAATATGATTTAGTTAAAACTAATTAATTAGATGAAATGTGTTAAGTATATTAGAATAAATCATAAGTTAGAAACTCATACCATGGATGGAATCTCTATTTGATTTAAAAGAATAGTTTGTTTCATA
Organism: Vicia faba; assembly: GCA_948472305.1. Classification (NCBI taxonomy): domain Eukaryota; kingdom Viridiplantae; phylum Streptophyta; class Magnoliopsida; order Fabales; family Fabaceae; genus Vicia; species Vicia faba. Next base: position 98,922 of record CATIWC010000839.1, on the reverse strand, counting down.
AACCTCAACATGAAATAACCGCAATCTATACCATTGCACTGACGAGGACACTACACATGGAAAAATATACAAATATATATCATCTCATATAATTTAACTTGTTTTATCAAGTAGCATCACTAATATAATCAAAATTATGAAAATATACATGCACACTAATCCATGTAATGTTGTTTGCCTTACTCTTTGGTACTTGAATATTTCTTTGTGATCTAAAAATTTGTATAACCCTAACAAAATATAAACGAAGATTTAGAACAATCTAACATAAAAAAATAAATAACTATACAAATGAAGTTTTAGAACAATCTAACTTACGTATCAACCATCTCCTTCATGTTTGGGTATTTTGTCAAATCGCCTTCTAACGAATCCAAATAATATACAACTTCTCTTATTGGATTGATCGCAATCAACAACCAGTATCCACTGTAAGATTAACAAAGGTTAGATTGAAACTTTCTACAAAATGTCAAAACACGAAAAATTATAATCGATGAAGTTTGAATAAAAATCTTACCCATTTCCAGTATTAAATGGAGAAAAAAAACAATTTTTCCGTATCTTGGTTGGCCATAAATGTACGGACAAAATACTCTTTTATACCATCTGGTTGTTGTTGGATTAATAGTGCATTGATATTGTTTGGAGATAAGAAGGAGAATCTTTGGTCCAATGATGCGGGCGCATCAAGTTGGCATACATGAAACTTAAACAAAAACATCATTAATATTAAGACCATTCATTGAAATTAGTAGATAAATTGTTCAATAAAAACGAAATAAAGTTGACCGGAGAATACCTTATGTATGTATTGACAACTCTGAGGCCTAATTCTTCATGTTTAAGAATTTGATCCACATCCTCTCTACTTATTGTTTCGTAATAGGAAAAACCAAAAATACCTTCCTACATAGGTATATTACGAGAACATCTGTCGGCCAAATATGAAATTCCCGTTAATGTCTAAAGGCACAACCTATACCGAGAAGCAGGCTTTTTTCTAGCCGTAGACTTTGCCATATCCTTTTTTTGTGCGGACATGTTACTCATATGGACTTGTTGCATATCTTTAACATGAATCTAAAGATCGAATACGTATAATAAGTTAGGTGATTTATAAGATCATGAATTAACCTTTTCTATGCATAATATATATCAATTTACCTCCTTTTTGGATGCATCTGACTCGGTCTGCGACTTAATCCCCTTATCTTTTGATTTGGATTTCGTGGGAGTCTAACATTACCATGAAAAAAAATGTACGTTAAATGGTCGTAATAATTTTCATAATAGTTTTCAACGCTGCAAATGTTAACATACCTCATCATCTATGCAAATGAGGCTTGACGACCATGCAACATAAGATCCTATTGCCTCTCCGACCAATATTGCATCTGAAATATCATCAGGAAACGATAAAGGCGCATCCCTCTCTATAGCAATTTCAATTGATAATTTCAAAAATCTAGCAGGGAGTGGTTTATGGTGAAGCACTTCTCCCAAGGCGTTATGCCCTTTTCCTTTGCCAACCATGCGATAAGTCGGTGATAATAAATATAGCTGAAAAGGTGAAATGCCCTAAACCAATAATAAATATGAAATTTTTAATGTTTATATATGTCAATTAAAAAAATCATGCTAATTCATAATAATATATGTTACCTCGGGAATTTTCTGTTGGAAATCACAATTGATATTATCTTTGTCACTAGTATCCTTGAACTCTGACCCTTGCCTTTCTAACATGTATTTTTCTTTGTCCTTTTCCAACTCACGAACTTTAGCTTTTAATTTTTCTAACTCTTCCATCACTTCTTTATTTCTACGACCTTTCTTCTTTTGATGATTACCCAAAGAAGTTTGAGTCAGCCTGAATCCCTTACCCCTCACATGACCAATATACTCAGGAACATTTAATACTCGACTAAGTATGCTCCTGCAATCCTGGTCTTCAGCTTGAGTTAAAGATTAAGATAGACTCTCCTGAAATTCATATGTATAGCGAAATAAATTAGTGGTGATTAAACTCATAAATTCTGCATTTTAATAAAATTTTGATTTAATTATAGGAATATTGATATACTTACACATTTCTCATAAATTTGAAGCACATCTTCCTTAACAACTTTATCCTTACCCACCCGGGCAACCTTCCACAGGACATGTTCCAGAAGAGATGTTTCTTGACTTTTCTCCTCTTCTAACTACACATTAAGAGAAATAATAAATCAATAATAGCACATGATGAATAAGTATATCATATCATTTATATATACTTACCAATATTTGTTGCATGCGTGCATATCCCATACTCCCTTTTCTGTATGGATACGGGGGACTTGATGCTCGTTGGCGATTCACGCCACTCACATCCTAAAAATATGAGGTTCTTCTTTTTTCTTTGAAGGTTTCCCATTCTTCAGGAGAAATCAAGCCTGCATATGTCTTTGGAAGTTCTGCATCGATAAAATTGTTATCAGTATCCCTAAGAAACTTGTTTGTCAAAAAAGATTGAAACCCTCTTAGTCTTTTTCCGGCCAATTGAAGACAATATGATTTTCGATCATCACCAATGTTAAAAGACCTCTACAAAAAAACATACATAGAGTGCATTAGTAATTTATATACATAAGCATCAACAAAAATGAAAGACATCACATATTACACCTGTATTGCAGTCCATATTTTTTTAATGGGTTTCAGCTCACGCCTTCTCCAATCATCACAAGTGATTGGAACTTCTCTCCTCACAACAGAACCAATGTAACTTGTCAATATTAAACTGCTAGACTCAATTAGCTGTTTATCTTCATTCCAATGTACGTCAAATTGGATACCTTTATCTCTTGCACGAATTATTGACTTCATAATTGTTATTCCATGTCTAATCTCATTCTCCACATCACGAGTTGTTTCATTTCAATCAATATTAGAAGCGGGATGATCTTTTTCCTCATTAGAAGACGTTTCACCTGTAATATTAAAGAAAAACATAAACACCATATAAAATTCAAGTAGCATTGAATGAATAGCCAAAAAGTAAAAACATAAACACAATATAAAACCATAAACACAATATAAAAACAAAAACACAATTTTATTGAATGACATAACATATAAAATTTCACTAGTACCTTTTCCACTAACATATCTTTCTTTTTTTGGTTGGAATATGAATTACTTGGCTTTTAATAACTCAGACAAATGGATTGATCCAAATTCCCTCATTATGATCATTTCTAATATATGATTCATCCGCTGTAATATTCTCATCTTGATCATTTCGTACATACGACTCATTACCTCTAACATATGACTCATTCTCAACATCAACATCACTTTGATTTACATTGTTATCATCAATCACTTTGTTAGATAAATGCACTATAGACCATTTGGAACTTGTCAGATCAGTGACGTAGAACGCTTGTTTAGCTTGAGAGGCTAGAATAAAAAGCTCATCTTTGTACCGCACCTTATTAAGATTCACTTGTAAAAATCCCGACTTATCCATCCGTATACCGCTATTATGTACCCACTTGCAACCAAAGATAGGCATTTGAAACTTCTCATAATCAAACACCCAAATGTGCTTGATGACCCAAAAATATGACAAATTTTCATATTTGGGGTTTAAGTCATTCATACTCGAAATGTGCATTGCTTCAGCTAAAACAGTGACACCACTATTTTGCATAGTACTTTTATCATCTTGTTCTTTGGTATAAAATGTGTATCCATTAATTTCATATGCGCTATAAGAAAACACGAGAAAACTCGGACCATATGCTAAATATCTCAACCTTTCTGTTATTGAAGCGAGATCTAAATCAAACTTTGAATAAATATGATTTTTGAACCATTGTATAAAACTTTGATTATACTCTCGTACTATCCAACTTTCATTTCTATTCGGATTTAAACCCCGAAGTACATCCTTGTGCATTTCAACATACGACTAAACCTCATTGTCATTGTTGAGAACATATATGTGCACTTGATCCTGTCCAACCCTTGATACAATAATAATTTTATTTCTGATTAAATTTTTTCCTTCCTTCCTTTCGATAATATGAGATTTGGGTAGTCCGATGGATTGAACATCGGTCAAATATTCAGTACAAAACTCAACCGCTTCTTCAACAACGTATCGTTCAACCATACAACCCTCTGGCCGACTTTGATTTTTCACGTACCCTTTTAATATTTTCATATAACCCTCAACAGGGTACATCCATCTTATATAAGATGGTCCATACAATTGTGTCTCTTTCACAAGATGAACAACAAGATGTACCATAATATCAAAAAATGAGGGAGTAAAATATATTTCAAGCTCATACAAAGTAATAATTATTTCTTTTTGCAATATTGGTAAGATCTCAGGATCGATCACCTTACTACAAATTGACCTGAAGAAAAAACACAATTTAGTTATGGAGCTTCTTTTTTTTTTGGAAAAATAGAATGTATACCTATTGGTAGAAAATGCTCCATTATAACATGTCAACCATGTGTCTTTAAACTCTTTAACTTGATGTCTTTCATAGACACAAGTCTTTTAATATCTGAAGAGTAACCTTCTGGAACTTTAACTTCACTTAGAAACTCACACAATATTTTTTTCTCCTTTCTAGATAAAGTATAAGCAGCAGGAGGCATATATGTTCGGGTTCCTTTCTTCATGGGTCCTAATTTAGTTCTTATTCCCATTTGTATCAAGTCCTTTCTTGCTTTAAGGCCATCCTTATACTTTCCTTGTATATTGAGTAACGTACCAATAACACTTTCAAATACATTTTTTTCAATATGAATAACATCAAGAAAATGTATTACATACAACGACTTCCAATACGGCAATTCAAAAAAAAATTGACCTCTTCTTCCACCCACCTTTGACAAGCGTACGTGCAAAATGCTTGCCAAACTGGGTACTCATATCTTTCACCTTTTCAAAAACTTGGTCACCTGTCAAAGTAAGCGGAGCTCTATCATTTTCTTGGATTTCCATTGAATGCCTTTCTCCATCCACGGTAGTGATGATTAGAATTTAAGAATCTACGATGACCGAGAAATACATTCTTTTGACAAAATTCCAATCGCTTCCAATTTGTGTGTTCTTTACAAATAGGACACATTTTTTTACCTTTAATTTTATACCCTGATAGATTTATGTATGCCGGAAAATCATTAATTGTGCCAAACAACATCGCCCTCAAATTGAAACTTTCTTTCCTATATCCATCATAAACCTCCACACAGTTCTCCCATAAAATCTTTAAATCTTCGATTAACAGTTTCAAGTAAACGTCTATGTCATTCCCTGGTTGTTTAGGTCCAGAAATTAACATAGATAACATCATATACTTTGCTTCATACATATCCATGGTGGAAGATTCTAAATCATAATAATCATAGGCCATGTGGTATGTGAGATACTTTGAAGACCATGCGGATTCATTCTATCAGTAGATAATGTCAAGCGAAGGCTTCTTGCTTCACCTCTAAAATCAGGATAATCATTATCAATTTTCAACCACTGTGATGAATCTTCCGGATTTCGAAACTTTCCATCAATAATTCTTTCATATGCATGCCAAGTCAAGTGTCTTGCATCAGTTTCACTACGAAACATGCATATAAATCTCAGAATTATTGGAAAATACCATAAGACTTTTGTTGGAGACAATTTTTTCTTATATCGAGATAAACCGCATTTAGGGCACTCATTTAATGATGCATATTGGTTTCGAAACAAAATGCAATCATTTGGACAAGCATGTATCTTTTCATATCTCATGCCAATAGAGCACAACATTTTTTGGCCTCATAGGTTCGATTAGGAAGAACATTATCCTCCGGAAGCATATCTCTCATAATGGCTAATAACTCTGAAAAAACTTTTATCCGACCATCCATTGCCCGCCTTTAAGTTGTACAACTTTAATACCAGGGGCAATCTTGTGAATTTAGTGTAACCTTATTCCAAAGTTTCTCTGCATTGCTTACCAACCTCTCAAACATTTTGGGACAATCCTGGAGATCTTCTTCAAGTGCTTCTGCAATCTCTTCGACTCGATCATAATCACATGTATCTGTGTCATTGTCGTCTGAAGCATATGCCGTACTATCCCACGGTTCAACATTCTCGTAACTTTTCTCACCATGGAATATCCAACATGTGTAACTTCGATAAATTCCACGCCTCAATAAATGCGATGGCAACCCAACTGCGTCAACCTGACCTACAAAACAACAACTTAAGCAAGGACATTTCATTCGATTGGCGTCTTCGGCGTGTTCAACATCAAATTTAACGAATTTCAATACCCCATTCTCATACTCCTTGGACAATCGATTGGCAGACATCCATTTTTATCCATAGTCTTACTATTAAGTAAGCTAAACAAAAACAATACTTAAAAAAAGGACAGGGACTAAAAAGCTTAATACCAATTAGGCATATTCATCGAAAATAAAAATACTATAATTATTCAAGAAACTATAGCAAATTAAAAGAACAACTAAATACCTGTAGAGAAGTCAGCAACTTCAGAAACCACACAGTGTAATATTCTTGGAAACACTCAGAAACTCCACTCTTCACAAGTAACATATATAAATGATCAATTAGTTTCATTGTAATAAAAAAAATCTATAGAATAAGAATTATATTAGAATATTTATACAACATTAAACATATATGTATACACCATTAAATAATCACTAATTTTATTTTTAACATATATTTTACTAATAAAACAATATTAAACTAATAAAACAATATTAAATAATCACTAATATTTATACACCATGCATCAAGAATATTTATATTATCGATGGATCCAAAAAATCATCACTAATATTTATATCTATATTATTACTAATATTTATACACCATCAAGAATATATATTATCGTTTCTATTCTATATTATCACTAATATTTATATTATCGTTTCAACTTTACACTATCATCAAATAATCACTTATATTATCAACTTTACACCATCAACTATATGAGTTCTTTCAATTTCATTTTCAACTCTATGTGAAGTGATTTCAAATTCAACACTATAAGTGTTATTACGACAACCTCTCAAACCAAAATGTATAGCTCGATTAATTGTATAGGAACATATTTTTTCTCAATCAATACATGCAATATTCATTGTGACATTTACACAAACACCTTACATGTAAAACTCGTTGTGACATTTTCACAAACACCTTACATGCAAAAATCACATGTCACACAAAACACAACATAATGCAACATTATCAACACTAAATCAACACTAAATCAAGACTATCAACTAAACCATATGCAACATTATATATCAATATTATCAAATATATCAAAAATCATACCTAGAGAAGAAGAGAACCTTGGTCGTGAATGGGAGAAAGAATGAAACGGTCTTGAATGGAAGAAGGATGAGAACCTTGAAGAAAGGATGCAACTATTTTCATCCAAAACAAACAAAAAATCTCGTGAAAATGGGTTCCTGTTCATACTGTGTTGTTCGTGAAAATGAGTTTCTGTAAAATAATAACGTTACTGTGTAATAGTAATGATGGGCGTGTTTTATTTTTTTAATAACAGGACATTAGGAAGCGCTTTGAAAAAGCGTTGCGTAAGCCCACCCTTAGCCAACGCTTCTAGTAGAAAGTGCTGCTTAATCCCCCCTTTAGGAAGCGCTTTAACAAAGCATTGCGTAAGCCCACCCTTTAGGCATCGCTTTTAAAAAGTGCTTTGTAAGCCCACCCTTTAGGCAGCACTTCTCCAAAGCGCTACAGTACCTACCCCCTTTAGCAGCGCTTTATAAAACCACATTAATCCCCTTTAGGCAGCGCTTTGACAAAGCGCAGCTTAAGCCCACCCTTTAGGCAGCGCTTCTAAAAAGCTCTTTGTAAGCCCACCCTTTAGGCAGCATTTCAGTACCTACCCCCTTTAGCAGCACTTTATCAAACCATATTCACCCCCTTAGGAAGCGCTTTTTTAGAAAGCGCTGTCTAAGGTATACGACCAAATTCCTGTGTTTTTAAAATGGACTTTTAGCAGCGCTTTTGATAAGAACCGCTGCCTTAGGTGTGCTTTCTAATCTTATTTTTGGCGTAGTGATTGTGCAATGATGAGAAACTAGTATGCTATTCATAAGAAAACTAACACACTAAACTAATGGACTTTTACACAGAGATTCATTACAAACTAACCTAGGGAACAAGCTAACTTAAACAATTGGGCATAACAAACATGCCCAATTCGACATGCTAACGATCCTAGCATTTCGATAATTGCATACTTGAACATACTTTGACTACAATATTGCAGGTCTTTGACCCCAGCATAAGAACCAGCTTTGATCACATGCTTAGATCCTGTCAAATTTTCGAACCAAGAAGCTACCCTTTGATCATACTAGAGTTCGATCCAATATCTAAGAAATCTCCACCTTGGAAAAAACTCTATATCATCAAGGAAAAACTAGATTTTTATGCAACTTTATCAACTGCATACAGTGGAAAAACGTGCAACTTGGCAATATCCTGGTGATCATATCAGTAGTATTGTGATCTGTCAAAATATTTAGCACTTGGACTTCTCCATGCTCGATTACCCCTCTAAAAAAATGCAACCTCATATCGATGTGCTTGGTTCGCTCATGATAGTTGAATTCTTCAACAAATGTATTGCACTTTGACTATCACATTTAACAGTGATAACTCGACCTTGAAGTTTTAGCTCCTTAACAAAACCTTTAAGCCACAATGATTCTTTCATGGCTTTAGTGAGGGAGATATATTCCGCTTTAATTGTTGATAAAGCAACAACCTTCTGAAGTGTTGCTTTCCAACTAATTGTTGTGTCAAACATAGTGAACACATATCCATAAATATATTTTCTAGAATCCATACAACCCGCATAATCAGAGTCGACGTACCCTTCGATTACTGCTTTACTACTTTCACCATAAACTCCAACATAATTTAGAACTCTGTTCAGAGACCCATTTATGTACCTTAGAATCCACTTAAATGCTTGCTAGTGGGTCTTTCCAGGATTCGCCATGTACCTGCTTACAAGACTTACTGCATATGCTATGTCTGGTCTAGTACATACCATATCATACATCAAAGAACCTACTATGTTAGCATATGGAATGTTATTTATATAACCTCTTTCGACCTCAGTACTTGGATACTGATCTATACTTATCTTGATTGAAGGTTTGTCGTAGTCATAACAAGCTTTGAATTCGACATACCAAACTTGTCGAGAATCTTCCATAGTTATGCCTCTTGAGATAAGCATAATTCTGACTGCTTTCTGTCTTTCAGATGTTAATCCCAAGAATCCAGGATGCAACTCCTAGATCCTTCATGTCTAACTCCTTATTGATTTTATCCTTCACCTTCATTACATCCTCAACATTGTTTCTTGCTATGAGAATATCATCCACATAAAACAACAAAATAACAAGTGAATTTCCAGGTTGAAATCTGAAGTAAACACAGTGCTTGAACTGACTTCTAATGAAACCTATATGTGCCATAAACTTTTCGAATCTGTTATTCCATTGTCGAGGAGATTATTTCAGACCATATATTAACCCGCTTAGCTTGTACACATAATTTGTTTTCCCCTTTCTGCATACCTATCAGGTTGCTTCATCGGGATTATTTCATCTAGATCTCCATACAAGAAAGCAGTCTTCACATCCATTTGTTCCAGTTCTAGGTTGAATCGTGCCACCATGGAAATTAATATTCGAATGGACCTGTTCTTCACAATAGGAGAGAACACATTATTGAAATCGACACCTTCTTTATGAGTGAAAAACCTTGCGACCAATCTTTCCTTGTATCTCTTCGACATAACTTCTTTGATTTCTTCCTTAACTTTGAAATTTAACTTACAGCTGACTAACCTGTCTCCAGCAGGTTTCTTGATCAGTTCCAAAGTGTGATTATCATGAAGAGATTTCATCTAATCATTCATGGCCTTCAGCCATTCAGTCTTATTTTGACTCCTCATAACTTCCTTATAGTCTCTAGGTTCTTCATCTAGAACCTCACTTGTAGAGATTAAGGCATAAGCTATGAGATATACATACCCAAGTCTCTGAGGCGGATTGATGACTCTTCTCGACCTATCTCTTTCCAAAAGGTAGTTATCGATAGTTTCCTCAACTTCCTCAGTATCTTCAGCATCTTGTGCTTCTTCTTTGACTTGTTCTAGCATACACAATTCAGCATCGACACACTCTATCTCAACAAGAATATCTTCATGTTCCAGCTCTTCTTCAAATATTTCTGTACTTCGACCAACATCATCAGTTTCCTTGAAATCCATCTCAGCTTCATTAAAAACTACATCTCATCTGGTGATACACCTCTTGTGACCTGGCTCTAGGCACCATAGCCTATAATCTTTTACTCCTTTCGGGTATCCCATGAACATGCATCTCAAATCTCTAGGTTTGACCTTGTCTTGCCTAATGTGAGCATAGGCTACGCATTCAAATACTATAATTTTGTTGAGATCTGGTGGATATCCCGACCAAACTTATTTAGGTGTCTTCATATCTAATACAGCCGAAGGACATCTATTTATCAGATATGTTACTGTCAAAACAACCTCTGCCCAAAACACCTTCTTTAATCCAGCACTAGTAAACATGCTTATAACTTTTTCCAAAATGGTTCAATTAAACCTTTCAGCCAAACTTTTTTAAGGGAGTACATGCAGTAGTTATGTGCCTTGCAATACCAGAGGCTACACAAAAACCAGAAAATGCCTCATTGTAAAAGTCAAGGTCATTGTTGGTTCTTGACCTTTCTATCATTATGATTTTTTACCAGAGTCTTCCAACTTTTGAAATTCTCAAGCGTTTCATCCTTAGTGTTCTGGATGAATCAACTATGGATATAAAGCACCTTGCTTCTGAATATGATGGACACTTTGTAGGCCCCCAAAGATCAACATGAATGTAATCAAGGGATACATGTGTTCTTTGTTTACCTTTATTAAACTTCACTCTGCAAGATTTTCCAAGTACACAGGGTTCACAAAACTTTAGCTTATCGACTTTGTCTACACCAATAAGATTTTGTTTCCTCAATTTGAACAAACCCCTTTCACTGACATAGCCCAATATCGTATGCCAAATTTCCTTCTTCAACAAAGGTTTTGTGGTTACAACATCTTTATAACCACTTACAACTTCAGCCTCAAGGGTATACAAGCCTTGTTTCTTCACGTCTCTCAAGACTTACCCCTTCATGACTCTTAGGATACTTTTCTCTTCTTGGAAAATATATCCTTTGTTGTCAAATTCACCAAGAGAAATCAAATTTCTCTTAAAACCAGGTACATATCTGACTTCAGTCAACATTCTTATTGACTCATCATAGAGCTTGAATCTCACAAATCCAACACATGCAATCTTGTAAGTTTTGTTGTTTCCCATCAATACAGTTCCACCATCTTGATTGTAACACGCTTATAAACCCCATAATATAATCATGAATAAATTAAGAATAATTCATTAAACGTCACCACTCAAGGGTGTCACAATTCATAGAAAACATCATAACAACATTTCCGCTTCGTAACATGGGTTACGTCAATTTAAACATACATCTATTTACAGTTCATCGGTTTATTTAGAGACATCACAAAGGAAATTCATCGTGATATATCATAATAATTAACTTCTAAAAATTCATAACATTGGTCTCATCAATTATTAAAACCAACTTAAACAATCAAAATTGACATAGAGTAATGTCAACATCAAACAAAACATGACATCTATAAAATAGAGCATTCCCAACCCGATGTTACATATCAGAGAAAGACATGACTATGAAGCAAACTAAAAAAACACTCTAAATCTATCATCAACGCTTCTATGAACTACTCCTATTCACCTCTGTGTTACCCGCGTAGAGGCAACATTCAAATAGAAAGGGTGAGTAATCATGATTCATTATAAAAGAAATAAGGAAAGGATTAGTAGTTCAACAACATCTTCATATAACAACACATGATAATCATCGATACTTCATATTAACATAATACATCTTAGAATCATTTGCACATCTTTCATCATCAAAATATCATATAGTCACATACTTCACAATTATCATCATATCATAACTCATCAATGGAAATCATGCAATATCACATAGGATGTTAATGCAACACAATAGACTCAATGCATATGGTATCAAACTTTTTGATGAAGAATTGGTCATATCTCTCTAAAGATCCCCACTTAGGATCGATTCCTTCTTAGAACCGGAGCACATCATAAAACACACACAATCCACACAATAGGATTGAACAACAATGTCATATAAACGCGACCACGGTGCAATACGGTGGGAGAACTGACTTGTTTTTGTGTTTTATCACAAATGTTGCGGATAGCAAGAGTTACCACCGAATTTTCTTTTATCCAATAAGGAAAGGGTGAAAAGAACAGGAAAGACCTTGAAGATTTTGAGTTCGGGGGAAGGTTATGAAAAGGGAAGGTGTTAGCACCCTTTTCATCTGTAGTTATCTACGGGCTCTTAATCGCTTAGCTCACTTTGAAAATTTGCTTTTTATGTGTGTGTGATTTGTTTAGGAAATTTTGTTAGCAAGCGATTAAAAGTTTCCTACCCACTCAAGGTCATTCTTGTTATTTTACTTATCCTTTAGAGATAGTGCTATCCATACCATTAGTTGGTAGGTAGTCCTATGTTTTGGATGTGAAGGGACAAGTGAAGGGTCATCGTATGATCATCAAAGGAAACTTGTAAGGATGCTTTAGAAATTCTGTAAGGGACTAGATCATTTGTTCGTAGGCAACATCGAAGGGTCATCGAGGGACTTAGATCTTTTATTCGAGGGTCTTTGCTAAAGCATACCTATGTTCGAGGGACATGACCGTTATTCCGAAAGGCAACGAAGAGAGGATACTCTAGAGGTGTGAGTGTGAAAACTGATTTAGTTCAATTATTTTATCTTGCATTTAGGGTTATGCTATCGATCGTTTTTATCTTGCCATACACGCCTAATTACTAACATCATACAAATAAGGCTGAAACATAAAGTGCGGAAAATAAAAGTCCTACGCTATTACATGGCTTTGGGGCAGTTCCATAATAAAGATGCAGAAAATAAATCCTAAAACTATTACATACTCTGAGCAATTACATAATAGAGAGAAAGTGCGAGAAAAATAAACCTAAATTATTACAATCAAATAATGCGACATATACACTTTATCTAGGAAAACAAAAAATACAAAAGTAAATGTTTTGATGATTTTTTTATGAAAAAATAGTTTAATGATAATTAATTAAATAAAACCTAAAAATCTAATTAATTTTAAAATAAAAAAATTTAATTAATTAAATTATTAAAAAAACAAAATTTAATTATTATAAAAAATTTAAACCTAATTTAATTAGTGTTAGAAAAAAATAATTAAGGTTAGTTAAAAGATTATTAGGATTTAATTAAAAGAATTAGGGTTTATTAGGTAAAAAGAAGAAAATAGGGTTAGGAAAAACAAAAAATGTTGGGGGTGGGTGTTAAACCCATGCCCCTAGGGTATCAGCGCGCCAACTTTACCACTGCGCCCAACACTCATTGGTGTTAAGATAACCAACGCGCTTCACAATATATGAAACCCGCAAAAGAAATATTAGAAACAAAGAAATTTTGCAAAAGGCAGGGATCAAATCCACGCCCTAGTGCAGTAATGTCTTAACGCCCGCGCTTCAACCACTGGGGTGGATATACATCCGTTCATTTTATCAAATCAAAATGTATATAATATAAATTAAAATAGGATGACTGGAGAAGCGCCAGAGCCCTAGCTCCGGTCGTCTTCTCCGGCGAGCTTGTTCTTCATTCCTGCAAAATAAAACATGTCAATGATTCAGAGGTATCCAACCCCCCTAATTTAGGCCTTGAAAATTCAATGGAGCCATTGGTTTTGGCTAAATCTCCCTGTAGAAAGATATACGAAACAAACAAAGCCAAATAGTGTAAACCTGGCAACACACGATTCAACCATTATGGGGGCCATGCGATGGCTCAATCCTGCACATTGACATCTCATAAGCATGTTAGTGGTGTTAGTTTCAAGCCATCGCATGGTCATGTGATTCAATCCCTTTGAAACCCTCAAAATTGATCCATTCTTACCCTACAGTGCTTCTGAAATCGATTGGTATAACTGGCTTGCTTGGAGAGAGAATGCAAATAGGGTTTGTAATTTGCCATAGTTTTGAATAATTTTTGAGTTTTTGGAAGATGATCTTGAAAGGGTTTTTTTTGTCTTGTCTTGTGGTCTGAATGAGGATATTTGTAGGAAACAATTAGGTCAAGAAAGTGGGCTTGAACCTTTGTATGAAAACCTATTATTTATTTAATTTATTTTGAATTTTAAATAAATAAAAAAATAGAATAAAAATCCAAGGGGTGTATGAATGGATTCAGAGGTTCATTATGAGGTTTAAAACTCGCTTGGACCTTGAAACATAAGACCACTAGCCCAAAAATTCAAGTTTGATCAATTTGGGTTTCATGCATTTTCTCAAAATTTCCCAACTTGCAACAATCATAACTCTCAATTTTTATCATATAAAGTTGATCTTAGACTTTTTGGAAAGCTCAAAGTGTCCTCTACAATTTCTATTCTTATCATGTTTTCATTTGAAGACTTTATCTTGATGTTAGTTGCCTTGACAAAAAGTGTCTTTTCGTTGACTTTTGAAATGACCTATAATATATTGACTCATATCTCTAAATGAAGTATTTTTTGGACTTGAGCTTAGAGAGACAAAGTTGTAGAGAATTGAATTTCCTTCAACATGAGCTTTGGTTGAGAAAAATCTGATAAAGAATGTGAAAGTTATGCTTGGTCAAAGTTCAATTGACTTCTTCTAAAGAAAACCTTAATTTAGTAACTTTTGACTTTTGATGAATCTTGAGTTTTCTTGATGAATCATGATTAACCCTTGATCAAATGATGAATGTGACTTAAAAATCTTGATGTTGGCCAAAAATATTGAAGTTTGATTGTATGTTGACCATAATTGACTTTTTGTCCAATACAGTTGATTTTCAGTCATCTGAGCAATTAGCTGGGCAAACTTGTGATGCAAGGTTTGAAACTTGACATGAGAATTATTAGAGACATATAAGAAACCATGAAATCAACTTGAGGCATTATAAGCTCAATTTTCCTTGAGAAAAGTGAAACCCTAGTTATAGGCCATTTCTTAGGAGAGGTGCGCGTATGCTTAAACCCTTGAGTATTCTTGAGCAATTGAGAAACCTAGGAGCATAAGAGGTGTATTGAATCAACTGTCTTAAAAAATGGGAGGGAAAATTTTGGGGTACAACGGCTTCCCCTGTTCAATCTTCTTAAACCTGAAGAGTTAGATTGGCATGTCTATCATTCGTGATCTGAAGGTGGAAGAGGATTGAACACTTAAGTGCCCAGAAATTTGCACTCGTCGGTGCACAAAGTAATGTTGTTGGTTAATTATATTGCTTGAATGGGATTAAAGATGCCATTCAGAGAGGTGATAGAGTGTTTCCAGAGATGGTCTTATAGATTCCTATCAAAGTAACTGTTGATAAGAGTATCAGAATGAGTCTATGCTCGACTGTATCTGAAGAATGCTTTTCAGAAGGAAAATGTTTTCCAGAATTCATTCTCTGGGGGGAATACTTTTCAGAACGAAGCCCTGAAGGAGATGTTTTTTTGAATAAACCTCTGAAGGAGAATGCTTTCCAAAATTCAGTCTCAGGGGGGAATGCTTTTCGGAACAAAGCCCTGAAGGAGATGATTTTCAGAATAAACCTCTGAAGGAGAATGCTTGCCAGAATTCAGTCTCCGGGGGGGAATTATTTTCAGAACGAAGCTCTGAAGAAGATTCTTTTTAGAATAAACCCCTGAAGGATAATGCTTGCCAGAATTCAATCTCTAAAGGGACATGCTCACTAGAATTTAGTCTCTGAAGAAAGTCATTTGGTCATGCAGATAGTCGCCCCGTCCTGTTTCGGGAATTGATCTACAATCTATTTTTCATTGGTAAACTTGTATTATTTTGGGAATTCATATCTCTTGGTCATATAGATAGTTGCCCCGTTCTGTTTTGGGAATTAATATGCGACCTTTTTTTGTTGGTAAACCCGTCCTGTTTCGGGAATTCATACCGCCTGGTCATATAGATAGTTTCCCCATCTTATTTCGGGAATTAATCTGCGACCTATTTTTTTTGTTGGTAAACTCGTCCTGTTTCAGGAATTCATACCGCCTGGTCATATAGATAGTTCCCCGTCCTGTTTCGGGAATTCATCTCTGACCTGTTTGAAAATTGCTGATGATATTCGTCTGTTTGTGAGTTTTACCTGAAAAGACAAATTTAGCTTTATGTAATATCATGATGTATGTAATGCATTGTGTAATAATGCTCTCAAAATAAATGAGAATGTTATGTGCATTTAGGTATGCATATGCTATGTTGTATTGTAAAATGATGTATGGATGAAATATGTCGTTGAAGCGTATCGGTAGCTCCTTGTAACAATGTCTAGCTGGGGAAAATAAATCTAGGATTATTGTTGGGGATGAAGAAAGTGATTCTTCAATTTCTGCTGGGAACAATTTAGCTGGGGATTCCTGCTTTCTGTTTGAGGATACTTCACTTGGGATTTTCAACTTCTTCTTGAGGATAGAGGCATTTAGGGAGAGTCAGTCGTTCCTCGTTCTTTTCGTTGAAGGATTTGATTATTATATACCCTGACTGGGACAAAAAAGATGGATCACCTTCTGATGCACTAACTCTTCTAGGGAGTACAAAGTTGAATGACATCTGGCCCAGGAAGAGAATCCCACCAGGGAATTACGATAATCAGATAAATAAACTCTGTTGGGGAAATAAACCCTACTGGAGAAAAGAAGTCTGCCGAGGATTTTACGGTGTTGGAGAAATAAACTCCGTTGTTGAACTAAATTCCCGTAAACTACATTGAGGAAATAATCTTTGATGGGGATGAGCTTGTGAAGTTAGCTATGTGGGGATTTCTCTGCGGAGATTCATGGACGACTTGAACACTATCCCAACTACTAGAGTCTTTAGTAAATGCTTATTCCTATTTGTATGCACATATTTGTTAACAGTAATCATATTCAAATGCATATGTTCATTAAATTTAGTCATTGGAAGTTTTTACAAGCAAAACTGAGAAAATAAAATAAATTTGAATTTTGAAATGTATTTGTATTGAAAGTTTGCCTATTAACAGGAAATTTGATACAAGGAGACATAATTTCTAGTAGGAGGAAATCGTCGTAAAATGAAAAGGTGTACAAAGAAAAACAAAGAAAAACAGCTATGCAGAAATGATCCCATCGAGCTTCAACTCTACTATTGCCTTTATGTCTTAAAACATCTCATCCATTCCTATCGAAAGAAGTTGACTGGATTGACCTATACTATTTGAACTTGACGTCGGTAATTATGCTGGATGTAAGAAGATGATCCAACAGGTCATAGTCGTACACTTTAATCCCTAAATTTTTCCTGGACCGCCCTTTCGGGTTTTTAGTCCACCGGGATACCCTTTTTTGCCTAAGCCGCCTTTTCAGGTTTTCAACTTGCCGAGTGTACAAATTTTATATATATCCCTAATTTTTGCCCGAACCCTTTTTGTTCGCCGGGATGCCCTTATTTTTTCCTAGGTCAGTCAACCTAGCAGGTCTCTTTCTCATGCGTAGTATTTTTTAACTATGTTCGTATTCCCAGGGTGTGGAAGATCCTCACCGTCTATAGGGGTAAGTATCATAGCGCCACCAGAAAATATCTTCTTAATCACAAATGGCCCTTCATACGTGGGAGTCCATTTGCCCCTGGGATCACCTTGTGGTAAGATGATGCACTTTATTACCAAACCACCAACCTGATACACCTGAGGTTTGATCTTCTTGTTAAAGGCCTTGATCATCGCTTCTGATACATATGACCATGACAAACAGTCGCGAGCCTCTTCTCATCAATAAAATTTGTCTGGCCTAGCCTGGTCTGAATCCATTAGTCTTCATCTAAACATGCGTCCTTTATAATTCTCAGAAAGGGAATATGGACTTCGACAAGTAAGACTGCCTCCATACCGTAGACGAGAGAGAATGGGGTTTCCCCTGTTGATGTGTGTGCTAAAGTGCGATAACCATGAAGAGTGAAAAGTAACATATCATGCCAATCTTTATATGTCACCGTCATTTTATGCAAAATATTCTTAATGTACTTGTTGGCGGCTTCCACTGTGCCATTCATCTTTGGTTCATACGCAGAATAATTATGGTGTTTAATTTTGAATTGCGCGCAGAGTTACATGATCATAGTATTGTTGAGATTGGTACCATTATCAGTGATGATCCTCTTAGGTATCCCATACTGGCATATAAGGTTGTATTTAACGAATCGGGCCACAACATTCTTGGTAACAAAAGCAAATGAAGCTGCTTCAACCCACTTCGTGAAGTAATCAATAGCGACCAGGATGAAATGCTGCCCATTAGACGCAGTAGGCTAATCTCTCCAATCATACCAATTCCCCACATTGCAAACGACCAAGGAGCACTCAAGATATTCAGAGAAACCAGAGGCATGTGTACTTTGTCAACATAAATCTGGAATTTGTGACAAGTTCTGGAATGGCGATGGCAATCAGTTTCCATAGTCGACAAATAATAAACCACTCTCAGAATTTTCCTAGCCATCATATTCCCGCTGGAATAAGTACCAAAGACCCCTTCATGCATATCTTCCATAATCTTCTCAGCTTCCTTCTTATCTACAGAATGAAGCAGAGACGAATCATGATTGTGCTTGTAGAAAATTCTATTACTCAGAAATAACTTGGACGAGAACCTCCATAGGAATTTCTTATCGTTAATAGATGCTCCTTCAGGATACTCTTGGGCTTCGAGGTATCTTTTCAATTCATGGTACCAAGGCTTTTCCTCTACTACATCGGTATCAACTTTGTAGCATTGTGCATGTTCGTCTAGTCTCTCAATAGCAATTCGAGGAGCTTCATTATCCCATCTAAATTTGAACATAGATGACATGGTTGCTAATGCGTCTTCCAATTGATTCCCTTCTCGTGGGATGTGTTCAAAAGTGATTTCTTCAAAGTATGGAATTAATGTCATCACCTGCTCTCGATAAGGAATGAGGTTTACATGTTTTGTATCCCATTCTCCCTTAATCTGACTGATCACTAGGGCTGAGTCCCCATATACATCCAAGAACTTAATTCTCATATCGATAGCAGCTTTGATGCCCATGATACATGCTTCGTACTTGGCCATGTTATTGGTACAGTCAAAACATAATCTTGCAGTGAAGGATGTATAGAAACCCTTGGGAGAGACAATCACAACAACAATTCCATTACCAAGTGTCTTGGAAGCTCCATCATAAACCATAGTCCATTGGGATCCTGGCTCAGGTCCTTCATATGGTCCAGGTTCTTCATAATCAGTAACTGGCATAATATTCTTATCTGGGAACTCAAAATTCATAGTCTAATAGTCATCTACAGCTTGATGAGCCAAATGATCTGTCAGTACACTTCCTTTGATTGCCTTCTGAGTAGTATACTGAGTGTCATATTCTGTCAAGACCATTTTCCATCTTGCTATTCTTGTGCATAGAGCGGGCTTATCGAATATGTTTTTTTTTTTCGATCCATCTTAGAGATCGGCAAAGTGGTATGAGTCAACATATAATGTCTTAGTCACCGAGTAGCCCATGCCAAAGCACAATAAGTTTTCTCGAGCAATGAGTATCTTGTTTCACAGTCGGTAAACTTTTTGCTAAGGTAGTTGTGATACGGTGGGAGAACTGACTTGAGGGTTTTGCGTTTAATCGCAAATGTTGCGGTTAGCAAGAGTCGCCACCAACTTTTCTTTTATCCAAAAGGAAAGGTGAAAAAGCACAGGAAAGACCTTTGAGATTGTTTCTTGAGTTCAGGGGTATATTATGAAAAGAGAAGGTATTAACACCCTTTTCATCCATGGTTTTCCATGGGCTCTTAGTTACTTTCTAGATCACTTGCTTTTGTTTGAAATTGTGCTTTGTGTGGTTTTTGAAAGTATTTTGGAAAGAGGTCATTTTTAGGCAATCTTTGTATTGATTCTCGTTCGTAAGAATGTATACAAAGATGTTTAATCTTTTGAAAATGTTTTCAAGTTTTGAAAGATGTTTTGGAAGTGTAAGTGTTTGTTTTTTTGAAATAGTAATGATGTTTGTTTGAAATGGAGCAAGTAATTAGGAGCAATCTACCTACTCAAATGTCTTTCTTGTTCATTTTCTTTTCCTTTGACATTATTGTCTTACCATTGATTTGGTAAGCAACCCTATCTTTGGATGTAAACGGGACGGGTGTGGGTCATCATATAACCATGATTAGCAATGTTGCAAGGTATCTTAGCATTCTTTTTAAGGGACTAAGATTATTTTTAAGGTAACTTTAGATAGCGTCATCGAGGGACTATGATCTTGTATTTGCTTTTTTTTGCTAAGATACCTCACATGCGTAATATGGCCATTTTGTAAGGCAACCAAAAGGGATAACCCTAGGGGTGTTTATATGAGAGTGTGTTGTTTTCATGCTTGATTTTGTCTTGGATTAGGGTTTGCTATTTGGTTGGTTTTAATCTTTCTATACAGAATCTAATTACTAGCATTGTATATATGAAAGTGATAAATTACGAAATTTTAAAATTACTACGCTATTACAATACTTGTGGGAGGGGGGTATACAATTTATGAATGTGGATTGCAATAATATAAACCTAATTAATCTATTACAACCAAATTGAATATGTACAAAAAAAATGATGGATAAATGTATAAGGATAAAAAAAATGTAAAGAAGATGAATTTTGTTTGATTTTCATAAAGAAAGACTTTTTTGTCTTAACCTAATTTAAATAAAGAAAAATAATTAATTAAGTTTGAATTTATTAAGAAAAATATTTTTAAAAGAAAACCCTAATTCTATTAATTAACCAAAAGATAAAAAAAATTTGAGGAAAGTATTTTTGGCATTTTTATCTTGAAAATATTTATAACTTTAAAAATATTTTTAGTCTTTTTTTTTGTACTTACATAATATATTTTTAAATGGTATGAAGAAAATAAATAATATAACATTAATTAAGTTTATAATAAAAATAAATAAAGTATAGTAAATAAAATATTTTTGTTCATGGGAAAATAAAATAAAATAAGTCAAAATATAAAATATATCATTTTTGGTATTTTTCATGATTTTTAGTATTTTAGAAAATATATTTAAAAAGAAAAATGAAATAAATAAGTAAATAAAAATGAATGGGGCAGGGGTGCCAAAAGTAAGTAGGGAGGTGGGTTAGCAAATAAAAAAAAACAATGCCAGGCCCAAAGGGCCCAGCGCTTGCAAAAAATATGTTAGAAAGTCAGAAAATATGAAAGAAAAAAAAAACAATAGGGGGGTTCACGCTGATTCGAACCCTCGCCCTTTAGGTAAGAAGTGACTTAGTACACGCGCGCTTGCCACTGGGGTGGCTGTTTCATCCGGTCATATAAACAAAACCATAAATATATAAGGCAAATCAAGTCCTGATGAATTCATCTTCAACCTCCAGCCGGTGTACCTGTAACTTCTTGACTTCTCCATAAAAATGTAAAATTCAAACATGAAAGTTGTGGTGTTTCTTCCCACGAATCCAACCATATAAATTATGTAAGCTAAAATTCAAAGATGAAAACTAATTTTGCTGGCCCTAAATTGAAACCTAAGTTTCTCAGAAATTTCAAATCCAAAATTCTCTATACACGGTCAATATAAATGGGAACTATGAACATGGTCAGCTTTAGAGCAAAGATATCTAAATTTTGTCTTCAGAAATTAGGATCAAATGACGCTTGTATGAAGAGATAGAAGTTTGAAAATTTACCTCTTGCAGCTGGAGTCGTGAATGGAGTTTGAGCAACTTTTGAGATGGCTTGAGGATCTGTTTAGCTTGCCTGGACTTCCTTCAATGTATTCCAACTCCTACTTTGCCTTGAAAGTTCCTGAACCTCTCTACTCAAGTCAACCTGCAAGCTTGATGTTTGAAAATGGTGGATAGTGATAGAGGAGTTACATTCTTGAAACAGGGGTCTGGATCACTTTGATATGATGTATATTAAGTATTTGGATGGTTAAAACTCAATACGCACGAGTGGATTTGGAGATGGCTATGTGAGGTTCAAAATTGTCAAGTTAAGGAAGATTCTGAGTTGCAGAGTGTTTGAGATAGTTTCAAGGCACTAGCATTCATGTCTCATCTTGAAAATAGTGTATGTACTTATAGGAAAGAGATTTTGAGGCTTGAAACAACTCAGAAATTGAAATCACATGTTATGACTTGGTTACTTGTTTTTGAAGCAAAGTTGACAAATATGGTTTCAATGTGAAGTACAAGGATTTGCAGGGTGGTTAGCAGGCTGTAGATATATTGCTTCTTTCTTCTAAATGCTTTTGAGTTAGAACAACAATTTATGGGCTCAAGAAGAGTTGACATTGTGATTAAAGTCACTTTTCCAAAATGGAAGTGGTGACTTTCTTCCCAAAATGGAAATACAACTTGGATAATGGCTTTAATGCTTGGACAATGGCTCTATCAGTTGTGAAAACATTAAATTATTGAGTGATTAGTAAGTTTGAATCCTGAAAAGCAAGATTTGTACAGCATGCTTGAAGATTGGATCAAGTGTTCTTCACAAAATGGCTTGTAATTCAAGTTTGAAAACCCTAACTTCTTGCCTTTGATTATCCTTGCTCAAGAATGATCTCAAGGAGTTCTTGGACATTTTGTAAAGCTTGAAATATGATATTCAACTAATCTTTGAATTTCTTTTGAAGATTACCCTTGGAACTATGTGAAAAATTGCCATGAAGTTAGGTAAAAAATCTGCTTAATTAGGGCAAAATTTCACTAAGTCTTTTTTAGTTCATGAACATGTATTCACAAAATTATAACTTGAGACCCAAGCACTTTTAGGAAAAGTTTTGTGAATAAAACTTGTAGATTTAATGGAGATATACAACTTTCATGTTCGAGGTTTCCTTTGAATCATCTTGCATCTTGGTAAAAAAATGCTCAAAGTTATGAAAAAATAAGGAATTTTCAACACTTCGAAAAATTTCTAGGTTTAGAAATTTTGACTTTTCAAAATGAAATATTGATTTCTTGATGAATAAGTTTCCTATTTTTACATGTTTTGATGAATTATGATCTTTGGCACTTGAATTTGACCAAAAAGTCAAAGTTTGACTTTTCAGTATATAGTTGACTTTTGATCAGTTGACTGAAAAATTCATTTGTCAATCCAATGGATTTGTAATGTTTTGAATCATGTAATTAGGTAAAAATGATGCAAATGGACTCTTGAGATCATACCCTAAACCAATTGACCATTTGTTAGGTCAAAAATCAGAAATTGCCTTTTCCCAGTCAAAACCCTAATTTTGACCATTTTGCCCTTTTGGAGATTTGATCAAATTTCTTGAGGAATTGTTGTCCAAACTTGATCAAATGATACATATGGGTTTAAAATGTTGATGTGGATAAAAAATTATGAAATTTGACTGTAAATTGGCCATGGTTGACTTTTTCCCCAATGCAGTTGATTTTTAGGTCAATTGTTCAATTGACTGATCAAAAGTGTGATCCAAGGCTTGAAACTTGACATGAGTAATCTTGGGGGTCCATAATGATCCATGAAATTCATATGGGGCATTGATAGTTCAAAAATACTTGTGCAAACTCAAACCCTAATTTTGGTCATCAGTGCATAAGGAGGTGTCTTGAGCTGATCAAACCCTAGTATAGTCTTGAGCCCAATGAGATCTTGTGAGAAGATTCTTGATAAGTGAAAGGGAAAATTTTGGGGTACAACAGCTGCCCCTGTTCAATCTTCTTAAGCCTGAAGAGTTAGATTAGCGTGTTTCTCCAGTCGTGATTCGAAGGTAGAAGATGATTGGACACTAAAGTGCCCAGAAATTTGCACTCGGTGATGTGATGGTTGAGGGAATGGGCTTAAAGATGACATTTGGAGAGGTGATAGAAATATGTAGGATATGGGCTTAAAGATGCCATCCAAAAGTGATTGTTTAATTGTAATTTTTAAGCTGAAAGAATGAGTATCAGAATGGCGTCCGTGTTTGGAGCGTATCTGAACTGTATTTGGGAGCTGATTTTAACTGATTATCAGAATGGAATTTGTGTCTGGAGCGTATCTAAACTGTATTTGAAAGCTAGTTTTGAATGATTGTTAGAATGGCATCCGTGTCTGGAGTGTATCCAAATTGTATCTGAGAGTTAAATTTGAATGATTATCAGAATGGCATCTGTGTCTAGAGCGTATCTGAGCTGTATCTGGAAGAGGATTTGACTGAGTATCAGAATGGAATCCGCGTCTGGAACGTATCTGTATTGTATCTGAAAGTAGAATCTGAATGAGTATTAGAATGGCGTCTGTGTCTGGAGCGTATCTGAACTGTATCTGAAAGTTAAATCTGAATGAGTATCAGAATGGCGTCCATATCTGGAGCGTATCCGAACTGTACCTGAAAACTTTGGATATTGTTAATGGTAGCTGGTAACCTTATCCTGAAAAGGGTAAAATGTTAGCTAAAATGTGATGTTTATGTTGTATGAAATGCATAGTATAATGCATTCGTGTTATCAATGTTTATGATATATGGATGCATTGTATGCGTATGTGAGCTAGTTTGCTGCACTACTGTTGGATTAGGGAAAATAAACCCCTAACTGCTGCTGAAGATATAAGTCTTCATGTTGTGAAGTCTAAGTGTTGATGAATTTCTGTTTAGAGAAATAAACTCTGTTGTAAAGGAAATGCCATGTATTGCTTGTAAAATCCTATTGGGGAATCCTGAGAATTTTGATGACTTCTATTGGGGATTGATAACTGGAAGCTCGTTCCGCTGGGAATCAAACTGTAAATTATGGGCGATTTATGGAAATAGCTTAGAGAGATTTCCCTACCTCTTAAAGACATTAGTAAGTGTCTTTTATTTTGTTTATTTGTAAACAGTAATTATGTTCAAATGAATATGTTCAACAATGAATCATTGGACGTTTTTGTAAACAAAACACAAGAGTAAAGAAAAAACAGATAGTTTTGCACTTCCAAAGAGGAATCTTTGTATTGACTTTAAGTAAGTATTTGTACAAGGAGACAAACATTCTAGTAAGAGAATGCCTTCGTAAAAATGAAGATTTTAATACAAAGAAAAGATAGCTATGTGTAATAATCCTATGGGGTTCCCATTCTGCTATAGCCTTTGTATCTCTGAGTATCTTGTCTATTTGTTGCCTTGTCCGAAGGTGATTGAATTGATCAGAACCTCTGAGTTTGTCAGTTGAAGCCAAAGGTTGTCCGTAAGGTGATCCAATGGGAGATAGTCATACGCTTTAATTCCCTAACTTTTTCCTGGACCGCCCTTTCGAGTTTTCAGTCCACCGGGAAACCCTTTTTTGCCCAAGTCGCCCTTTCGGGTTTTCAACTTGTCGGGTGTACAGATTTTTTTGTTTTATCCCTAATTTTTGCCTAAATCGGGGCAACACCCTATTCTCTGGTTTACGGCATGGAAGCCTTCTTGCCTATCGAGGACCAGATCCCCTCTTTGAGGATTATGAAGGATGCAGGGTTGAACGAAGACGATTGGATCTAGACTCGACTTGATCAACTGAACTTAATTGATGAGAAGAGACTTACTGCTGTTTGTCATGGTCAAATGTATCAAAAACGGATGATCAAGGCTTTAAACAAGAAAGTCAGGCGCCAGGTATATCAAGTCGGGGATCTTGTAATCAAGCGGATCATCTTGCCGCAAAGTGATCCCAGGGGAAAATGGACTTCTACCTACGAAGGACCATTTGTGATCAAAAACATCTTTTCTGGTGGGGAAATGATCTTGACCACCATGGACGATGACGACCTGTCGCACCCTACAAACACAGACATAGTATAAAGATACTACGCATAATTGACCCGACGAGTTGAAAAGCCGAAAGGGCGACTTGGGCAAAAAAGGGCATCCCGGTGAATCGAAAACCCGAAAGGGCGATTCAGGAAAAAATTAGGGATAAATAATAAAAAATCTGTACACCCGGCAAGTTGAAAACCCGAAAGGCCAACTTGGGCAAACAAGGGTTTCCCGATGGATCGAAAACCCGAAAGGGCGGTCCAGGCAAAAGTTAGGGAATTAAAGCGTATGACTATGTCTCGTCGGATCACTTTAAAGACAATCTCTTCTCCAGACAAGCTCCAGGCTTCTGATCTATTCAACCATCTTCGGACGAAGCAATGAATGGACAAGATATTCAGAGTTACGAAGGCTATAGCAGAATGGGAACCCCATGGAATTTTTTTACACATAGCCATCTTTCTTTGTATAAATTTTTCTCATTTTTACGACAACATTCTCTTACTAGGATGTCTGTCTCCTTTGTACAAAATACTTACACAAAGTTAATACAAAGATACTTCAAAGTGCAGAAAACTATTTGCCTTTTCTCTTTTTTTTACACTTGTATTTTATTTGAAAACGTCCAATGATTTATTTAATAAGCATATGCATTCGAATATAATCACATGTTTACAAATAAAAAAATGGGAAAGAATAATTACTGATAGGTTGAAAGTATAGGAAGACGTCTTTAGGCTATTCCAGGAGAAATCCCCTGCAGCATATCATCTGGATCCCCCAGTGGAGCTAAAACCTTGAAATACATATCCCCAGCGGAGTCAAATTTCAAAATCCACACCAGAGTTAAGTTTTCAAACTCCCAATCCCCAGCGAAGCAAAACTTTGAACTAAAGACCCTCAGCAAAGAGGAAACCTTCTTCCCCAACGGAGTCAAATTTCCGTACACAATCAAATCAGCATGTCATTAAGATCCCCAGCGGAGCTGGGACTATCAATCTACAGCAGAAACCATCCAGCTTCTCCAGATTCCACAACAAGTTGTCTTAAAGTCTGAGAGCCAATCAGACAACAGTTAGCTTTTGCTTTATCCCCAACCTAGGATAATTCCCCAGTAGATTGGCATACAACCCAAACTCCTGAATTTTTTCCAAACAGGAATAAGCTTTTCCCCCAGAGTCTTGAACTTACCCTCTAGCAGGTTAGCTTACCAACAGTATAGTTACTCCCCACAGAGTTTTTACTCCCCAACAAGATGAAAATTCTCATTCTTGATTCCCCAGTGAAGTTGCCAGAGCCTTCTTTACTCTCAGTATGAATTTGTCAGAATCTTTATTCCCCTTCAGCTTGAAGTCCCCAAGGATTCAAATTCCCCTAGCAGATTGAAGATTCTCATTCTCAATTCTCCGCAGAAGCCATCAGAGTCTTCCTTATTCTCCAGCAGATCAAGGTTTTCCTAGGTTTGGTTCCCGGTATCTCCAGAGTTTTCCTTATTCCCCAGCCGAGTAAGGATTCTCATTGTGTAATCCCCAGGAAAGTCGTGAAGGATTCTCACATCCCCACAAAGGTTGTCAAAGTTTTTGATAATCCCCACGAGTTGCCAAGGATTCTCTATCCCCAAGCAGTCAACAAGGATTTCTTATCTTTAGCAATCAAAGATTTTGAATCTCCAGCAGTGGTCATGGATTTATTTTCCCCGACAGCAGTCAAAGATTTTATCATCTCCAAGCTATCAAGGATTTATTTTCCTCAGCAAGACAGCAAATCAGCTTACATGCACATACATTACATTCATATATCCTAAACATTGATAAAGCACATATATTACATCATACATTTCATGCAACATAACTTTGTGTTTCAGCTAACATTTTACCCTTTTCAGGATAAGATTAACAAGCTACCAACATACAATCAGAAAACAGCTTAGAGATGCTCCAGACACGGATGCTATTATATTTGCTTATTCAGATTCAAAGCTATGAAAACAGCTTATATATGCTCCAGACACGGATGTTACTCTATCGCTTATTCAGATGTAAAGCTATGAAAACAGCTTAGAGATGCTCCAGACACAGATGCTATTCTATCGCTTATTAAGATGTAAAGCTATAAAAACAACTTAGAGATGCTCCAGACACGGATGTTATTCTATCGCTTATTCAAATGTAATTCTATGAAAACAGCTTAGAGATGCTTCAGACACGGATGCTATTCTATCACTTATTCAGATGTAAAGCTCAGAAAACAGCTTAGAGATGCTCCAGACACGAATGTTATTCTATTTGCTTATTCAGATTCAAAGCTATGAAAACAGCTTAGAGATGCTCCATACACGGATGCT
The DNA here is from genome assembly GCA_948472305.1 of Vicia faba. NCBI lineage: Eukaryota > Viridiplantae > Streptophyta > Magnoliopsida > Fabales > Fabaceae > Vicia > Vicia faba. The sequence continues at coordinate 70,509 of CATIWC010000839.1, read as the reverse complement.
ATTTTATCGCTTATTCAGATGTAAAGCTCAGAAAACAACTTAGAGATGCTCCAGACATGGATGCTATTCTATTGCTTATTCAGATCCCCAACTCAGAGATGCTCCAAACACAGATACCATTCTGGCGCTCGTTCTCCTGATTTTCAACAAACATTCTTGGATGGCATCTTTAAGACCATTCTCTCAACCATATTTTGACGAGTGAAAATTTACGGGCACTCTAGTGTCCAATCCTCTTTTACCTTCGAGTCACGAAAGGAAAACTCGCCAATCTAACTCTTCAGGTTCAAGAAGATTGAACAGGGGCAGCTGTTGTACCCCAAAATTTGCCCTCTCATTTTATCAAGATTTCCCCTCACAAGACTCTTTAAACTCAAGACCAAGCTAGGGTTTGCTCTGCTCAAGACATCTCTTTGCACTGTTGACCTGAAATTACGGTTTTAGTTTGCATAAGGATTTTTGGATTTTCAATGCTCAATGTGACTTTCATACTTCATGTTGGACCTCTAAGATTGCTCATACCAAGTTTCAAGTCTTGAATCAAATTTTTGCCCAGTCAATTGGACAGTTGACCTGTATTGGGGAAAAAGTCAACTGTGGCTAATTTACAGTCAAACCTTATAATTTTTTATCAACATCAACATTATAGACTCATATGAACCATTTGATCAAGTTTGGATCACAACTCCTCAAGAAATTTGATCAGATCATCAAAAGGGCAATTTCTGATTTTTAACCTAGCCAATGGCAAATTGGATTCAAGCATGGATTCAAGGACTCAATGGCATCATCTTGACCTAATCACAAGGTTCAAAAGATCTCAAATGCATTGGATTGATAGATGAATTTTCAAGTCAACTGATCAAAAATCAATTGTACACTGAAAAGTCAAACTTTGAATTTTTGATCAAAATCAAGAGCCAAGGGTCATTTTTCATCAAGATGTGTCAAAACATGAAACTTTTCCACCAAGAAACCTAATTTTGAAAATTAGGGTTTAAAATGGAAAATTTTCATAACTTAATTTTTCTAAGTTATGAAAAATTCTTATTTTTTCCCAACTTTTCCCAACATTTTCACCACGATGCAATTGGATTCAAACAAAACTTACAACATGAAAGTTGTATTCCTCCACAAATTCTAGAACTTTGATTCACAAAGTTTTCCTAAAAGATGCTTGGATTTCAAGTTATGATTTTTGGAACAAGGGTCCATGAAACTTTTAACTTAGTTAAATTTTGCCCTAGTTTAGGCAGGATTTTGACCTATCTTCATGGCAATTTTTCACATAGCTCCAATTGGAATCTCAAAATGAATTTCAAATATGGATTCTAGATCATTTTACAAGATTTCCAAAAAGTCAAATAACTCTCCAAAATCATTTATGGTTAGGGAGAATCGAAGAAAAGAAAATGGCAATTTCTCACTTTTGTCCATGGCATTTTTCATGTTGCTACAAGTTGCAAATTCTGCCCAAACATGTTTGTACTTGTTTACAGGTCCTTAAACCCTTCCATAATCAAAAATTTAATGCAATCACAATGGATTAAGGCTTTGTTCTGAGCTTTAAAAGATTACACATTGAATTAATCCATTTTTGGCAAAAAGATAACAATGCCATTTTGATAAAGGTTGCTTTATGCAATTTTGTTTCTCTTGAGTTGTGAACCCAATCCTTTGCAGAAAACCAACTCCACAAACTTAGGCAAAAGTACACCAACTATCAGCATGCTTGGAGCTAGTTTGTACAGGCCATAGCATTGTCAAAATCACGTTTTCTTCAAAAGCAAGTCAACTTGCAAAATTACCACAACTTTGCAATCTGATAAAACCAAAGTTTGTAAACATTTCAAACAAGTTTTACATATGACACTAAGCCAGAAACACGAGCTAGAAAGTCCTCAAACCTTCCAAAACACCAAAACACAAGTTCTTGTCAAAATAGGGCAGGTTCTGCATTTTGATTTCCAAATCACAATCCACTCGTGCGTTTTGCTTGCAACCAGTTCCAACACACTCCATACAACTCACCTAAGTTATCCCAATCATTCCCAAGTCACTGTAACTCCATTTACACACTTCACCATTTTTGAATTCTGAGTTTGCAGGTTGAGTTCTATAGAGAGATTCAAGCAAGTTCAAAGCTAGCTAAGCATTGGGAAAGCTCAAAGGAACTTCAAGCAAGCTCACAAGTATCTCAGGCCTCGCTCACAACCCCTACATTTCCATACTCGAGCTTGACTGAAGCAGGTAAAGTTCAAACTTCTATCTCTCTATTTAGGAATCATTAGGCTTATGTTTGTGAATAAAAAATGTAGTCCTCATTGCTCTTGAGCTGTACATATGTATAGAACTCATTTAAGTTAACTGAGCTGGGAGAATTCGAATGATGAACTTTCTGAAAAAACTAGGTTAGAAATTAGGGCCAGAGAAATTCTCTCTGGTCTTTGAGAGTTAGATTAAGTTTTTTACATGGTTAGAATCGTGTGATCATGCTCTATAACTTTCATGTTGCAAGTTTTTGTTTTTAAGCACAAATGCAAGAGTTACCAGTTTGAACATCAAGCGCACGTTTTTTCTGTTTCTCAAGGTTAGAGATGAAGTTGAGTTGGGCTAGGCCTGGTCCTTTTGGGTATTTGCACCTCCTTGCTTGCTTTCTGCATCCCTTGGCCCATTGATTTTATTTTTGTATATTTTTCTATTTCTTTTTCATTTATGACTTTATTTATTTTTTTCTAAATATAAAAAAATCACTAAAAAGATTTTCTTAAATTTTCACATTTTATTTTATTTTATTTTTTTATTATTTTGGCATAAGAATAGTTAAAAAATAATATATACTTTTATTTTCTTAAATAAGTTTGTAAATAAAGTTAAAATACTTACATTTATTTTTATTTTTATTATTTATACATATAAAATAATATTTTCTCACATATTTCATTTTTAATATTTTTTGTAAATATTTTATTTATTTTCTTGTACATAAATAAATAATTATAATATATATATTTTCTTAAAACAAATTAGGGTTTCCACCCTTAATAAAAATAATCTTTTATTTTCTTATTTTTGATGCATTAAATAACTTATTTTTACCTACATAAAAATAATACAAAAAAACATTTTGCATATCTATATTTAATTGCACATTTAAGTATTGTCTATTTATTTATTTATGCAAATGAATTCAATTTGGTTGTAATAGTTGATTTAGGGTTTTATTTTCTTGCAAATATCCCCCTATTCAAACTTGTATCCCCCTCCCCATATCAATGTTGTAATAGTCGTAGATTTACTTTTACGCATTTTATAGCTTTCAAATATGCATGATAGAAAGATTAGGGTTTGTATGACAACCAAAATCAAAACAAATAGCATGACTAATACAAGACAAAAAAGCATAAAAAATGACAACACAATGCACACAAGCACCCCTAGGGTTTCATCCACTTGTTGCCTTAAAAATGGCCATGGTATGCATGCTAGGTATCTTGGCAAAACAAAATCAAAACAAAAAGATCATAGTCCCTCGATGACGCTATCTTGGTTGCCTATACAAAAATGATCTAGTCCCTCAAAAAATTTGCTAAGATACTTGGCAGCATTGTTATCATGGTCATACGATGAGCCGCGCCTGTCCCGTTTAACATCCAAACACAAGGTTGTTTACCAAATGCAATGGTAAAACAACAATGTCAAAGGGTTAAAAATGTGTAGGAAAGACTTTTGATTAGGTAGGGTAGATGCTCCTAGTTACTTGATCAAACTTGCAAACATCCTTGCTATTTTCAAAAACACATCACAACACATTTCAAAACAATTTCCCAAAACAAACTTTCAAACATTGAAACATTTTCCAAAATACAAACACCTTTGTATATATTCAAACAAGAATCATTACAAAGGTTGCCTAGACAAAGGCCTCTTTTCAAAATATTTTGAAAACCACACACAAAAGCACCATTTCAAACAATTGAAAAGCAAAAACAAGTGATCTAAACAAGTAACTAAGAGCCCATGGATAACCATGGATGAAAAGGGTGCTTGCACCTTCCCTTTTCATAATCTACCCCCCGAACCCAAGAAAACATCTCAAAGGTCTTTCCTGTGCTTTTTGACCTTTCCTTTGGATAAAATAAAAAGTCGGTGGCGACTCTTGCTAAACCAAAACATTTATGAACACAAATACAAAACCTCAAGTCAGTTCTCCCACCGTATCACAGAACTGGCGACTCTGCTGGGGAATAAATAAAAGTGGGGTTACCTTAGGGTTTAGATCACCTTTACATGCTTATCTTGTTTGCTTTGATTGCTTTATATTTGGTTCTATTGTTTGGGTTTGAAATCCTCTACCCGGATTTGGGAAACATTCATAGGTAAATAGCAATATGTTGTGGAAACTGTGCGGGGTATACCGACATGGTCGAAGCAATAGCAATATTAGTGCGACATATTTGTGGGTACCAGTAGCCTTTAAGTTAATCAAAGAGAATATGGGGCCGCTGAGTGATGTCATGAAGCACTAATGAACTTTTAGAACCTTTACTTGACCATCTTGGCCTTTTTAGGGGTAGTGAGATGACCGGATTTGGTGCAGTCCGAAGTTGGTAGATACTCGATACTACACTCATTGAGGGTTGTTTTCTTGGAATATTTCGGTCGTCAGTAAAGTGGCTAAACTGAAACAATGAACACATAAAATAATCCTGTGATATTGAGCTCCTTAGAACCCGGTTACTATTTATAGGACAGGTTGAGCCAACTAACTTCAAGAGGGTACTTACCTATGAAACCCCATGCAAGCCTAAACTAGGAACTTGTGTGATTTGCTTGTACAAATACTTGTGCATACATCATGAACATCATGAAGCATCATTTGCATCCACTAACCATTTCAAGGGTTTGGATCTTCATCTTTGTTCTTGTTTTGTAGGTTATGGAATCACTCTGCAGGAAAACAATCCAAGTCAACCTTGTGAGAATTCCTCCTCAACTCAAGGAGCTTACTTCCAAGATTCCAGAGTATTCTCCATTCACCGAAAGACATGGCAGACTTCTCAACTTGGTCAACCCAAACATTAAAGAAGACATGGTGAAAGTTCTCTTCCAGTTCTTTGACCCCCTACACCACTGCTTCACATTTCCTGATTACCAGTTAGTGCCTACTTTGGAGGAATTTTCTTAACTCCCGGGGATTCCTATTCTCCATCAAATACCTTTCAACGGTACGGAAAGAGATCCAAAACCTGAAGATGTTGCTCAAGCCTTACACTTGCAACCATCTGATATCTAGGTCATTGGGAAACCAGAAGTGGTGTCAAGGGTTTCTTGGCAAAGTTTTTGTTTGAGAAAGCTCAAGAATGCTGGAATTCTCTAGATCTGCAAGCTTTTGAGGAGATTGTAACACTTTTCATCTATGGGTTGGTCTTGTTCCCAAACCCTGATAAACTTATAGATGTGAATGCTGTCAAGATTTTCATGTCTCGAAATCCTGTGCCTACATTGCTTGGGGACATCCTACACTCATTTCACACACGAACAATGAGGAAAAAAGGTGTTCTCGTATGTTGTACTCCTCTTCTAGCAAGGTGGTTTATTTCCCACCTTCCCCAGTCAGTCTTGAAGAATGAGCAAGGCTTGATGTCGTCACAACGATTGATGACTCTTACATATTCAGATGTTCATTGGTGTTCTCGATCCAGAGAAAATGTTATCATCGTTGATCATTTTGGGGAATTCCCTAATGTCCCACTACTTGGCATTAGGGGAGGCATTACCTACAACCCCTGCTTGGCTCTGAGGCAGTTTGGGTATGCCCGAAGGGATGGCCCACATGACATGTTGATTCCAGACTTGGTTTTTGACTTCGACAATGATGCTCAAGGACTTCGACAAAGTTTTATCCAAGCTTGGAAGATGCCCAATAAGGTGGACAGTAAGACATTGGGACAAAATAATTCCATCCCCCTTGAGCCGTACCTCAAGTGGGTACGAACGCGCGCCCAAAGTCTTATGATGCCTTACCCCTACATTCTCCCTATGATCAAAGAGCCTGTTATGGAAGGAGAGGTTCCATACACCCTCCTACATCCTGACATGCCAACATCATTGGAAGATTTACAAAGGAGTTGGATACAGCTCAAGGGAGAACGCGATACGTTTGAAGCCCAATTCTACGCCAGTGAGAAGAAGGTTTTAGAACTTACTCGTCAACTTCACGAAGAGCATACTCTCAACACCTACATTGTGCCAAAGAGGATGCACAACGTCTTTTTACATTAGAATTTTTGTATTTATTTTGCCCATGGGGCATTTATGTACTAACAATTCTATCTTATTAATATGATGTGTGTTCTTTTTGTTTAAAACAAATTTGAATTTCTGAATCCTTGAATGCATTACATGAATACATTTCATTCATCATATGCATAAACAGGTATTCACACCAGGTTTCCTTATCTCTCTGTTGTTTATTTCAGCAAGATGGATATAGAGCAGACGGTCAAAGATTTGCAAACGCAGAATTCACAGTTCCAACAACTACTCATGACCTTGGCAAAGGGTCAGGAGGATCTTAAATCTCTGTTAGAGAAGGAGAAGGAAAAAGAGAAAAAGAAAAAGAAAAGAGTTGGTGTGGCTACTTTGGGTAGAAGATTTGAAGGTCAAACTAGAAGGGTCCTGGATTTCCCCTCAACGTCTGATGAAGGGGTAGGAAAAGGAAAGGGAGTTGCAGTACCATCTGGGTCTGAGGAAGAAGAAGAAGAAGAGGAGGATGAAGACTATTCTGAACAACAATATCCTCCTGCAGATGAAAAGTACAAGAATCTGGAAGAGCGTCTGGCAGCCATGGAAGTGCAGAGGGTGCCTGGGCTGGATTTCGAAGAGTTAGGTTTGGTTTCTGGGATTTTCATTCCCCCTAAGTTTAAAGTGCCTCTTTTTGCTAAGTACGATGGGTTGTCTTGCCCAAAGATGCACCTGCGGTCTTACGTCATAATAATTTAACCTCATTCTTCTGACAAGGACCTATGGGTCCACTTTTTTCAGGATAGTTTGTCGGGGATGCAATTGGATTGGTTCTACCAGCTTGAGAGGTCTGATGTGCACAATTGGGAGGATCTGGCTGCTGCCTTCTACAAGAAGTATCAATATAATGCGGACTTAGCACCAACCCGTACTCAATTACAGAGTATGGGCATGGTCTCAAATAGGGATGGCAACGGGGCGGGTCGGGGGCGGGTTTAGCTAACCCCGCACCCGCACCCGCAACTCCAGTAATAGACCCGCCCCCGCCCCCAAACCCGCCGGGGGATGGAAATTCACCCCCAAACCCGCCCCCAATGGAGAACGGGTCACCCGCACCCGCACCCGCCCCCACCCGCGAAAACTATTTTTTTAAATAAAAAAATATCTATTTTTTTCACAAATTTCCTGGACAGCATTAACAAATACATTAAAATACAAAATTCACCATTGATTTGAGTAAATAATTGTAGGATTTAATATTCAAACACCATTCCAAATATTTTTCTATCATAACCCTTCAATCAACTATAATTGGTTGTGAACTTGTGATTCATTAAAAGAGTGTAATCTTTCAATATATCAAAGTATAAATCACTCCCAACAACCAACAATTTTTTTGCAAAGTACAAATACAAAATTAAAACAATACAATCAACAAAAGAACCATTCCAACAACATGGAACAAAATAACCATTCCAACAACATGGAACAAAATATACGATATCATCATAACAAAAAAAGATCCAAATAAACAACAAATTTTCTAATAATCTTCATCTTCGAGGCGGGAGTTGGAAATAGAAGTAGCACCATCATTCAACAACTCACCTGTGTTAAAAAATAAAAGTTAAAATATAAAAATTTAACTTGACAAATTTAATACAAATAGTATGAATAATACCTTCATCATCAGACTCCATTTCAGTTAGTAAAATAGCATTTTCATTTCCCACGTTAGAAAATAAAAATAACATAAAAATAATTAAAACAAGGTTATTATAGTAATTGGATTATTCGGGGCGGGGCGGGTGCGGGTGCGGGCGGGTCTCAGTGTCTTACCGCCCCCGCCCCCGCACCCGTAGTTAGAAACCGGGTTTTACCCGCCCCTGCACCCGTACCCGTTTTAGCCAGGTTTTCCCCGTTAATTTCGGGGCGGTTCCGGGCAGGGCCCAGCGGGTCTGGGTTTTTTTGCCATGCCTAGTCTCAAATGAAGGTTTCAAGGAGTATGCCCAGAAATGGAGGGACTTGGATGGAAGGGTGCAACCACCATTATCTGAGAGAGAGCTTGTGGATATGTTTTTGGGGACCCTGCCAGGTCCATTCTTTAATCACTTGATCGGAAGTTCGTCTGCGGGGTTCACCGAGTTAATTCTGACTGGTGAAAGAATTGAAGCCGGAATCAAGAGCGGGAAAATTCAAAAGGATACATCTGCTTCTGCTGCCATCAAAAAGCCTTTTCCAGCAAAGAAAGAAGTCTCAGTTGTCTAATCTCAAAGAGGCCAAGGAAGAGTTGAGCGCCGGCCAGCGGTAGGGACCGTAATGATCCAGAAGTATGCAGTTGATCAGCCTCGAAACAGTCAACCCAGAGCCAACCAGCAAAGGGTGGAAAGGCCTGCACGGCAATATACCCGGATAAACATGAAACCTGCTCAGGTTCTACCCCATCTCTTGAAGTTAAACCTTGCCAGTTTGAGGGAGGCCCCTAAAAACCCTAACACTACGTCACCACATTACCATCCCAATGCCAAGTGTGCTTATCATTCGGACTGCCTGGGGCACGACACCAACAATTGTTGGGCCCTCAGAAATAAGATTCAGGATTTAATAGACGCTAAGGAAGTGGAATTCGACGCCCCTAAAAAGTCGAATGTGATCTCTGCCCCAATGCCAAAGCATGGCCACAATGCCCATGCTGTTTAAGAGGATCTGTATGTTGCTACAGTTGATGATTTGATGACTCTGTTACTATTAATCAAGTTAAATCTGTTGAAGGCTGGGATTTTCCCACGATGTGAAAAAGATTGTTGCCTTTGTTCATCCTTACCATCCGATTGTCCGTTGTTGAAGTTAGGAATCCAATGCCTAATGGATAATCAAGAAATCCTTTTTGAAAAGACTCATGTTACTCCGACTCCTGTCAATGATGTTGCTATAATTACCATATCCACCAATCTTTCCAAGGTCTCCAAAAGACATGTTAATATTACATCCGATCCAAAGATTGTACCTCTGAAGATAACTATTATGGGGCCCACCCCGTACAAGTCCAACAAATCAATACCGTGGAACTATGGGGGAGAGACCTTCTACCACGGTATTAAACAGATTGAATCAGTTGAAGAAAGTTCTGATGAAGAGACTTCCGACATTGGAAACATTGATGGAATGAGTAAAATCACCCGCAACAGAAGAATTTTCTCTCCGGAGATTGCTCCTCCAAGGGCAATCTTCGGACCCTTAATTGCTCCTAAGGTTACTCCTGTACCGGTCAACATATCTGCGAGAACTCCAGTTATTGAAGAAGTTGTAACTCCCACGGTTGTACCCTCTGCTGTTGCTGTTGATAAAGGGAAGGGGATCCAAGAAGCGCCCGTCAGGACGAGGGCTCAGCCTTTGGTCATTCCGGAGACCACTCAAAAAGAAATGGAGGAGATTTTGAAAATAATTAAGAAAAGTGACTATGATGTTGTAGAACAACTGGGGAAAACCCCCTCAAAAATATCTATGCTGGCCCTGTTGCTCTGTTCCGAAGCTCATGCCAAAGCTTTGATCAGATTCTTGAAGACGGCCCACGTTCCATAGGAAACATCCGCGGACTAGTTCCAGGAATGTGTAGCTAGCCTAACTGCAAACAATGGTCTAGGGTTCTCCAATGCCGATTTAACATCTAAGGGGAGAAAGCATAATGACGCTCTGCATGTTTCGGTGGAATGCAGAGGGACTACTCTAGCTCACGTTCTGGTTGATACTGGGTCATCTTTAAATGTCTTTCCAAAGAAAGCATTGGACAGATTGGACTGTGAAGGCCTAACCCTGCAGCCTAGCAATATCATTGTCAGAGCCTTTGATGGTTCTAAAAGGATGGTCCACGGGAAGGTGGACATCCCGATTAAAGTGGGAACGGAAACTTTCAACTCCATATTTTATGTGATGGACATCCGTCCTTCCTATTCTTGCTTGTTGGGAAGACCCTGGATCCATAATGTCGGGGCCGTCACTTCTTCTTTTCACCAAATGCTCAAATACCCAGTACAGGTGAAAATTATAACTGTTCATGGCGAGGAGGAGTATATGATAAGCCATCTAAATTCATTCCGCTATGTTGAATTGGATGGTGAATTCATCGAGACCCCCTTTCATCACTTTGAAGAGGTTTCTCCTGAAGTTGCAGCAACCAAGACAGTGTCTTCTGTGCCTTTGGTTACCAAACCTGTGCCTCGGATGTCATCCCTCAAAGATGCGATGGCTGTGATTGAAGAAGGAGGAAGCATAATGTGGGGTCAGCTACCAGACTTACCTTTCAAATCTGATAAATTCGGCTTGGGTTTCACTGCTTCTACTCAAAAGGCTGTGCGTCGCTCCCGGGCTAGAGGGCCACCAGTGAAGATCACCCATCATGGAGTCAATGCTTTGGAGGACGGTGAAGAGGAGAGCAATCTAGAAGACTGGATTTTCCCTACTGTTGAAGGAGGACTGAACAACTGGGAGGCAAAAGACTTTGTTCCCATTACTTTCATAAATCAGTAATTTATCTTTCAAACATTTTTGTTGGTCTGTAATAATTCCTAAACAATTCGTACACTTTTTGCCTTGTGCCTTACCCGAGGCATATAGGTCCATTTGTAAGGGTTTGATTTTTCATCTTCATATGCCATTTTAATGAATCATGGACGTTTTCACATATAAACTTTTGTGTTCATTTTCTTTCTTTTTAAATTTTATTTGTTTAAAGGTGGCTATCCCTTACACACACCCACACTCACAAATTCAGGCACCCTTCCATTCCGGATTCCATGGGTAACAATTCTGCTATGGCCTTCAGTGACTCTGAAGATCTGGTCAATCATGCCAAATATGAAGGTGATGAAGACTGTGAAGTGCCAGGAGAATTGGTTAGACTGATACAACAGGAAGAAAGGGCTATTCTGCCCCATGAGGAGCTGTTAGAGAAAATCAACTTCGGTACTGATGAAGACAGAAAAGAAGTCAGAGTGGATGCCAACCTAGAGCCAATTTTCAAAGAACGCCTAGTTCAGCTGTTGAATGAATATGTTGAGATCTTCGCCTGGTCCTACGAAGACATGTCGGGACTCGATACAGATATTGTGGTTCACCGTCTTCCTACGAGAGAAGATTGTCCACCAATTAAGCAGAAAGTCCGCCGAATGAGGCCCGATATGTCTGAAAGATCAAAGCCGAAGTGATGAAGCAGTTCAATTCTGGGTTTCTTGCTGTTACTTCCTATCCATAATAGGTTGCTAACATTGTGCCCGTTCCTAAGAAGGACGGTAAAGTCATAATGTGCGTGGATTACAGAGACTTAAACAGGGCTAGCCCTAAAGATGACTTTTCACTACCGCACATTGACATCTTGGTTGACAACACAGCTCAGCACAAGGTATTTTCTTTCATGGATGGATTTTCAGGTTACAACCAGATCAAAATGGCCCCTGAAGACATGGAGAAGACTACTTTTGTTACACAGTGTGGTACCTTCTGCTATAAAGTGATGCCATTCGGACTTAAGAATGCTAAGGTAACCTACCAACGCGCCATGGTAGCTTATTTCATGACATGATACATCATGAGATTGAAGTCTACGTGGACGACATGATAGCCCGTTCACAGACAGAAGAAGAACACCTCGACCATCTGCAAAAGCTGTTTGTCAGGTTGAAAGAGTACAAGCTCAGACTGAACCCTAACAAGTGCACTTTCGGAGTCAGGTCCGATAAATTCTTGGGTTTCATTGTCAGCAACAAAGGCATCGAGGTTGATCCTGCCAAAGTCAAAGCTATACAAGAAATGCCTGCCCCTCGCACTGAGAAGGAGGTCAGAGGTTTCTTGGGACGCCTAAACTACATTGCAAGGTTTATTTCTCACCTAACATCTACCTGTGAGCCAATTTCAAGTTGTTGAAGAAAGATCAGGGGGTTAAATGGAATGATGACTGTTAAGTTGCTTTCGATAAAATCAAGGAGTATTTGCTAGTACCCCCTATCTTGATGCCACCCGTCGAAGGAAGGCCGCTAATCATGTATCTGACTGTCTTAGAAAATTCAATGGCGTGCATATTGGGCCAACATGACGAGTCTGGCCGAAAAGAGCATGCCATTTATCACCTTAGCAAAAAGTTTACCGACTGTGACTCGCTACTCACTGCTCGAGAAAACTTGCTGCACTTTGGTATGGGCTGCTCGCCGGCTAAGGCAGTATATGTTGACTCATACCACTTTGTTGATCTTTAAGATGGATCCGATCAAGTACATCTTTGAAAAGCCTGCTTTATCTGGAAGAATAGCTAGATGGCAAATGATCCTGACTGAGTACGATATACAGTACACGACCCAAAAAGCTATAAAGGGGAGTGTGCTATCTGACCATCTGGCTCATCAAGCTGTTGAAGATTACCAATCCATGAAGTTTGACTTCCCCGACGAAGACATTATGACCTTAGACAACATTGAAGATAACGGACCGTATGACGGACTTGAACAAGGATCCCGATGGACCCTATACTTTGATGGTACCTCCAACGCACTTGGGAACGGTATCGATGTTGTGCTCATCTCACCAGAAGGTTGCCATACACCTTTCACCGCCAGACTCTGCTTCAGCTGCACCAACAACATGGACGAGTATGAAGCTTGCATCTTTGGACTCAAGGCTGCAATAGACCTGGGTATCAAATCTTTGGTGGTGTTTGGAGACTCAGCTTTGGTCATCAGTCAGATCAAAGGAGAGTGGGACACTAAACATCCCAACCTCATCCCTTACAAAGAACATGTCCTGAAATTGTTACCATATTTCGAGCAAATTACCTTCGAGCACTTCCCGCGAGAAGAAAATCAGCTAGCAGATGCTCTAGCTACAATGTCATCCATGTTAAAACTTAACTGGGATAATGAAGCTCCCCAAATCACCATTGAGCGAATGGATGAACCTGCACATTGTCACGAGATTAATACCGAAGAAGTAGTGGACCAACCTTGGTTTCACGAAGTCAAAAGGTATCTCGAGGCGCAAGAATACCCCGAAGGAGCTTCAGTCAATGACAAAAAGTTCTTGAGGAGACTCTCTACCAATTTATACCTAATCAATGGTATCCTATACAAGCACAATCACGATTGCGTTCTGCTCCATTATGTGGACAAGGTTAAAGCTGAACAGATCATGGCTGAACTACATAATGGTACATTTTGCACCCATTCGAGCGGACATACGATGGCTAAGAAGATTCTAAGGGAAGGCTATTACTGGTCTACCATGGAAGCTGACTGTCATCAACATTCCCGTACTTGTCACAAATGCCAAATCTATGCGAACAAGGTACATATACCTCCAGTTCCTCTCAATGTCTTAACAGCTCCTTGGCCATTCGCAATGTGGGGAATCGATATGATTGGAGAGATCAAGCCTACAACATCCAATGGACACCGCTTCATTCTGGTGGCCATTGATTACTTTACCAAGTGGGTCGAAGTAGCTTCCTTCGCCTCCGTTACAAAGAATGTGGTTGCCTGGCTCATCAAACAGAACCTCATATGTCGGTACGGTATCCCCGAAAGGATCATCACTCATAATGGTACAAACCTGAACAACACTATGATCACCGCCTTGTGCGAGCAGTTCCAGATTCAACATCTTAATTCATCTCCCTATCAGCCAAAGATGAACGGTGTTGTCGAAGTTGCGAACAAAAATATCAAGAAGATTATACAAAAGATGGCAGTCACCTACAAGGACTGGAATGAGATGTTACTGTTTGCTCTGCACGGGTACCGTACCACGGCATGTACATAAACTGGGGCAACATCCTATTCTTTGGTATACGGCATGGAAGTTGTTTTGCCTATCGAGGTTCAGATTCCCTCCTTGAGAATCATGAAGGATGTTGGTTTGAGTGAAGACGATTGGATTCAGACCCGGCTTGATCAACTTAACTTGATTGATGAAAAGCGACTTACTGTTGTTTGCTATGGTCAGATCTATCAAAAACAGATGATCAAGGCTTTTAATAAGAAAGTCAGGCGCCAGGTATATCAAGTCAGGGATCTTGTAATTAAGCGGATCATCTTGCCGCAAAGTGATCCCAGGGGAAAATGGACTCCTACCTACGAAGGACCATTTATGATCAAAAACATCTTTTCTGGTGGGGAAATGATCTTGACCACCATGGACGGTGACGACCTGCCGCACCCTGCAAACGCAGACATAGTCAAAAGATACTACGCATAATTGACCCGGCGAGTTGAAAATCCGAAAGGGCGACTTGGGCAAAAAAGGGCATCCCGGTGAATCGAAAACCCGAAAGGGCGATTCAGGCAAAAATTAGGGATAAATAAAAAATATTTGTACACCCGGCAAGTTGAAAACCCGAAAGGGAGACTTGGGCAAAAAAGGGTTTCCCGGTGGATCGAAAACCCGAAAGAGTGGTCCAGGCAAAAGTTAGGGAGTTAAAGCGTATGACTATGTCTCGTCGGATCACTTTAAAGACAATCTCTTTGCCAGACAAGCTCCACGCTTTTGATCGATTCAACCATCTTCGGACGAAGCAATGAATGGACAAGATATTCAGAGTTACGAAGGCTATATCAGAAGGAAACCCCAGGGAATTTTTTTACACATAGCCATCTTTCTTTATATAAATTTTTCTCATTTTTATGACAACATTCTCTTACTAGGATGTCTGTCTCCTTTGTACAAAATACTTACACAAAGTTAATACAAAGATACTTCAAAGTGCAGAAAACTATTTGCCTTTTCTCTTTTTTTTACACTTGTGTTTTATTTGAAAACGTCCAATGATTTATTTAATAAGCATATGCATTTGAATATAATCACATGTTTACAAATAAATGAAATGGGAAAGAATAGTTACTGATAGGTTGAAAGTATAGGAAGACGTCTTTAGGCTATTCCAGGAGAAATCCCCTGCAGCATATCATCTGGATCCCCCAGTGGAGATAAAATCTTGAAATACATATCCCCAGCGGAGCAAAACTTTGAACTACAGACCCTCAGAAAAGAGGAAACCTTCTTCCCCAATGGAGTCAAATTTCCTTACACAATCAAATCAGCATGTCATTAAGATCCCCAGCGGAGCTGAGACTATCAATCTATAGCAAAAGCCATCCAGCTTCTCCCGATTCCCCAGCAAGTTGTCTTAAAGTCTGAGAGCTCATCAGATAACAGTTATCTTTTGCTTTATCCCCAACCTAGGATAATTCCCCAGTAGATTGGCATACAACCCAAACTCCTGAATTTTTTCCAAACAAGAATAAGCTTTTCCCCCAGAGTCTTGAACTTACCCTCCGGCAGGATAGCTTACCAACAGTATAGTTACTCCCCACAGAGTTTTTACTCCCCAACAAGATGAAAATTCTCATTCTTGATTCCTCAGTGAAGTTGCCAGAGCCTTCTTTACTCTCAGCATGAATTTGTCAGAATCTTTATTCCCCTGCAGATCGGAGATTCTCATTCTTGATTCCTCAGCTTAAAGTCCCCAAGGATTCAAATTCCCCTAGCAGATTGAAGATTCTCATTCTCAATTCTCCGCAGAAGCCATCAGAGTCTTCCTTATTCTCCAGCAGATCAAGGTTTTCCTTGGTTTGATTCCCGATAGAGATCTCCAGAGTTTTCCTTATTCCCCAGCCGAGTAAGGATTCTCATTGTGTAATCCCCAGGAAAGTCGTGAAGGATTCTCACATCCCCACAAAGGTTTTCAAAGTTTTTGATAATCCCCGCGAGTTGCCAAGGATTCTCTATCCCCAAGCAGTCAACAAGGATTTCTTATCTTCAGCAATCAAAGATTTTGAATCTCTAGCAATGGTCATGGATTTATTTTCCCCGGCAGCAGTCAAAGATTTTATTATCTCCAAGCTATCAAGGATTTATTTTCCTCATCAAGACAGCAAATCAGCTTACATGCACATACATTACATTCATATATCATAAACATTGATAAAACACATATATTGCATCATGCATTTCATGCAACATAACTTTGTGTTTCAGCTAACATTTTACCCTTTTCAGGATAAGATTAACAAGCTACCAACATACAATCATAAAACAGCTTAGAGATGCTCCAGACACGGATGCTATTCTATTTGCTTATTCAGATTCAAAGCTATGAAAACAGCTTAGAGATGCTCCAGACACGGATGCTATTCTATCGCTTATTCAGATGTAAAGCTATGAAAACAGCTTAGAGATGCTCCAGACACGGATGCTATTCTATCGCTTATTCAGATGTAAAGCTATGAAAACATCTTAGAGATGCTCCAGACACGGATGTTATTCTATCGCTTATTCAGATGTAAAGCTATTAAAACAGCTTAGAGATGCTCCAGACACGGATGCTATTCTATCGCTTATTCAGATGTAAAGCTCAGAAAATAGCTTAGAGATGCTCCAGACACGTATGTTATTCTATTTGCTTATTCAGATTCAAAGATATGAAAACATCTTAGAGATGCTCCAGACACGGATGCTATTCCATCTCTTACTAAGATGTAAAGCTCAAAAAACAACTTAGAGATGCTCCAGACACGGATGCTATTCTATTGCTTATTCAGATCCCCAACTCAGAGATGCTCCAGACACGGATACCATTCTGGCGCTCGTTCTCCTGATTTTCAACAAACATTCTTGGATGGCATCTTTAAGCCCATTCTCTTAACCATATTTTGACGAGTGCAAATTTACGGGCACTCTAGTGTCCAATCCTCTTTTACCTTCGAGTCACGAATGGAAAACTCGCCAATCTAACTCTTCAGGTTCAAGAAGATTAAACAGGGGAAGTTGTTGTACCCCAAAATTTGCCCTCTCATTTTATCAAGATTTCCCCTCACAAGACTCTTTGAACTCAAGACCAAGCTAGGGTTTGCTCTGCTCAAGACATCTCTTTGCACTGTTGACCTGAAATTAGGGTTTGAGTTTGCATAAGGATTTTTGGACTTTCAATGCTCAATGTGACTTTCATACTTCATGTTGGACCTCTAAGATTGCTCATACCAAGTTTCAAGTCTTGAATCAAAATTTTGCCCAGTCAATTGGATAGTTGACCTAGAAATCAACTGTATTGGGGAAAAAGTCAATTGTGACCAATTTACAGTCAAACCTCATAGTTTTTTATCCACATCAACATTATATACTCATATGAACCATTTTATCAAGTTTGGATCACAACTCCTCAAGAAATTTGATCAGATCATCAAAAGGGCAAAATGGTCATTTTTAGGGTTTTCATTGCAGAAGGGCAATTTCTGATTTTTAACCTAGCCAATGGCAAATTGGGTTCAAGCATGGATTCAAGGACTCAATGGAATCATCTTGACCTAATCACAAGGTTCAAAAGATCTCAAATGCATTGGATTGACATATGAATTTTCCAGTCAACTGATCAAAAATCAATTGTACACTGAAAAGTCAAACTTAGACTTTTTGATCAAAATCAAGTGCCAAGGGTCATTTTTCATCAAGATGTGTCAAAACATGAAACTTGTCCACCAAGAAACCTAATTTTGAAAGTTAGGGTTTAAAATGGAAAATTTTCATAACTTAGAATTTTTCTAAGTAATGAAAATTTCTTATTTTTTCCAAACTTTTCCAAACTTTTTCACCATGATTCAATTGGATTCAAACAAAACTTCCAACATGAAAGTTGTAATCCTCCACAAAATATACAGCTTTGGTTCACAAAGTTTTCCCAAAAGATTCTTGGATTTCAAGTTATGATTTTTGGAACAAGGGTCCATTGAACTTTTAACTTAGTGAAATTTTGCTCTAGTTTAGGTAGGATTTTGACCTATCTTCATGGAAATTTTTTACATATCTCCAATTGGAATCTCAAAATGAATTTCAAAGATGGATTTTAGATCATGTTACAAGCTTTACAAAATGTCCAAGAAATCTCCAAAATCATTTATGGTTAGGGAGAATCGAAGAAAAGAAAATGGCCATTTCTCACTTTTGTCCATGGCATTTTTCATGTTGCTACAAGTTGCAAATTCTGCCCAAACATGTTTGTACTTGTTTACAGGTCCTTAAACCCTTCCACACTCAAAAATTGAATGCAAAAACAATGGATTAAGGCTTTGTTCTGAGCTTTAGAAGATTACACATTGAATTAATCCATTTTTGGCAAAAAGATAACAATGCCATTTTGATAAAGGTTGCTTTATGCAATTTTGTTTCTCTTGAGTTGTGAACCCATTCCTTTGCAGAAAACCAACTCCACAAACTTAGGCAAAAGTACACCAACTATCAGTATGCTTGGAGCTAGCTTGTACAGGCCATAGCATTGTCAAAATCACCTTTTCTTCAAAAGCAAGTCAACTTGCAAAATCACCACAACTTTGCAATCTGATAAAACCAAAGTTTGTAAACATTTCAAACAAGATTTACATATCACACTAAGCCAGAAACACGAGCTAGCAAGTCCTCAAACCTTCCAAAACACCAAAACACAAGTTCTTGTCAAAACAGGGCAGGTTCTGCATTTTGATTTCCAAATCACAATCCACTCGTGCGTTTTGCTTGCAACCAGTTCCAACACACTCCATACAACTCACCTAAGCTATACCAATCATTCCCAAGTCACTGTAACTCCATTTACACACTTTACCATTTTTGAATTCTGAGTTTGCAGGTTGAGTTCTATAGAGAGATTCAAGCAAGTTCAAAGCTAGCTAAGCATTGGGAAAGCTCAAAGGAACTTCAAGCAAGATCACAAGTATCTCAGGCCTCGCTCACAACCCCTACATTTCCATACTCGAGCTTGACTGAAGCAGGTAAAGTTCAAACTTCTATCTCTCTATTTAGGAATCATTAGGCTTAGGTTTGTGAATAAAAAATGTAGTCCTCATTGCCCTTGAGTTGTACATATGCATAGAATTCATTTAAGTTAACTGAGCTGGGAGAATTTGAATGATGAACTTTTTGAAAAAACTAGGTTAGAAATTAGGGCCATAGAAATTCTCTCTGGTCTTTGAGAGTTAGATTAAGTTTTTTACATGGTTAGAATTGTGTGATCATGCTCTATAACTTTCATGTTGCAAGTTTTTTGTTTTTAAGCACAAATGCAGGAGGTACCAGTTTGAACATCAAGCGCGCGTTTTTTCTGTTTCTCAAGGTTAGAGATGAAGTTGAGTTGGGTTGGGCCTGGTCCTTTTGGCTATTTGCACCTCCTTGCTTGCTTTATGCACCCCTTGGCCCATTGATTTTATTTTTGTATATTTTTCTATTTCTTTTTCATTTCTGACTTTATTTTTTTTTCTAAATATAAAAAAAATCACTAAAAAGATTTTCTTAAATTTTCACATTTTATTTTATTATTATTTTTTTATTATTTTGGCATAAGAATAGTTAAAAAATAATATATATACTTTTATTTTCTTAAATAAGTTTGTAAATAAAATTAAAATACTTACATTTTTTTTAATTATTTATACATATAAAATAATATTTTCTCACATATTTCATTTTTAATACTTTTTGTAAATATTTTATTTAATTTCTTGTACATAAATAAATAATTATAATATCTATATTTTCTTAAAACAAATTAGGGTTTCCACCCTTAATAAAAATAATCTTTTATTTTCTTATTTTTGATGCATTAAATAACTTATTTTTACCTACATAAAAATAATACAAAAAAACATTTTCCATATCTATATTTAATTGCACATTTAAGTATTGTCTATTTATTTATTTATGCAAATGAATTCAATTTGGTTGTAATAGTTGATTTAGGGTTTTATTTTCTTGCAAACATCCCCCTATTCAAACTTGTATCCCCCTCCCCATATCAATGTTGTAATAGTCGTAGATTTACTTTTACGCATTTTATAGCTTTCAAATATGCATGATAGAAAGATTAGGGTTTGTATGACAACCAAAATCAAAACAAATAGCATGACTAATACAAGACAAAAAAGCATGAAAAATGACAACACAATGCACACAAGCACCCTTAGGGTTTCATCCACTTGTTGCCTTAAAAATGGCCATGGTATGCATGCTAGGTATCTTGGCAAAACAAAATCAAAACAAAAAGATCATAGTCCCTCGATGACGCTATCTTGGTTGCCTATACAAAAATGATCTAGTCCCTCAAAAAATTTGCTAAGATACTTGGCAACATTGTTATCATGGTTATACGATAACCCGCGCCTATCCCGTTTAACATCCAAACACAAGGTTGTTTACCAAATGCAATGGTAAAACAACAATGCCAAAGGGTTAAAAATGTGTAGGAAAGACTTTTGAGTAGGTAGGGTAGATGCTCCTAGTTACTTTATCAAACTTGCAAACATCCTTGCTATTTTCAAAAACACATCACAACATATTTCAAAACAATTTCCCAAAACAAACTTTCAAACATTGAAACATTTTCCAAAAGGCAAACACCTTTGTATATATTCAAACAAGAATCATTACAAAGGTTGCCTAGACAAAGGCCTCTTTTCAAAATATTTTCAAAACCACACACAAAAGCACCATTTCAAACAATTGAAAAGCAAAAGCAAGTGATCTAAACAAGTAACTAAGAGCCCATGGATAACCATGGATGAAAATGGTGCTTGCACCTTCCCTTTTCATAATCTACCCCCCGAACCCAAGAAAACATCTCAAAGGTCTTTCCTGTGCTTTTTGACCTTTCCTTTGGATAAAATAAAAATTCGGTGGCGACTCTTGCTAAACCGAAACATTTGCGAACACAAACGCAAAACCTCAAGTTAGTTCTCCCACCATATCACAGTAACCATTTACATATACGTGATAACTTGTATATTTTCAAATTTTCATTCTTGTAACCGGTTACCCAAAAGCTGTAACCGGTTACCATTAAACCAGAAATTTTGTTTTATTTTTGTGAGGCCCTGTAACCCTGTAACTGGTTACCACTAAGTAAAAGTGATAAAAACTTATTTTCTAAGTGATGGACATGCAATGTTTTACTCTTAAATGATCATGACACTTATGTAAAATGTTTAGAGTATATTTTGAGCACTTTAGCATCTTAAAAAACTTCAACTTAAAACTTGTACCTAACTTTTTGATGAATCTTCATAAATCTTCATCTTGAGAGTTGGTTGTACAGTTGTAGAAGACTTCATAGAATGATCTTGAAATATTATATATGATCTTGAACATCTTCTTTTCCATAACCTTGATATTTCTTTGACCTTATGTATGGTGGTCTTCGTCAAAACACTTTGATTGGAGTGCATGCAATCACACAGGATTTACGTCTTTTGATTGTGGGTTAAACATAGATTGACAATAATCGTAAACATAAACATAGATTATTAAGATTAAGCTAATAAAAATCATACCTCTTAGAAGCAATAAGGAATTCAGAATAAGGAATTTAATGTGAAAGTGGAAATTTATAGTAAGGTGTATTGAAAAACATTTTTATTGATTGCATATTTTGATTGCGTGTTTACAAAAATGATGAGAACTTCCTTTTATAGGTGAAGGGGAAGTTCTAGAAACAATACATTATTTTCTTTACATTACGAAAACATAAAAGCACTATTTCCTAACCTTATCTAAAGCACTATTTGCAAACAAGAAACTTTACCTAACTTTGCCTAACAATAATGTACATGATAAAAATTGAAAGGGACGGACCCTCTTTCGTAGCCTTGTGAGTCAGGATTACCCTTACATATCTTAATAGGGTCAAGTAACTATTCCTTTAATGCTTGTCTTTTTTTTCCTTTTTCTTGTCGGTAATAAATTCTTTGATATTACGTCATTAGTGAAATATGTTTTTTTTTGTTTCAATTTACACAATTAGTGGATTATCTTGTGAAGATTCTGATGATCTTGATTTTTTTCCCCAAGACGTGCTTCTCCTCCTGTATGCTTCTACCAATTTTGGTCTTGAATGTTTTACTTCAAAAGGAAAATTTTTTTTGTAATATCTGAGTTACAATAAATTTTCCCTATATTATCTTCTCTTGAGAGATTTTTTTCATCTATTTTGTATTAGGACCATCCAAAGTCTTTAGAAATTATTTTTGCTCTGGAAATTTCTACTTGTTTTGGGAGATCTTCTAAGTGTAAGGTCTTTAGACCCAAATTTTTCAATTGGAATTCTTCAAATTCAATATCAATATTCTTGAAATATGACAAAATTAAATGATAACTTGGATAATTATTTTGAAAATCTGAATATAATGATGTTATTTACAGTTTTTCATTTTGTGGAAATTCTGGAATTACGGTTTCTAATGTATCAGCTAAGAATGTTGGTAAATATGGAGTGAAGTCATATAATTGTCAGAACATTAATTATACTTACGAGTCTATGTTTAAGAAAATTGGTTAATGTTAAAGGGTAATCTCTAAATTTGAAGGGTTTAAAAGTTGGTAAAGAGATCATTGCCTTCCTAATGCCAGAATCTAATTGACAATAGCATTCACCCTCTTGGTTTTCAGGGCAGTCTTCAAATATGTTTTGACATGGTTTATAGTGATGACACACAAATATGTGATATTTCTGGCTTGATATACACCAAATATTTCTCATACTTTAGTTTAAATTAAATTGTTTTATAGGTATTATGCAGGTATTTTTCTATTTTTGCAGATATACATTAAGCTGAACACTTTGGAAGAAATGAAGAAAAAAGAGGTGCAAAACTAGCAAAAAGGCCAAAGGAGAAGAAATAAGTTCAAGCCCATTATACATGTGAGCACGTGGCCCACCATGAAGAAGACCTTGACGACCGTCAAGGAGGCGTGCCGAACGTCACGCGCCAAGAAAGACCAAGTGACTATCGTCACTTGAATGTGACGAATGTCACAAGCCACTTACCCCACTTTCTTCTCATCCAACAGATAGAAACGCGTTCAAATGTTAATCCAGCGACTACCTATATTTTCTCACCCACTCAGTCAAAGCACCAAGGAACGTGACAGATTAATGGCCCTATTATTTCTAAAAGGAGGAAATAAATTGTTCCTACATTTTCGAGAACAACTATCATGCAAGACTTATAAATAGAGCCTTAGACCACAGTAGAAAGGGTTCTGCTTTTTGTGCAAGACACTTTGGAGATTTTATATTTATTTTGAGCGAATATTCTTGAGAGCATTATTTTATTTCCCAGTTATTTCTATATTCCTTTCCAAGTATTATTTTCTTTGTACGGTTAAATATATTCTCCGATCGAAGCAAAGCCTACAATTTGTGTAGGAGTGCTTTTGTCTTCAGAGTTATTACCAGGTTTATGTTTACAAATTCTTATTGCTTTTTAATCAATTTAATTATGTTTATTTTTGTTTGTCTCTTAAATTATTCTTTGATTTGGTTTAATATTATGTTAGGCTAGAATCCCTATACCGGTATGTGAAGTCACTCAACCAAGGGAACGAGTAACTTAGTTGGGATTATTTTTACTACGAAAATTTCTTTTCTGGCCTAAGTTACTATTTTTAATTATTAAATTGTTTTGTTACGGAAGTCAAAAAAATAGATAGAGGTTAGGGTCAACAAAGCGGAAGTTTGAGATCTTTTAACTGGACAGTAGTAATTAGGCATTGGTTTAAAATACAGCGGAAGCACTTTAAAGTTAATTAAGATTTTATTTAGTTTTCAAAAAGTGTTTTTAACTTCTGCGGGATGGCGGAAGCATACGTTAGGACTTAACTGCATAGCCTAGATCAAAAAAACGACAGTGTGAGAGGAGGGTTTTTAAACTAAATAAGTTTTACTGAAAGTTGTTTTGAAAATATAAAGACGCCTAACAGGTCACTAGTTCCCGAGGTACGACTATTGCATACTGGTAATTATGCTAATTGATTATTAAAAATCCAATTTAATTTAGTATTTAGTTTTCCCTACAACCCAATCAAATATTCATTAGCTTTAGATTTGCGAAGTAACAATAGAAGACGGTAGATCGATTCATCAGTCTCTGTGGTTCGATGTCTTTTAAAACTACACGATAAGACTGTGCACTTGCAGTCCGAATCATTGGATACATAAGTATAATCCCGATCAAGTTTTTGGCGCCGTTGCCGGGGACTAATTTAAGTCGATATCGCTACTCTTTTCTTACGCAGTAGAGACTAGAGCAAAAACTTCTCTCTTTCTTCTCTATTTCTTTTCTTTTCTTTTCTTATTTGTATGCCAAACAGTCGTTCACAAGGCGAGCCGTTATACATACAAATCAACGATATCGAGCGTTATCTCAGACTTAGACGCTGCATTCAAGAGTATCATCTCTTTCATAACACTCAACCTCGTCAATCACTCGAACCTCCTATTTCTCGACCAACCGAAGAAATGGATGCCAATCCTGCTCCGTGCCCACTCAAATCCTATGCCATTCCCTCACAAGATGAACCGCACAATAGCATTTCTTCCCCTCCAATCGAGGCTAACAACTTTGAACTGAAACCCTCTTTGTTATCTGTTGTACAACAGAACCAGTTCTCTGGTGGGTCAATGGAAGACCCTAATCTTCATCTATCAATATTTCTACAGTATGCAGATACAATTAAGAACAATGGAGTCAGTCAAGAGGTAATAAGACTTCGTCTTTTCCCTTTCTCTCTAAGAGACAGAGCAAGATCTTGGCTCCAATCTCTGCCCGCAAACTCAATCACTACATGGCACGAGCTGAAGAAAGTTTTTCTTGCAAGGTATTTTCCGCCAAGCAAAACAGCTATGCTAAGATCTCAGATAAGCGATTTTAGACAAAAGGAGAACGAATCCCTTTTCGATGCTTGGGAACGATACAAAGATCTAATGAGACTATGCCCACATCATGGCTTGGAAGAATGGTTGATTATCCACACCTTCTATAATGGTCTCCTTTACAATACAAGATTAAAAATAGACGTTGATGCAGGTGGTGCACTTATGGACAAATCCTACACCGCTGCCTATGCTCTAATAGAAAGTATGGCCCAAAACCACTATCAGTGGGGAAGTGAAAGAGGACACGCAGACAAAGGTACTGCAGAGAAAGCACCAACAAAAGGAGGCATGTACGAGATAAGCGACCTAAATAGTGTCCATGCTAAGGTAGATGCCCTCACCCTAAAGATAGATAATTTGACCGCAATACCTCCAGCCACCGTGGCTGCTATAACTCCGAATTGCGAAATATGCGGAGTACCTAGACATCTAGTTACTGAATGTAAAATCTTGTCAGGAACTCCAACTGACCAAGTGAATTATGCTCAAGGAAACCCTTACTCAAACACGTATAACCCTGGATGGAAAAATCACCCAAATCTCTCATATAAAAACCCCAATGCGTTGTATGCTCCAAACCAAGCACCTGCCGTGCCACCTGGATATCAGAAAGCTCCTGCAAATGCTCCTAGTGCACCTAGAAAATAAAAATTAGAACTGATGATGGAGAACTTCATAGCTACCCAAGCACAAACAAACAAAGACGTCCAAAATCAGAACATACACACTAATGAGCAGATAAAACAATTAGCAAACAAAATAGATGCTCTGGCCACCCACAATAAAATGTTAGAAACCCAAATCTCTCAAGTGGCTCAACAACAAGCACCTACAGTTGCACCGGCTGATACATTTCCCGGTCAACCACAACCTAACCCGAAGGGGCATGCTCATGCCATCATATTAAGGAGTGGAACCGAGTTAGATGGACCGCCCGACCCAAGACTGTCAAATCAAAGTATGTATCAAAGGGCTGAAACATAAACTGAGAAGGAGAATCAACCAGAGAAACCAGAGGAAGACGACGAAGATAAAGGAGGAGAGGCCAAAGAAAAAGAAAAAGAAAAACCTTATGTGCCTCCACCGCCTTATAAACCCCAGATCCCATTTCCTGGTAGATTAGCCAAACCTAAGAATGTAGGGCAATTTAAAAAATTCGTAGAACTTCTGAAACAACTTAATATAACAATTCCTTTCACAGAAGCTATAACTCAAATGCCCTCCTATGCCAAATTCCTCAAGGAAAACTTATCCAACAAGAAAAAACTAGAAGATAACGAAATAGTAACACTTACAGCAGAATGTAGCGCAATTATCCAAAACAAGATGCCTCCTAAGCTGAAAGACCCTGGAAGCTTCTCTATACCATGCCATATAGGTAAGTTTGTCATAGACAAAGCCCTATGCGATTTAGGAGCTAGTATTAGCGTTATGCCTTTATCCATATGCAACAAAATGGAAATGGGTGAACTAAGACCAACAAAGATGTTCGTTCAATTGGTGGATCACTCCGTCAAATACCTAGTAGGAATCTTAAAAAACGTTCATGTTCGGATAGGTCAATTCTACATCCCTACAGATTTCATAATCATGGACATTAGAGAAGACGAAAGTACACCTATCATCTTAGGAAGACCATTCCTAGCTACCGTTGGAGCTATCATAGATGTAAAAAAGGGCAAACTAACCTTTGAAGTAGGTGAAGAGAAAGTCGAATTTATTCTGACACAATTCTTACAAGTGCCTGCCATAGATGACACATGTTATCTGGTAGACATCATGGATGAATGCGTAAGAGAAATTGAATGGGAATCAATACCTTGTTCCGAAACCATGAAGATTCTGATACCCCTTATATTCGAAGATAACGAATGGTGTCCTGAATACCGAGACGACAATCTGAGTGAATGCTTAGCTCTGACACCAGATCACATGCCTTGTCCAAGAAAACCAGCATTGGATCTTAAGCCATTACCTAAGACCCTCAGATATGAATTCCTTGACACCAACTTAAAATGACCTGTAATTGTCAACGCGGACTTAGGACAACATGAAACAGACAAATTATTACAAGTCTTAAGAAAATATCCATCCGCCTTAGGATACAACATTACAGATCTCAAAGGAATAAGTCCTTCCATTTGCATGCATCGTATTATGCTGGAAAATGACTGCAAATCTTCTAGAGAACATCAACAAAGAATTAACCCAATATGGAGCACCGTAGTTAAAGATGAAGTTAAAAAACTTCTGAACGCAAGAATCATATACCCAATCTCCGATAGTCAATGGGTAAGCCCATTCCACTGTGTACCAAAGAAAGGTGGTATAACAGTAACAACAAACAAAGCCGGCGAAGCTGTAGCGGAACGAACTATAAGCAGAGCTAGAATGTGTATTGACTATAGGAAGCTAAATAAGGCCACTCGCAAGGACCATTTCCCTCTACCTTTCATTGATCAAATGCTTGAACGATTAGCTAAGCACTCTCATTACTGTTATCTAGACGGTTACTCGGGATTCTTTCAAATTCCTATTCACCCTGATGACCAAGAGAAAACAACATTCACATGTCCTTATGGAACTTTTGCCTACCGACGAATGTTGTTTGGATTATGTAATGCTCCCGCCACATTTTAGAGGTGCATGATGGCAATCTTTGCTGATTTCATAGACAACATCATGGAGGTCTTTATGGACGACTTCTCTGTATGTGGAGAGAGTTTTGAAGATTGTCTGATAAATTTGGAGAAAGTTTTAGAGAGATGCGTAAAAGTTAACCTCGTTCTGAATTGGGAAAAGTGCCACTTTATGGTCAAACAAGGAATCGTACTAGGACACGTTGTGTTTGAAAAGGGGATTGAAGTAGATAATCTAAGATCGAAGTCATAGAAAACTTGCAACCCCCTAAAACAGTAAGAGATATACGCAGTTTCTTAGGACACGCCGGTTTCTACCGACGATTCATAAAAGATTTCTCGCAAATATCAAAACCTCTAACCACCCTCCTTATGAAAGAAGTTGAATTTGATTTCGATGACAAATGCCTAAAAGCATTTAACCAATTAAAAACAACTCTTGTATCCGCACCAATCATGCAACCACCTGATTGGAGACTTCCATTTGAAATCATGTGCGACGCAAGTGATTACGCCGTAGGTGCAGTCCTGGGACACTGAAGAGATAAGAAGCTTCATGCGATATACTATGCCAGTAGAACCTTGGACCCTGCACAGATGAATTACGCAACAACGGAGAAAGAACTTTTATCCGTAGTCTTTGCACTAGACAAATTTCGCTCCTACCTAGTAGGCGCAAAAATAATCATCTATACAGACCACGCAGCTATTAGATATCTCTTAACCAAGCAAGATTCAAAGCCGAGACTTTTGAGATGGATTCTGCTTCTACAAGAGTTTGATTTAGAAATTAAAGGCAAAAAAGGTACCGAGAACGTAGTAGCCGACCATTTATCCTGAATGGAACAACTGACACCAGAAGAAGTACCTATTAACGATGACTTCCCGTATGAACGTCTGTTAGCTCAGATGGACTTAGGAGATGCCAGCAAAGAACCACCTGAATCGAATCCAAATCAACTGCTTTTAGGACTTGACACACAAGCTGTTAGCAGTGACTCACAAGAAAGCCAAGACGAAATAAATAATGATATAAAAGAAGCTGTGGTCTCTATCCGAACTAACCAAACCATACCATGGTATGCGGACATAACAAATTACTTGGCTGCCAAAATCCTACCCCCTGATATGACTTATTAACAGAAGAAAAAAAATTTCACGATTTGAAACATTACTTTTGGGATGAACCTTTACTATTCAAGAGAAGTGCCGACGGTATTTTCCGAAGATGCGTCCCGGAAAACAAGATCGAAAGCATTATTTCTCATTGTCATGATGCCCCTTACGGTGGACATGCAAACACATCAAAGACATGTGCCAAAATTTTGCAGTCTGGCTTCTACTGGCCAAATTTGTGGAAAGATGTGCACATAGCCATCCTAAACTGCGACCGATGCCAACGCACTGGAAATATATCCATACGCGATGAGATGCCTCAGACTGGCATTCTACAAGTCGAAGTCTTCGATGTATGGGGAATAGACTTCATGGGACCATTCTCATCCTCATTCGGCAACAAATATATACTCGTGGCTGTAGATTACGTTTCGAAATGGATTGAAGCAATAGCTTCTCCAACAAACGATACTAGAGTCGTGATTAAACTCTTCAAAACCATTATATTCCCAAGGTTTGGTGTACCCAAACAAGTTATAAGCGACGGTGGCTGCCACTTCATATCAAGAATCTTCGATAAACTCCTAACCAAATATAGGGTGAAACACCGCGTAGCAACACCATACCACCCCCAGACAAGCGGACAGGTGGAAGTATCAAATCGAGAAATAAAACAAATATTGGAAAAAACTGTTACCACATCAAGAAAGGATTGGTCGGCTAAGTTACCTGACGCATTATGAGCCTACAGGACGGCGTTCAAGACGCCAATAGGTACAACACCCTTTAAACTCATCTATGGAAAATCATGCCACCTGCCAGTGGAAATTGAACACAAAGCTTACTGGGCAATTAAAACTTTAAACCTAAGCTACACTGCGGCAGGAGAGAAAAGGATCCTCGACATAAATGAATTATAAGAACTAAGATTAGACGCATATGAAAATGCGAGGATCTACAAAGAAAGGACGAAAAAATGGCATGACAAACGGATCTCAAGGAAGGAATTCAACGAAGGAGATGTAGTTCTCCTATTCAACTCTCGTCTAAAACTTTTTCCTGGGAAACTTCGTTCACGATGGTCTGGGCCATTCGAAGTGACCAAAGTTTTCCTCAGTGGTGCCATAGAGATTAAAGGAAAATCCATGAACCCGTTCTTAGTAAATGGCCAACGTCTAAAACATTATTACAGCGTTGAAAATAAGTATTACACCGCGAGCTTAACGCTATTAGAGCTACCACCCGAATTAGGAAACTAATTCACGTCTAAAAACATTGTCAAGCTAACGACATTAAACAAGCGTTGTGTGGGAGGAAACCCACAAGTTTTTATTATTTACTTTCTTTCAAATCTCTTTATATTTTATTTTTATTTCTGCATTTTGATTTTTTTTACTTTCCGATTTTTTTTCCTTTTTCTTTCTTTCTTTCTCCCGCTACATATTTTACTTATTTGCATTTTTCTTTTACAAATTTTAGTACCGACTCACAGGAACCTACAAGCTAAAACTCATGGATACTATCATTTTCGCCACAGAGGCCCAGCAGAGGCGATATGAGATTTTGGCTCAGCGCCAGATGAGTATGACTACGCATGTGCATGATCCCACGTTGACAGCTTTAGGAATCAGGGAGAGTGTATACTTCTTGTTCAACCAGATAGGATGGGAAGGGTTCCTAGCCCATAAACACCCTACACACCAACGCCTCACCTTAGAGTTCTTAACCTCACTCATCTATAAACCCACACAAGGCCTAGGGCTTAGTAGGGGACAGATGTCCTTTAGATTGTTTGGTTTCACCCACCAGTTTACAATTCGTAGTCTAGCTGAGCTACTAGGATTCCCTAGTTCTTTAGATGCCTACATGGAAACACAAGCGGATGACTACCTTAATTTTGAACTTAACCACTTTTGGAGGGACATAGCGGGCCAATATCCTGAGGACCCTGACCACCTTGATGCTACTGAGATCCATAACCCTGCGATTAGGTATTTCCATCACATATTAGCTTTCACCTTTTTTGGAAAACCTACAAATAGACTCTCAGTTTATAGGGATGAGTTATTCATCATTTACTGTGCTTTTCAGTCCAGACCAGTCATTGGTGCATCATTTATGATCGCCAACATGTCAGTTATAGCTCAGTGTACCCATGGCCCCATCTGTGTCGGCGGGCTAGTCACTATGATAGCCGAGGCCTTATCCCTACGGTCATCTCTGTCACGCCTTACGTCGTACGCTAGATACTATACCATGGATATCCCTTTGTGTTTTAACATATCTTTGATTGGTAACCTCAGCCCACCTCACTTTCAGCTGCTTGTCCGAAATGACCCTGTCTATTACTTCAAATTGCCTAGCCTTGAGAACACAAGTGTCTATACTAAGAAAAATTGGCTATATAACTTAGAAAAGACAGACGAACACGACCCTGAGAGGGAGAAGAGCGACCCGTCCACACCCACCGATTACCATGATTATACACCATCGGATTACCCTACACTAATCCTTGTTACCACAGTTGTTGATGTCCCTATGGTTGATCATACACATGCGATCACGACACTGTAGACAGATGTTACCACACTCCGAGGAGAGCTCGCCACTGTTAAGGATAATGTCAGCACACTTCGGCGTGACTTCTTTCATTTCATGGATGTCGTCACGGAGCAGTTTGATCACATTTATCAGCATCTACACGCTACTGCACCACCTCCACGAGGCCCTCGTGCTTGATAGTTTTTTGTTTCTGTTCCGCCCCAGTGAGGACACTGTTTGTTCTTAGTATGGGGGGGTTTTCATTATTATTCTTCATTATTATTCTTAAAACTCATTATGGTTTTATACTCATATTTTCGAATAATTTGTTACTTTTCGGTTCTAAAATTTCGATTATTTATCTATTCATTTCATATCCATATTTTTATTTCAAAGTATTTATTTATTTCCATTCACAAGTATTTATTTATTTTTTATTTCATACTATGCAATTTCTGTTATTATTCTTATTTGTTTCTTATTTACTTATTTATCATATCATTCTTCCAATTCTACTATGTGCTACTATACCTCTTGCAAAAATACTTCTCAAAGTATATGAATTAATTAATTTAATGGAACCATGCTACATTGCACGCGGTCAAAGAGGTCAAAGAAAGACATGCACGCATCACTTCACCCTGACGGACGTCAGGAAGCATGTGACGAACGTCAGGGATTGTCTCTTTGACTCTGACGAGCGTCAGAGAGCGCGTGACGAGCGGCAGGGCTTGTCTCCCACGCTTTTACTTCCCATGACAGTTGAACAACATTGATGCACGGAATTTTGTTTTAAAACCCCACCACCCCATTTACTTCATTCATCCATAACTTCCATAACCTCTCAATTTCAAATTTCTCCCATAAACCTCATTAAATTTCTTACTCAATAAAACCATCTATATAAACCTCTCTTCCATCCTTAGTTTCATCACTACCACCCACTTTCCATCTCTTTACCACAAATACATTTTGTCTATCAAGTTCAAAAATGATGGCCGCCCAAAGGAATCCACCGAACCAACACGAACCCGACATGCGACATCTCGTGATCCGACAAGGAGAAGCAGGTGAACTTCAAAAGGAAAGGTACATAAAATTCCATCGCCGAGGGATAACATCCACACGGTTCATTGACAACAACTGCTTGCAAGAATTGGGGTTGCAAACCCATATGCAAGGCTTGTTGGATAAATCTGGCCTGAGCTTTATTAGCACGATGAACACACCAACTTACGAAGCTCTCACATTGGAATTCTTGAGTTCCTACGCCTATCACACTCGCGATGATACCGACGCACACCTAACAGGAGCCGCTTAATTTCGGATGTTCAACCGAGAGTACACACTCAACCATGAAATTTTGAGCGACATATTTCATTTTCCCCGTGGGAATAATGTGCAATATCGCATTCCCCTAGAATTGGATTGGAATGGAAGTGCATACGCACTATGGGAGAGAATAACCGGAGAACCAAATGTCAATCCCGAAGCACGGTACGCCTCTCACATCCACAACCCAAACATTTGCTTCTTACACCGTGTTATGGCAAACACAGTATTTGGAAGGGCAAACAACAACAAGGTCAACACTAAAGAATTGTATGCTCTTCACTGTACCTTTTCACAAAACCTCCGTCTTAATCCCGTTACTTTAATGATGGCCCACATTCAAAAGCTCGTTACAAGAGACGGGACTACACCATTTTGTATTGGAGGCATCGTCACCACCATCGCAGTTCACCTGAACTGGGGGGAAAGGATTCAACGCCTACCTCCGCTGCCAGTAGTTTATATGGATATTGATAACTGTAGAGCTGGCCGCCTGATCAAAGTGCAAGAAGGTGGAGGGTACTATCTAATGGTTAAGAATGCAAAAGTTCGTAGCGTGATCATGCCAAATCACAATCGTACTTACTTGGGTAATCCGGATAACTGGCTTTACAACCTGAACGCCCCTGAACCCGGAGAAAATGTGCAAGGAAATCAAGGTGAGGCCAACAACGCTGCCGCTGACGAAATCGAAGAAGAATTAGAGCAGCAAGAGCCCAACCACAACAAGCCAACAATCCCGCCACCATCGATGCAATCTATGTCGCAATAATGCAGCAAAACCAGCTATCCACTCAATGCTACCAAGGCCTCGAGACGCGCCAAATCGAGATGATGACTCTCATGCAACAAATGCAGAGAGACCAAAACGACTACACTCGCAGGCATGATCAAAGTATGTTGGAATTCACCACAGGAATGACGGAAGATATGCGAGCCTTAACACTTCATGTTGACGACTTGCATAACATCATATCTCAGAGAGATGGAGGCGAATCTTCCAGACGCGGTGGGAAAGCACGTCGAAGAGAGAGGACACGTGGCCGCTACCAAAGACAAGAGGAGGAAGAATGATTATCCAGTTTCCATTTCCCCTTTTCTCTTCTATCAATACATTGAGGACAATGTATGATTCAAGTATGAGGGAGGAAGTATTTCCCTTTTCCTAGTAATTTTTATTTTTCTTTGTAATTTCCCTTCCATTATCTTTATTTCAATAAAAAAATTTTTATCAAGTTATCTATTAAAGCAATTTGTGTTCTTTTAGACTCCCCTTTCCTTTTTGAGCCCTATAAAAAAAATTGACTCACTTGACAAGTACATAGACTGCAAGATCTTTAATCGTCAGGAATTGGGGCAAGATTAAGTGAAATTTCTACCGTCTAGACACTCTACAACCCCAGAGTATGATAGATCAGTTCAAGTACCTGTCATTCCAACACCCCGAGTTTAGTCTTTGTAGTAACCCTGAATAGTTTATATTAGCAGTCAGCACCGTCTTAAACACAAACTACACAGGAAGTCGACGAATATAAGTGGATGATATAATATTTCAGCAAAATATTGCAAGGAAACACACCAATTAAATTGGACGATCCTTACCCGATCGCCTAATCCAAAGGATGTAAACCTTACAAAGTAACATGAAAATTCATTTGATGGATGGTTCAGGAGCATCTGTTACTGAACTCGGTAGGGCAGATTACGGTCTGATCCCCCGCATCCAACCGTTGAAGTGAAAAAGGTTGCCACATTACTGTGCCAGAAACCTATAAAGTTTAAAAGATCATAACCACTAACCGACTGTTTTGCTATGTGCGTGTAAAGATAAAGGGCTTAATGTGATTGCGCTAGAATGAAAAGGTCAAAACAAGACAAATACTCGAGGTAGGCTATGATAGGACCTGTAACTGGTTACGTAAAATGAGATTGTCTAGTGTCATTGACGTAGTAATGGAGCATGAATCAAGCCATCGATTTTCTGACAAGAATACAACGTAGCTATATATTAGTTGATCCGAGTCATCACCATGCATCTGGCCATGTTTAGAAAAACATCGTACTTAGCATTTGCTTGAGTACAAGCAAAGTTTAAGTATGGGGGAGTTTGATGACACGCAAATATGTGATATTTCTGGCTTGATATACACCAAATATTTCTCATAATTTAGTTTAAATTAAATTGTTTTATAGGTATTATGCAGGTATTTTTCTATTTTTGCAGATATGCATTAAGCTGAACACTTTGGAAGAAATGAAGAAAAAAGAGGTGCAAAACTAGCAAAAAGGCCAAAGGAGAAGAAATGAGCTCAAGCCCATTATACATGTGAGCACGTGGCCTACCATGAAGAAGACCTTGAAGACCTTCAAGGAGGCATGCCGAACGTCACGCGCCAAGAAAGACCAAGTGACTATCGTCACTTGAATGTGACGAATGTCACAAGCCACTTACCCCACTTTCTTCTCATCCAACGGACAGAAACGTGTTCAAATGTTAATCCAGCGACTACCTATATTTTCTCAACCACCCAGTCAAAGCACCAAGGAGCGTGACAGATTAATGGCCCTATTATTTCTGAAAGGAGGAAATAAATTGTTCCTACATTTTCGAGAACAACTATCACGCAAGACTTATAAATAGAGCCTTAGACCACAGTAGAAAGGGTTCTGCTTTTTGTGCAAGAAACTTTGGAGATTTTATATTTATTTTGAGCGAATATTCTTGAGAGCATTATTTTATTTCCTAGTTATTTCTATATTCCTTTCCAAGTATTATTTTCTTTGTACGGTTAAATATATTCTTCGATCGAAGCAAAGCCTACAATTTGTGCAGGAGTGCTTCTGTCTTCAGAGTTATTACCAGGTTTATGTTTACAAATTCTTATTGCTTTTTAATCAATTTAATTATGTTTATTTTTGTTTGTCTCTTAAATTATTCTGTGATTTGGTTTAATATTATGTTAGGCTAGAATCCCTATACCGGTATGTGAAGTCACTCAACCAAGGGAACGAGTAACTTAGTTGGGATTATTTTTACTACGAAACTTTCTTTTCTGGCCTAAGTTACTATTTTTAATCATTAAATTGTTTTGTTACGGAAGTAAAAAAAACAGATAGAGGTTAGGGTCAACAAAGCGGAAGTTTGAGATCTTTTAACTGGACAGTAGTAATTAGGCATTGGCTTAAAATACAGCGGAAGCACTTTAAAGTTAATTAAGATTTTATTTAGTTTTCAAAAAGTGTTTTTAACTCCTGCGGGATGGCGGAAGCGTACGTTAGTACTTAACTGCATAGCCTAGATCAAAAAAACGACAGTGTGAGACGAGGGTTTTTAAACTAAATAAGTTTTACTGAAAGCTGTTTTGAAAATATAAAGACGCCCAACAGGTCACTAGTTCCCGAGGTACGACTATTGCATACTGGTAATTACGCTAATTGATTATTAAAAATACAATTTAATTTAGTATTTAGTTTTCCCTACAACCCAATCAAATATTCATTAGCTTTAGGTTTGCGAAGTAACAATAGAAGGTGGTAGATCGATTCATCAGTCTCTGTGGTTCGATGTCTTTTAAAACTACACGATAAGACTGTGCACTTGCAGTCCGAATCATTGGATACATAAGTATAATCCCGATCATATAGTTATTGTGAATAAAATCTCATTCCGTGGAGATTCCATTGTGGACAATTTGGTTGTTACAAATTTGGACCAAAATTTCTTGTAACAAAACAAATGTTTTTATTCCCATTTCTTCTACAGAAGTCTTAGGAGGTGTCTGAATTGATGGCTTTCCCAGATTTATCAGACTTGTGATGATTTTTGGGTTTTTTAGAGAATTTAATGTTTCATTGAAAGTTTTTTGTTCTTTCTGTGGAGTTTATAGTCTTAAGAAAACTTCTTTTTCTTTGCCTTTAGGAGCAATGTGTTGAATTTCAGGTAAAAAAATTTGGTCACCAAAGGTTTCTAAGTGTTTTAAATAATTTTGTTATTTAAGAACTCGTGGTGATATGATAATATAATTTCTAAAACTCTTAATTACCATGTCTATGACTTCTTTTATATCATAGAATCCTTTATACAATGGTTGACCATACTTTGGAAATAATTTAATTTCTTCAATTAATTGGGCCATTTCTTCCCAATCTAAATAAACTCTGACTTTTGGATCAGTTAATAATGTGTAGCAAATAAATGGTTTTTGCTCAAATGTCTTCCAATAGCAAAATAAGATGCTAATACATTCATTACTTCTACTTTCTTACTGTTATCTGGAGAGGTGGTGGATAAGTTCCAAATGTTGTCTAAAAGACATGTTTCTTCTTTTTCGAGCTGATTTCTCATAGGTGTTTTGATTTGTTCCTTTTTGGAAAATGTATTTAATTTGGTTATATCAAAGTCAATGATTTTTCCTGCCATTTCTAATGTCTGAATTTCCTGTATTTTTCTGAAAAATTCAGGCACATATGTTAATTATGTAGCAAATTTCTGGATAATAAATCTGGTATTTTATCATCCTTTCTTTTAATATGTTCCCATTTTATTTTAAATTTCTTATTTAAGAAAAACTCTCTAAATTTAAGCCATATATTAGAGGGTAATTTTCTTTCATTTTTTGTATATGCAAATTTTATAATTGCTTCACAATCAATTCTAATAATAATTTATTTTTTAGATAAAATAAATAAAGCAAATTTTTTCAACACATAAATATCCTTTTTCTTTGAAGGTTCCTGAAGTATATCTACAAAAATTTTCTAATGGCTTCAAATAAAATTCATTGGGTTTTTTTATTAAGACTCTTGCCCTTCATAATTCACACTCATTAGTTTCTATAATTAAATAATCTGATTCTAATGGTAAAGCCAATGATTATAATCCTTTAATTTGTTCTTTCAATTGTTGAACTATTTTGATATTTTGATCATTGAATTTTATAACTCCTTTCTATTGTGCCTTATTATATAAGGGAGAAGTTAATTTAGACAAATTTTTGAAATATGGCCTAACATAATTTACTAATACTAGAAAAGACTGGAATTGTTTTAAGTCTTCCAATTTATCTGGAATTTCTAAAAAAATTCTAGAAATATGTGGTTGTAATTTAATAGTTCCATTACCTATTTTCGTCCCTAAAAAAGAGATATAATATTTTCCAATTTCAATTTTCTTTTTTGAAATTATTAGACAATTTTTTTTGAATAAGGAAAAAATTATATATAAATGTTCTAGATGTCCTTTTTCAGATTTAGAAAAAACAAGAACATCATCAATGTAAACACAAGTAAAATTGTAACATTCTTTAAAAATGTCATCCATCATTCTTTGGAAGATTTGTGGAGAATTTTTAAGTCCAAATGGCATTACTAGCCATTCAAAATATCCCAATGGACAAGAAAAAGTTGTCAACTCAATGCTATCTTTATGCATTCTTACTGTTACTTTCATTTTGTAGGTGTTTTGTGATATTTTAGTGTCTATTAAGTATAACTCACTTTCTATACCATTGTCTAGGTCTAAATCTAAATATTATTGTTCTATATTGTTGCAAGAACATTTATCCTTGTTTCTCTTGCAATTGCAGGTTTCAGGTTTTTGTATTTGTGGTTTAAAGTTTGAAATAATAGGTATTAATGAACAATTTTTATTTATTGTTACATAATCCTTGTTAATACTAATTTTTTCATAATTATGATGAATAAAGTCTAATCCCATAATAATAGGAACAAAAAGATTCATGTCTTTAACCCAAATTTTTGGCCATTGATAATAATCTAACAAATAATTATAATTTGTCTAGAATTTTACTTGGATATTTTTAAATTGTGTATCTGTCAATAATCTAGTTCCATCAAATTGTGTAGAATATGATGGTTTTACTTTAACAATTTTATTTTTTTAAGTCCTCTGGGATTATTTTTTCATCTATAGTAGATGAAGTTTGTAACACCGCGTACATATACGTCTAGAATAATATACAGTGATGCCAAAAATGGTACAACGAAACATACATATAGCTAGAAAAGACAAGAAATTAAAACTGTATACAATACAACTCCAAATTCTTATGTATACAATAAGCTTATCTTCAATATTGCACAGCAGAAAGATAACATCTACAAAGGTCTTCCTGCCATTTTCCCGTCTACAGTCTTCAAACCGACCATCTAGCAATTCTACCACTTATAATCGGTTCCTGAAACATAATGAGAGATTTGGGGTGAGATTAGTAAATCTCAGTGAATTCCCTATCTTATGGGTTCACTCGGTACTACGTGGTACATGCAACAAAACGGATTCTCCGTGAATCCGGGTTTCCTCACGGATGGGTACAAATACACATTAGGGTAACACCATTATTAGAAGTCCCATAACAACTAACGGGGCAACAAGAAAACACAATCGGGCCAAGACCATAAACAATATGCATACCCATACCCATGCACGAGGAATCCAGAAGTACATTACTTACCTACTTAGGCCACCTATCACACCCTCGGTGAGTCCTAGTTCCTATTTGTCAAGAGACTTGCACAAACACACTGCATGATGAATTCAAATCATTATTACATAGAATTCCATCCGTGATGAGTTCTCTGTTATGACATTGCCTAAGTGTGTCACAACCCCATCATACAAAGCACGTCAATGAGTATCCAAGCAGGCGCATGCCATAAAGGCCCTCGCTTGCGTTCATTGCAATGGTATTTGTTCTGGATTAGGCTTGCACTTGGCCCAAACATCATATAAGGCCCAATCCAACTATGCTGTAGGAGAAAACCAGCAAGAGAGAGTCTGCCCTTGACAATGTCGACTAGGATATATCCTCCGGGGACAAGCTCACTGCATAATTGGCGAGGAGGACTGACGATGCGCAAGAGGTCATCGCAAGCACCCTCCTTGTTGGGTAGCCACCCAACGCCCCTGAATGTCACAGAATTCACTTGATCCTGAAAGGACCGCATCCACGTCCTCCTGATAATTCGGAGGAGTCCATTCAGGTTGGGGACTATGTGTTGGCCTCCACTACACACGTAGGACCTGACATTCTCCATTTTGGGTCTGCTTGGTCAGCCCAACAATGGGGATCTTAGCCCAACGTTAGGGGCTATAAATACTCTCCCACTTGAGAGGGTTAAGTATTTATTAATTTACCCATACTCTCACGCTTTACTTGCACTTACTCTGAACCTTACTTTGGCATCGGAGTGTTTTGAAGGTACCCCCCCCCCCCCCCCCACTTCACATTCAATCACTGCTCAACTTAAAGCTCGCGGACCTTGTCAATCCCTTCTGATCAGGTACGATCCGTGGTGTCGTCTATGGGAAAATAGCTTCCTCGTCTTTCACTCAAGACCAATGAAACACTTTATCAACCTTCCGATTTTCATGGTCGACCAAGCTCTCAATGATAACCAAAATGTCCATTTCGCCGATGCTAACAACAACAACATTGGCAAGAACAATGCAGGCAACAACAACGATGTGGATGATCCCGAGCAAGCCATAGGGATAGACTGTCTGCCTTTTCATCCACTTGCTCACAACCATGCGACGACGATTACCATCCTCCGCAGAGTTATGATCCCAATATTTATCAAGAGATCCTCGTTCCTGAAGGTGCTAATGTCGCGACCAAATCCCTGTTCGGGGCAATCAACCATACTAACTACATGATCTTCTCACAGGGTGAGAAACTGATGATGTTGGATTAAACTCGTCGGGCCCCTAGAAAGAACAGGAGACCTGACTCTCAAACTCCTCCTCCCCGACGGAATGAGGACCTCTCCCGATCTCCCCCGTAGAGACACAGACGAGACGATTCTCGAAGCCCTACTCCCCTCTGCACTAGGCAAGGTCCCGCTTTGGAGAGGACCCAGCCTGAAGCTGTCAAGAAACGTGGTCACACTCCCACGCGCAAACAATGGAGATCCCTTGAACATAAAAGGAACATGGGAAATGAAGAAAAGAAGTCTCGGCCAACGGACCCTCCCCGTGGCTAAGAACGACATAAAGACCGCCGCTACAACCAGTCCCCCCCTCGCTCCCTAGAAAGAAGCGACAAAGATGACCCCCCGGGTCCACTTTCCCAAGCCATCATGGAGGCTCCCATTCCTAAAGGGATGGAGAAGCCTCCCCTACTGAAGGAGTATGACGACATTATTGATCATGTCGAACACATCGACGAGTTTGAGGCGATGCTCCACTACCAAAATGTTGGATGCCCAATTAAATACAGGTTGTTCCCCACGACGCTGAGGAAAACATCCATGGATTGGTATAATAACCTCTCTCCTGGGTCGATCACTTCCTGGAGGAGCCTTAAAAACCAATTCATTAGCAGCTTCAATGCATCTCGTCGATATCCGAAGACTGAGGCCACCCTCGAGGAAATCGTCCAGAGGAGTGACGAAACCCTCAGAGAATACATTGATCGGTTCAACCGCAAGGCTATTCAGGTCCCATGCACCGACCACATGAAGAGGTACCTGCTTGAGAGGAGACTCCTCTCAAACACTGAATTTAGAAAGGACGTTCGCATTGAACCCCCCAGGTCTTTTGATGCCCTCCTCGAAAAATCCCAGGCATACATGGACTACGAGGAAAAATATCAGCTAATAGGGCCCGCAATCTGAGGAACCACAGACCAACTAAAGTCCCACAACACAATGATGTGGGCACTTCTCGACGGACCATGGAGAAGAGAAGGGAGGAGAAACCTCGCGAGCCCTGCAAGCACAAAGGACCAGTCGGGCGGTTGACTAAGTACATCCCGCTGACCGCTCCCCACGAGCATATCCTTGCGGAGTGCTCCAACGCTGAGTTCAAGGACGATGGGGTCAAGCTTCCTCGAACCGCCCCTGTAAAGCTTAGTGCCGATAGAACAAAATATTGTCAATATTATCGGAGCCACAGTTTCCTGACTGAAGACTGCGTCCACCTGAAGGATGCCATCGAGACTCTCATCAAAGTAGGAAGACTCGGGAAATACAAGAAAAATGATGCCCTTTGCCGAGATACCCGCGAGGTTAAAGAAATCAAGGAGTACACCCAACCATCCGATTAATCTGGTCCCCTCCAGGTAGCCTTGTGTGTCTCAAGGCCCGAGGACTTCCACATCCCCGACAGCTTTGAAGAACCTTTGTTCAACCATAGCTGATGGGAGAAGTTTCCCTCTTCCATGGTCATATATAGCGGGGGATTAAATGACATCTCGATGAATTCAGCAAAGAGGAAACTCAACGAGCTGGTGGACATAGCCCCGATCCAGGCTGTAACCCTTGAAAGATTCAAGAAAAAATCTGAGTCGATCATATTCTATCTCGAGGAGCTGCCCGGCGGAGCCCCAAACTTCAATATTCCTCTGCTACTGAGGGCAAAAGATGGCCAACTTTGATGTACATCGCATCCTAGTTGATGAGGGAAGTTTCGTCTATGTCATGTACACTCACTTGTTATGCATCCTGCAGCTCGACCATACCCACTTGTCACCACATGTGGGGTCCGACCTGTAAGGATTTAACAGTTCGACCTCCAAGCCATGGGGATACGTCGAGCTCTTTATCACATTTGGGGAAGAAACTACATCTCGACAGGTCAAAGTGGTTTTTCTAGTGATCGATTGCTCGTCTCTCTATAACTGCATCATGGGGAGACAACGGTGCATTTAAAGATAAATTGATACACCAAGAGAGCCTGCGTCGCCACCACCCATGGAGACATTTCAGCTTCCAGGAGATGTTTCAATGCGGCTTCCAAAGGGTAAAACATGGTCGACATTAGGGCATGACCTACTAAAAGGGAAACCACCTTGACAATAGCGACTATCTCTACGAACAAACATGCTTGAGTCGAAGAACAACAGGCTCCACCAAAGGTCGACTCCATTACGCTCGACACCCGCTTTGAAAAAGATGAAGTTCAAGGCCCCAATGGAGAACAAGATCCTCTCCGACAAATCCCAGATGGAGACTTCGAGTTCATCCCCCTCGGTGAAGACCCGAACAAAGGCGTGAAGATTGGTGACAGACTCCCCGACCTAGCAAGGAAACAACTCAAAGCCTGCTTGAGGGAGAATGTTGACTTGTTCGCATGTAGCACTGTAGAGATACCCGGACTCGACTCTGAAGTCGCCTGTCACCAACTTGTTATGGATCCATCCGCTAGGGTAGTATTAAAACATAGGCGTAGGCAGTTGTTGTACCCCAAAATTTTCCCTCCCATATTCTTCAAGATTTGTCAAGATCAAGGTTCAAAATCTCTCAAGGGTTGCACAGTCCAATTGCCTCCTAACAGTCAAAAATTAGGGTTTTGGTTCTGGCAAAGAAATTTAAGTTTCCAAGGGTCCAATCAAGTCCCACATGCCTATAAACATTGTCAAGCATCCTCATGTCAAGTTTCAAGACTCACAGCACAAAATTGCACAGTCAAAAACCCTAATTGCCCTACAGTCAACTGTAGGGGCAAAATGGTCATTTGACAGTCAAAAGTCAAAATTTTGGGTCAACATCTTATTTTGAAGCCACAAACATAATTTGATCAATTCTTGATCATGATTCTCAAAGCATGGCTCAAAAAGTCTCAAGATGTAAAAGTTTCTATTTTTGGACAGTTGAAAAAGTCAACTGCAAATTGACCAGGGCATAACTTCCACATGGTTTATCAGAAAAATTCCATCCAAAGCTCATTTTGAAGAGAATGACATTTCATACAACTCATATTCACACTTAAAGTCCAAGAAATACTCTCACAAAAAGTTATCAATCTCAACATTATAGGTCATTTTCAAAAGTCAACAAAAAGGGACTTTAAGTCAAAGACCATAACTTGAGATTGGTAAATCAAAATGACATGGGACCAAAGGCATTGGTTAGAGGACTTCAAGACCTTTCCAAAA
Source organism: Vicia faba (assembly GCA_948472305.1). Lineage (NCBI taxonomy): Eukaryota > Viridiplantae > Streptophyta > Magnoliopsida > Fabales > Fabaceae > Vicia > Vicia faba. The sequence continues at coordinate 27,007 of CATIWC010000839.1, read as the reverse complement.
TGTCCAAGAACATGATCAAAGCTTAAAAATTGAGCAAGATATGCCTTGTGGAAGTTGGGATATTTTTGGGAATTTTGAAAAGTCAACTTTGCTTCAAATGCCTCAAAATTGCTAATGGGCCTCAATTTCTTCCATGAATCATTACCCAAAGGCTATGCACGACCCATTGACATCCAAGGGAGTTATTTTATCATTTTTGATTAATTATTTGAATTATTATTATTATTAATTCACTTAATTTAAATTAAATATGACAAAAATAGCAAATCATGTTTTCCAAATCTTTTTGTGCAGCATATTCTCTCATTAAGGCCTAAATATTTCGTGTACCACATCAAGGGACCAAATCTTCCAAAATAGGCAAGTTTCTATGACAAAAAAGGATTGAAAAAGATGCTTGAAAATCAAATATTGAATCATTGAATACATGGATTTTGGGCCAGTTTTTCTAACCTAATTCAGTCACATACATAAGCACAACAAAGACCTAATGCCAAGGACAAGAAAGCTGCGCCCAAGATCAAGAACAAAACTTGCATTTTTCATTAAAAAAGTTGAAACTGTTTTCATAGTTGCAGTGTGATTCAAGGTCTCAAAACTATTCCAAAGGCTTGCTGACACCACAAGGAAACTATTCCAATCGAAAACACGCTTCCATACTCAAGGAGTTGGTAGATTGAAGTCTAACTTTTCTGTAAAATTTTCATAATCGTGCTTGCATTTTCATACATTATTCATGGCTTTTAATGCTTGATTTCCACTAACATGAACTCTCTGAAGCGTTTGGTGTCTTTTAATTGAATTAATATTGCCTGTATGAGGAGTTGCCATGAAAGCAGCTTAGGGTTTCAGAAGCTCCAATTTGGGGCTTTGCAAATATGGAAAAATCAGGCCATGAAACCTACACCATTGAAACCAGGACCTTCCAACGAATAGAAACTAACCATCGCGCCCTTTTTCTTTTTCACTATATGTTGTTCGCTATTTTTTGCAGGTTTGACTTAGTGGGGGTTTAAAACCCCCGCTATCTATTTTATTTACAGGGAAAAAAGGAGGACGAAGCTTAGGTGTCTACACGTGAATGGGTGGTTCAAATCCTGGCGCGCGAATTTTTGATTAACACCACTAATGAACATTTTTGCATATTATATTTCTTAGTTATCCAAATAACAGATGCGCGCGTTGGTTCAGCTGGCAATTGAAGTGGCACGCAGGTATTGGGACCTGGGTTCGATTCCCAGGTCCCTTTGTATATTTCATAATTTTTTCTCTAACATGTTCCAGCGTTGCACTCATCCAGTGGTCCACCAAACGCCTTGCTTGCTTGCCTGCCAAGTGTCCCCAGGGATCCATCCAAAGGCCAGAATATGCTGACTACCACGTACGCTAGTCAACCATCCCACATACGCACTGGAAAGTCAAGGCAGGCCCTTGCATTCTTGGGCTAAATTACTTCAACAACACCTCCATAATTGGGCCAGAAACCCCTCTTGTTTGTATTTTCTTTCCCTCTTTTTATTCTCTTTTATTTATTTTAATTATTTTAATTGTTTTAATTAATTCACCAAAATAATAACATAAAACCAAAAAAAAATCAGAAAAGTCAAAAATAAAATATGTTTATTTAATTTTTAATTCCTTATTAGTTTTTTTTGTGAATAAATTTTAATAATCAAATTAGTTAATTTTAAGTTTTCAACTTTAATGTTTTTTTCTTAAATAAACTATAAAAAAATGTAGAAATTAGGGTTTGTCACATTTTCATCCTTTTTCTTAAATAAATAAATAATTCCTATCATTATTATTATTAACTAATTTTGTAAATACTCTTGTAATTAAACAATTAGTAAATTAGGTTTAAACTTAAATATTTTTTCTTTAACAAATTAAAAATAGTGTAGAATTAGGGTTTCTAATAATATTTAATTTTCTTTCTTTATTTTCATTAAATACAAAAAAACATAAAAAAACAATTTCTTTTCTCATTAAATAATTAATTAACTTTCAATTTCGATTTAATTTCTTTAAAGGGTCCAACGCCCTCGCACCTTCGATTATAATCTCTTTTCGCACGTTTGCTTCTATTTTTCATTTTTAAATATTACGTATTTGCCCCAAAGCTTTGTAATAATAATTAGGACATTTACTTTCCGCACTTTTATTCAAAATCGGGTCTTTGTTAATTTGGCGATGTATAGACCCACGCCTTGTAATAGCGTAGGACCTTTATTTTTCCGCATTTTAATTTCCGCACCCTTTAAACTGCTAATCACATGAAAGAATGAATGGCCCAAATAAAATCAAGCGTAGCTCACCCAATGCATGACAAGACAAATAATAACTGAAAATGACACACAATTCACACACCACTCTTAGGGTACGCCTCACTGTTGCCTTGCCCCTCGAAACGTGGTCGTCGAGTATAGGACGTCTTAGTGAGTCCTTATGTTCCATTGATCTAGTTGCCTCGAAACGGTTGCCTCGGAACAAGTTGCCTCGAAACAAGTTGCCTCGGAATAGTTGCCTCGGAATAAAAAGATCAATGGCATAAGGGTAGCTTCTAAGGTGTCCTACTGTTGCTCGGTGGCCACATTGTCCCTAACAAACGAATTGACCCGAACACCTCCAACGGTGGTGCTACCTACCTCTCAATGGTGGGATGGCACTACCTTAAGGACATTTACACAGCCTAATTCCTTAGGGTAGGTGGATGACTCGTAGATACTTGCTCTATTAAAAAACAAAACAAAAACTCTTTTCACACCGACACTTACAAAAAGCTTTCAAAACAACTTTTCAAACACTCTTGAGGACCGATACAAGAGTCGATCTGAAACTTTAAACGAAACTTTTTCAAACCCACTCACCTTGAAAAGCAAACAAACATTTTGAAAACACAATGAGCAAGTATCTAAGAGCCCATGGATAACCATGGATAGAAAGGGCGCTAACACCTTCCCTTTCTATAAATCTACCTCCCGAACCGAGAATTAATCTCATAAGGAATTTTTCTGTGCTTTTGTCCTTTCCATATTGGAGAAAATAAAAGACGGTGGCGACTCTTGCTTCCGCGACATTTCGCGAACCAGCGTTAAACAGTCAGTTCTAGATCCACCGATCACAGAACTGGCGACTCTGCTGGGGAAAATCTTATAAAGTGAGGTGTACCTCAGGATAGTTCATAACTGTGTTTTCAATTGCTTTGACTTGCTTGCTTTATTATTGTGGGACTGTCTTGGGAGTTCTATAGATCCTAACCCGGATCTGGGGATACCTTCTTAGAAAGTAGCAACAAGGCTGTGAGGGAACTGTGCGGGGTATACCGACATGGTTGAAGCAGTCTGCTACGTTGATGTGGCACTTTGGTGTGTACCGGTAACCCTTGAGTTCAGTAAAGGAGAGTACGGGGCCTCCGCGTGGTGTCGTGAAGCATCAACTGACCTTAGGAACCTTAATTGAACTATCTTGGCCTCTTTAGGGTAGTGAGATAACTGACTTTGGTGCAGTCCGAGGTTGGTTGATACTCGATACTACACTTAATTGAGGGTTGCTTTCCTGGAATATTTCGGTCGCCAGTTCAGTGGCTAAATCGAAACGATGAACAATGAAAGCAATCCGGTGATATTGGGACCCTTAGAACCCGGTTACTTATGATAGGACAGGTTGAGCCCACCAACTTCAAGAGGGTAATACCCAGACCCCATGCAGGCCTAAACTCTAAGGGCTTGTCTTGTGTGACTTGTGTGCCTTATCATGTTTGCCTTTGTAAATATTTGTGGTGTGTTTAATCATAGCATCATGACATCATCCAGCATCATATGCATTGACTAACCATTTCAGGGGTTCGAATCTTCATCTTTGTTCTTGTTTTGTAGGACATGGAAACTGTTCGCAGAAAGACAATTCAGATTAGCCTTGTAAGGATCCCTCCTCAGCTTTAAGAGCTTATATCCAGGATTCCCGAGAGCTCTTCATTCAGTGAAAGACATGGAAGACTCATCAGCTTGGTCAACACCAACATTGAGGAAGATATGATAAAGGTCCTGTTACAGTTCTTTGACCCTCTGCATCACTGTTTCACTTTCCTGGATTATCAACTGGTACCTACATTGGAGGAGTTCTCCCGGCTTCTGAAGATCCCTATCCTTGATCAACTACCCTACAATGGTACGGAAAAGGAACCCAAACTTGAAGAGATTGCTAAAGCCTTACACCTACAACTATCTGACCTCAAGGGACATTGGGAAGTTAGAAGTGGTATCAAAGGGTTCTTAGCCAGTTTTCTGTTTGAGAAGGCCCAAGAATGTTGGAACTCCCTTGACCTACAAGCTTTTGAAGAAGTGGTGGCTCTCCTTGTTTATGGTTTGGTATTGTTCCCTAATCCAGATCAGCTTATAGATATCAGTGATGTCCAGATCTTCATGTCCAGGAATCCTATACCTACGTTGCTTGGGGACATCCTTCACTCATGTTACACTCGAACCATGAGAAAAAGAGGTGTTCTTATGTGCTGTACTCCTCTCCTGGGAAGGTGGTTTATTTCGCACCTTCCACAATCAGTTTTGAAGAACGAGCGGGGTTTGAGATGGTCACAACGATTGATGACTCTTACACATACAGATATACATTGGTGCTCTCGGTCCAGAGAGGAGGTCAATATCATTGATCGTTGCGGGGAGTACCCTAATGTTCCTTTACTTGGAATCAGAGGAGGTATTACTTACAACCCGTGCCTGGCTTGGAGACAGTTTGGTTATGCTCGGAGGGACGACCCTCATGACATGTTAATTCCTGACATAGTTTTTGACTTCGACAATGATGCGCAAGGACTTCGCCAGAGATTTATCAGAGCTTGGAGGATGCCAAGTAGGATAGACAGCAAGACCCTGGGGCACAGGAATTCCATCCCGTTGGAGCCTTATCTCAATTGGGTACGAGCCCGCTCCCAGAAGTTAGTGATGCCATATCCTCATGTTCTCCCTGTGATCAAAGAGCCAGTATTAGAAGGAGAGGTGTCCTATACCATTCAACATCCTGACATGCCCACGTCCTGGGAAGAAATGCAGAAGAGCTGGATCCAGCTTAAGGAAGAACGGAATTCTCTTGAGACCAGTCTACATGCTAGTGAAAAGAAGGTCTTGGAGCTCACCCACCTACTGCACGAGGAAAGGAATCTCAACACCTACATTGCTCTGAAGAGGATGCGTAGTGTCTTTTGGGATTGATTTGCTTTGTAATGTTTGCCCATGAGGCTTCGATGTATCAAACAATTATTTCCTTAATGATAACATGTGTTCCTTTTTGTCTACAACAAATTTGAACTTTCGAACCCTTGAATGCATTGCATAAACACATATCATGCATCATGTGCATAGCAGGTACTCTTCTTTTCAGGTTGCTTACTGTTCTTCGCTGTTTATTTCAGCATCATGAACCCTGAATCATCTACCGAGCTGTCTATCAAGGCCCTTCAGGCGCAGAACGCACAATTTCAGGAGCTGATCATGGGTTTGGCTCAAGGTCAAGAAGAGCTGAAGGCTTTGCTCCTAAAGAAGGAGAAGAAGAAGAAGAGAACTGTTCTATTCAATTCAGGCCGGAGGTTTGGTAACACTCTGCAGAATGAGGAAGCTGGTTCTTCTGTAGGCAAAGACAGTCCCCAGGGGGGAAGGGCTCCAAGTCCGGTGGTCTCTGACAACGAGACTGATTTTAATGAGGAACAGTATCCTCCAGCTGAAGATCGGTACAAGCAATTGGAAGACCGTCTGAACGCCATGGAGATTCAACAAGTGCCTGGTTTGGATTTCGGAGACTTGGGTTTATCTACTGGTGTGATCATCCCTCACAAGTTTAAAGCACCATCTTTCACAAAGTATGACGGGGCGTCCTGCTCTAAGCTACACCTCAGATCTTATGTGCGGAAGATTCAGCCGTACACCGTGGATAAGAACTTATGGATCCACTTCTTCCAGGAGAGTCTTTCAGGGACTCATCTCGAATGGTTCTATCAGCTGGACGGGACCAAAGTTCGTAACTGGGAGGAGTTGGCTACTGCTTTTTACAAGCAGTATCAATATAATGCCGACCTTGCTCCTACACGTACCCAACTCCAGGGTATGTCGCTAGGATCAAGCGAAGGTTTTAAAGAGTATGCATAGAAGTGGAGGGATCTGGCTGGCAGGGTGCAGCCTCCGTTAACAGACCGTGAGCTAGTGGATATGTTCTTGGGGACCCTATCTTGGCCGTTCTTTAATCATCTTATTGGCAATTCATCTGCAGGATTCACTGACCTTATTCTGACTGGGGAAAGGATAGAGGCTGGCATGAAGTCCGGTAAGATTCAGAAAGGTGCATCTTCAAGTTCTGAGAAGAAACCTTTCAAGAAGGAGGCTAGTGTTGTGTATGGGCCTAGGAGGCAAGATAGACCAGAGCGCCGCCAATCTGTCAACACAGTGGTGATTGCTAAGCCTGCTTCCGCTCCTCGGCAAACTAATCAACCCAGGGCTGAAAGGCCTAGAAGAGAATTCACTCGGCTAAGTATGACCTTGTCACAAATCTTGCCGCAACTGCTATCAACCAACTTGGTGATTGTCAGGGAGGCCCCGAAGGTTGTGAATACTACCTCTCCTAAGTATAATCCAAATGCCCGCTGTGCTTATCATTCCGATAGCCCGGGGCATTCCACTGATGACTGCTGGGCCCTGAGAAATAAGGTGCAAGACCTTATTGATGCGAAGGAGATACAATTTGAGGCGCCTGAGAGGCCAAATGTGGTGACTGCTCCTATGCCCCAGCATGGAGTGAATGTCGTTGATGAAGATTTGTATGCCGTTTCTGTGAATGATGTAGCTACCCCTCTGATGACTGTTAAGAGGAACCTACTGCTGGCCGGTTTATTTCCGGGTTGTAGCGAAGGTTGCCTTTTGTGTGCTGTTTCCCTTACTGGTTGTCCGTTGCTGAAGTTAGGCATCCAAAGCCTGATGGATAGCAAGGAAATTCTGTTCAAGAAGACTGTTGTTCCTTTTGTTCATGTGGAAGAAGTATCCGTCGTTACAATTTTCAACAATCCAATCAAGGCTCCCCCGAGGAAGCCAGTTAAAATCATGACTGTCGCACCCATTGTTATTACTGTTCTGGGGCCCCTCCCCTATGAATCTGATAAGGCTGTCCCATGGCACTATGGGGCAGATGTATATGTACTTGGAATCAAGCAAGAGTTCAACACTGGTACCAGCATCAGCAATATCACCGGTCCAGCTAAAGTAACCCGCAGTGGCAGGCTCTTCTCGCCTGACATTGCGCCACCTGCTATTCGAAGACCTCTCATAATTACACCTGCAAGTGCGCCTGTTTTCACTTCTGATCAAGTTGTTTCCCCTGCTGCCGAGTCATCTAATACTCGGGGCAAAGGGATTGATGATGAGCCTGCCCAGATGGAGGCACCAAAATCTGTGAATGTTGAAGCCTCCCAGCAAGAGATGGAGGAAATTCTGAAGATAATCAAGAAGAGCGACTTCAATGTCGTTGAACAGCTGGGACATACACCCTCCAAGATCTCTATGCTCTCATTACTACTGTGCTCAGAGGCCCATGCTAAGGCCCTGATTTCATTTCTAAAGATGGCCCATGTGCCACAAGAGACCTCTGCAGACCAGTTTACTGATTGCGTAGCCAATTTGACAGCTGACAATGGTTTGGGTTTCTCGGATGCTGACCTTACCGCCAAGGGAAAGAACCACAATGATGCCCTGCATGTCTCTATAGAATGTAGGGGCACTACTCTGGCGCACGTGTTGGTGGACACCGGTTCTTCCCTGAATGTGTTGCCCAAGAAGGCCTTAGACCGGTTGGATTGTGAAGGCCTGGATTTGAAACCTAGAAACATCATTGTTCGAGCCTTTGACGGATCGAAGAGGATGGTTCATGGAGAGGTAGACATTCCTATTCGTGTGGGTTCTCAAGTATTCGACTCAACTTTCTATGTGATGGATATTCGTCCATCTTATTCCTGTTTACTGGGTCGACCTTGGATTCACAAAGCTGGGGCAGTGACCTCTACCCTACACCAGAAGCTCAAGTACCCCGTCAGAGGGAAGATTGTCACTGTGCAGGGAGAGGAGGAGTATATGGTTAGTCACTTGAATTCCTTCCGGTATATTGAGATGGACGGGGAGTTTATTGAAACCCCCTTTCAACATTTTGAAGAGGTACCTCCAACATTGGCAGTGGCAGAAGCAGTATCTGAAGATAGCTTTCCTTTGAAGATGGCTTCCTTGAAGGACGCCCGGGCCGTAATCGAGAAAGGTGAATGTGCTAACTGGGGCAGGCTCCCCGATTTCACTCCTAAAACTGACAAGTTTGGACTGGGTTTTACTGCAGAGGCTCAGAGGGCTGTGCGCAAAGCTAGAACCAGAAGACCTCCCGTGCTCATCACCAATCCAGGAGTGAATGCTGTTGGGGATGAAGATGAAGTGGAAGAATCGGAGTTCGATAGCTGGATCTACCCAACGACTGACGGTGGATTGAACAATTGGACCGCAAAAGATCATACACCTATTACTTTTGTTACGTAGTAATGAATTCCTTTATTTTTGTTATTTGTAATAAACAATGAATTGAAACTTTATGGCCCGGTGTCTTACCCGGGGCACCGTTGGTTTCATTTGTGAGGGCTTATAACTGTCATTTACATATATCATGAATAAAGACCTTGGACGTTTTTTCGCATTTCAAATCTTGTGCTCCATTTCTTTCTTTCTTTCTTTATATATTGCAAAACAGTTGTATTTACACACACTCACTTATACAGGTTTCAATCCACTCTGGATCTCACTGGTAACGGCTCTGCTACTGCCAGTTATGACTTCGAAAATCCGATCAACTTAGCCGAAGACGAAGGTGAAGATGATTGCGAAGTGCCTGGCGAACTTGCAAGACTGTTACTCCAGGAAGAGAGGGTAATTCAACCACATGAAGAGCCAGTGGAAACAATAAATCTGGGTACTGAGACAGATAGGAAGGAAGTCAAGATTGGTGCCAACCTAGAGCTCAGTGCGAAGCAACGGTTGACTCAGATGTTACATGATTATGTGGAGATCTTTGCCTGGTCCTACGAAGACATGCCTGGGTTGGATACCGACATTGTGGTCCATCATTTGCCTACCAAGGAAGACTGCCCTCCGGTTAAGCAAAAGGTCCGCCGTATGCATCCAGAAATGTCTGAAAAGATCAAGGCTGAGGTTATGAAACAGTTTGATGCCGGGTTTCTTGCAGTGACTTCTTACCCTCAGTGGGTTGCCAACGTGGTTCCGGTGCCGAAGAAAGATGGAAAGGTCAGAATGTGTGTTGACTACAGGGATCTGAACAGGGCCAGCCCCAAGGATGACTTCCCCTACCTCACATTGATGTCCTGGTTGACAATACTGCTCAGCACAAGGTGTTCTCCTTCATGGATGGTTTTTCAGGGTATAATCAGATCAAGATGGCTCCTGAAGACATGGAAAAGACTACCTTTGTTACTCAGTGGGGCACCTTCTGCTACAAGGTCTTGCCATTCGGGTTGAAAAATGTGGGGGCAACCTACCAACGTGCCATGGTTGCTTTATTTCATGACATGATCCATCATGAGATTGAAGTGTATGTTGACGATATGATTGCAAGGTCCCAAACTGAGGAGGAACACCTTGATCATTTGCAGAAGTTGTTTGACCGTCTGAAGTTGTACAAACTGAGGTTGAACCCGAACAAGTGCACCTTCGGGGTAAGATCTGGAAAGTTGCTAGGCTTCGTCGTGAGCGACAAAGGTATTCAAGTGGACCCTGCCAAGGTTAAAGCCATACAAGAGATGCCAACTCCCAAGACAGAGAAAGAAGTTAGAGGCTTTCTAGGACGTCTGAATTATATTGCTCGATTCATCTCGCACCTAACTGCTACCTGTGAACCAATCTTCAAGCTGCTGAAGAAAGATCAGGTAGTACATTGGAATGATGAATGTCAGGCCGCTTTTGACAGAATCAAAGAGTATCTCCAAGAGCCACCCATTCTCATACCACCGGTTGAAGGGAGACCTCTGATATTATACCTGATAGTACTTGACAACTCAATGGGGTGTGTGCTGGGGCAGCATGACGAGTCTGGCCGAAAAGAGCATGCCATTTATTACCTTAGCAAAAATTTTACCGACTGTGAGACCCGATACTCACTGCTCGAGAAAACTTGTTGCGCTTATGTATGGGCTGCTCGCCGGCTGAGATAGTATATGCTGACTCACACTACCTTGTTGATCTCAAAGATGGATCCAATAAAGTACATATTTGAAAAGCCTGCTCTGTCTGGGAGAATAGCAAGATGGCAAATGATCTTGACAGAATACGACATCCAGTACACGACCCAGAAAGCTATCAAAGGAAGTGTATTGGCAGACCACTTGGCACACCAGGCAGTAGACGACTATCAGTCAATGAACTTCGAGTTTCCAGATGAGAGCATCATGATTGTGACTGACTGTGAAGTACCTGGACCGGATGAAGGACCTGAGGAAGGATCCCGATGGTCTATGCACTTTGATGGAGCATCCAAAGCTTTGGGTAACGGTATCGGCGCTGTGATAATATCCCCTCAAGGAACTCATACTCCACTCACTGCCCGGCTATGTTTCAACTGCACCAACAACATGGCGGAGTATGAGGCATGCATCATGGGTCTTCAAGCTGCGATTGACTTAAGGATTAAGTTTCTGAGTGTCTTAGGAGATTCCGCTCTCGTGATCAATCAGATCAAAGGCGAGTGGGATACGAAACATCCAAATCTTATTCCCTACAGAGAATATGTGTTGACATTGATTCCCCATTTCACAGAGATAACTTTTGAACATTTCCCAAGAGAGGAGAATCAATTGGCGGACGCGTTGGCTACGATGTCTTCCATGTTCAAAGTCAAATGGGATAATGAGGCTCCCCGGGTCATTATCTGGAAACTGGACGAACCGGCATACTGTTGTGATCTTGAGGCTTAGGTAGTGACTGAGAAACCTTGGTACCATGAGGTGAAGAGATACTTGGAAGCTCAGGAATACCCTGAAGGTGCGTCTGTCAATGATAAAAAGTTTCTGAGAAGGTTCGCAACGAAGTTCTTCCTTAGCAACGGCATCCTGTACAAGCGAAACCATGATTCGACCTTACTGCGCTATGTGGATAAGACTGAAGCAGAAAGGATCATGGCGGAGCTGCACGAAGGTACCTTCGGAACACATTCCAGTGGACATACTATGGAAAAGAAGATCCTTCGGGCAGGATATTACTGGTCCACAATGGAAGCCGACTGTTACCAACATTCTCGGACATGTCATAAATGCCAGATTTATGCAGATAAGGTGCATGTTCCTCCAGTTCCTATGAACGTCCTGACTGCACCTTGGCCTTTTGCAATGTGGGGCATAGATATGATCGGCGAGATTAAACCTACGGCATCCAATGGGCATCTCTTCATCCTGGTAGCGATCGATTACTTTACAAAGTGGGTTGAAGCAGCTTCATACGCCACTGTAACCAAGAATGTTGTGGCACGGTTCATTCGGCATAACCTGATCTGTCGATACGGCGTCCCAGAAAGAATCATTACAGAAAATGGTACCAATCTCAATAACAAGATAATCACTAAGCTCTGCGAGCAATTTAAGATACAGCACCACAACTCTTCTCCTTACCGGCCGAAGATGAATGGGGCTGTAGAAGCAGCGAATAAAAATATCAAGAAAATTGTGCAGAAGATGATAGTGACCTATAAAGATTGGCACGAGATGCTACCGTTTGCTCTGCATGGGTACCGTACCTCAGCAAGGACGTCAACCGGGGCAACTCCTTTCTCCTTGGTCTACGGCATGGAGGCAGTCTTACCGATTGAAGTGCAAATACCCTCTCTCCGGATAATGAAGGATGCAGATCTGAGCGAAGATGATTGGATCCAGACACGACTTGATCAGTTAAATCTAATTGACGAAAAGAGACTTGCTGCTATTTGTCATGGTCAGACGTACCAAAAACGAATGATCAGGGCATTTAACAAGAAGGTCAGACCACAAGAGTATCAAGTTGGGGATCTGGTAATCAAACGTATCATCCTTCCTCAGAGTGATCCAAGGGGCAAATGGACCCCTACATACGAAGGGCCATTTGTGGTTAAACATGTGTTCTCAGGAGGAGCCATGATCCTAACCACCATGGACGGTGACGACCTTCCTCACCCCGCCAATGCAGACATAGTAAAAAGATACTACGCATAATAAAAGACCCGCTAGGTTGACATACCTAGGCAAAAATTAGGGCTTCCCGACGAACCAAAAGGGTTCGGGCAAAATGAGGGATGAAATGAAAAAATCTGTACACCCGGCAAGTCGAAAACCTGAAAAGGCGGCTTGGGCAAAAATGGGTATCCCGGTGGACTGAAAACCCGAAAGGGCGGTCCAGGCAAAAGTTAGGGATTAAAGCATAATACTATGTCTCATTGGATCACTTTGCATCCAGAATCCGGTATCAACTGTCAAGTTCAAAAGGCATCAATCAATCAGCTTCATCTTCAGCTAGGTCATCAAGTGATGAGACGCTCGAAGATATAAAGGCGACAGCAGAGTTGGAACCTAGTGGGATTATTCTTTTCACATAGCTGTTTTGTTTTCCCTTTGTACAAATTGTATAAACTCTTTTATTCGACGGCGTTCTCCTACCAGGACGTCAGCCTCTTGTACATAAATGCCTATTTACTGGCAAATTCAAAAATCAATACAAAAATCACTTTTCAGTTAAAATTGCCAATTGTTTTTCCTTTTCTGTTTTGTTTTGCGAAGAACGTCCAAGGTTCAATTTGTGATATATGCATTTGACACTAATTGCTAACTCATAAATATTTGCATACGAGACAAAGGATTAATTACAGGTAACATTAGAAACAGGGGCAATAATGAGTTGTCTAAGCGATCTAATTGCTCTGTCCACCAAGGTACCAAGGTAAGTTCGGCCGAAGGATGTAACCAAGATATCTTAAATCCCCAGAGAGTAAGCCAGCAAGTCAACGTACTCTCCCCAAGCAAAGTCTATAGTCAGCTTTAAGGAAGTTGGGTATCCCCGGCAGATCTCAACATTCCTCAGTGCAATATACAAACATTCTTAACAAGCATCCCCGGCATTCTTAATCTAAGATTGTTCCCCAGCGGTATATCAGACATTCAGCGGAGCCACTGCCCCAATATATCTCAAAACTTCCCCAGGAGAGTTCAGCCTGAAGATTTCCCCAAGAAAGTTTGAATCATCTCCCCAGCAGGAAGCTTATCCCCAGTAGATTCTGGAAGCTTATCCCCTACAGAACACGAACGCGTCCCCCGGCTTTATTCAAAGGTTATTTCCCTACCAGGATATAACTGGGTTATCCTCAGCCAAAAGCCACGGAAAGACCATCCTCAACAAAGTCTTCTTATCCCCAGCGGAGTCTATTAACACTTCCAACATAACAAACGGTATCCCCAGCGAAGTTACCATCAACATCTCAACAACGTACCTCTCTGCCCACAGAGTATTGTTCCCCAGCAAGATCGCTAGAGTAATTTTCTCCCCGCAGAGTAATCCATTCGCCAAGTTTATTCCCCAACGGAGTTATCTTCTCCTACCGATATTCTTGCAACCATCATCCCCAACGGAAACAACAAAGCACTATTCTTCAACATTAGCCCAGGATGTGACTTCCCGGCACCCGTCAAGGACTTACTTTCCTAGACGAAAACATACATTCATAAACATCATATTTTCATACATTATAGCATGCATATACGCATCATGAACATACAATCTCATTTATCACATCTCGCATGTCATACATCATGACATCGCACACAACTAACGTTTTGTCTTTTCAGGGCAAAAGTTAATACCAAGATGATTACCATCAACGGTCGCAACTAAAGATCCGATTCCTGTATCTCGCCAGGGTGTATCTGTTGACGATCGATACCAGATCCGATTCCTGTATCTTGCCAGGGTGTGTCTGAAGAGTTCGAGGATCCGATGCATGTATCTTGCCAGGGTGTATCCGTTGAAGACTAGCATTACCAGAACCGATTCCTGTATCTTGCCAGGGTGCGTCTGAAGAGTTTGAGGATCCGATTCCTGTATCTTGCCAGGGTGTATCCGTTGAAGACTAGCATTACCAGACCCGATTCCTGTATCTTGCCAGGGTGTGTCTGAAGAGTCCGAGGATCCGATGCCTGTATCTTGCCAGGGTGTATCCGTTGAAGACTAACATTACCAGATCTGATTCCTGTATCTTGCCAGGGTGTGTCTGAAGAGTTCGAGGATCCGATGCCTGTATCTTGCCAGGGTGTATCCGTTAAAGACTAACATTACCAGATCCGATTCCTGTATCTTGCCAGGGTGCGTCTGAAAGATTCTCTCATCGTTACTGTTGAGGTAGTAATCGCCCAAGGTTCTCTCATCGTTACTGTTGAGGTAGTAATCTCCCAAGGTTCTCTCATCGTTACTGTTGAGGTAGTAATCGCCCAAGGTTCTCTCATCGTTACTGTTGAGGTAGTAATCATCCAAGGTTCTCTCGCCGTCCCGTTGAAGGCACGTCTGAAGAGTTCAAAGATTCGATACCTGTATCCAACCAGGGTGCGTCTATATAAAGAATTTTAAAGTCAAACTCCTGTAACAGGCCAGGTAATTATCTTTCTTTTTCAGGTACGCAAGTTCTCGCTAAGGAAACTCTTACGCGATCGACACCCAGATGGCATCTATAAGCCCATCCACCTATTCATCACCTCTCAACATGGCATCTGTAAGCCCATATTCCTATCCATCAATCTCCAAATGGCATCTGTAAGCCCATTCCCCGCATCATAATGATGTCACTCTAATATGTGAGCGCAAATTTCTAGGCACTCTAGTGTTCAATCATCTTCCACCTTCAGATTACGAAAGGCACGCCAGCCAATCTACATCCTCAGGTCTAAGAAGATTGAGCAGGGGCAACTATTGTACCCCAAAATTTGCCCTCCCATATTCTTCAAGATTTGTCAAGATCAAGGTTCAAAATCTCTCAAGGGTTGCACAGTCCAATTGCCTCCTAACAGTCAAAAATTAGGGTTTTGGTTCTGGCAAAGAAATTGAAGTTTCCAAGGGTCCAATCAAGTCCCACATACCTATAAACATTGTCAAGCATCCCCATGTCAAGTTTCAAGACTCACAGCACAAAATTGCACAGTCAAAAACCTTAATTGCCCTACAGTCAACTGTAGGGGCAAAATGGTCATTTGATAGTCAAAAGTCAAAAATTTTGGTCAACATCTTATTTTGAAGCCACAAACATCATTTGATCAATTCTTGATCATGATTCTCAAAGCATGGCTCAAAAAGTCTCAAGATGCAAAAGTTTCTATTTTTGGATAGTTGAAAAAGTCAACTGCAAATTGACCAGGGCATAACTTCCACATGGTTTATCAGAAAAATTCCATCCAAAGCTCATTTTGAAGAGAGTGACATTTCCTACAACTCATCTTCACACTTCAAGTCCAAGAAATGCTCTCACAAAAAGTTATCAAACTCAACATTATAGGTCATTTTCAAAAGTCAACAAAAAGGGACTTTAAGTCAAAGACCATAACTTGATATTGGTAAATCAAAATGACATGGGACCAACGTCATTGGTTAGAGGACTTCAAGACCTTTCCAAAATGTCCAAGAACATGATCAAAGCTTAAAAATTGAGCAAGATATGCCTTGTGGAAGTTGGGAAATTTTTGGGAATTTTGAAAAGTCAACTTTGCTTTAAATGCCTCAAAATTGCTAATGGGCCTCAATTTCTTCCATGAATCATTACCCAAAGTCTATGCACGACCCATTGACATCCAAGGGAGTTATTTTATCATTTTTGATTAATTATTTGAATTATTATTATTATTAATTCACTTAATTTAAATTAAATATGATAAAAATAGCAAATCATGTTTTCCAAATCTTTTTGTGCAGCATATTCTCTCATTAAGGCCTAAATATTTCGTGTACCACATCAAGGGACCAAATCTTCCAAAATAGGCAAGTTTCTATGACAAAAAAGGATTGAAAAAGATGCTTGAAAATCAAATATTGAATCATTGAATACATGGATTTTGGGCCAGTTTTTCTAACCTAATTCAGTCACATACATAAGCACAACAAAGACCTAATGCCAAGGACAAGAAAGCTGCGCCCAAGATCAAGAACAAAACTTGCATTTTTCACTAAAAAAGTTGAAACTATTTTCATAGTTGCAGTGTGATTCAAGGTCTCAAAACTATTCCAAAGGCTTGCTGACACCACAAGGAAACTATTCCAATCGAAAACACGCTTCCATACTCAAGGAGTTGGTAGATTGAAGTCTAACTTTTCTGTAAAATTTTCATAATCGTGCTTGCATTTTCATACATTATTCATGGCTTTTAATGCTTGATTTACACTAACATGAACTCTCTGAAGCGTTTGGTGTCTTTTAATTGAATTAATATTGCCTGTATGAGGAGTTGCCATGAAAGCCGCTTAGGGTTTCAGAAGCTCCAATTTGGGGCTTTGCATATATGGAAAAATCAGGCCATGAAACCTACACCATTGAAACCAGGACCTTCCAACGAATAGAAACTAACCATCGCGCCCTTTTTCTTTTTCACTATATGCTGTTCGCTATTTTTTGCAGGTTTGACTTAGTGGGGGTTTAAAACCCCCTCTATCTATTTTATTTACAGGGAAAAAAGGAGGACGAAGCTTAGGTGTCCACACGTGAAGGGGTGGTTCAAATCCTGGCGCGCGAATTTTTGATTAACACCACTAATGAACATTTTTGCATATTATATTTCTTAGTTATCCAAATAACAGATGCGCGCGTTGGTTCAGCTGGCAATTGAAGTGGCACGCAGGTATTGGGACCTGGGTTCGATTCCCAGGTCCCTTTGTATATTTCATAATTTTTTCTCTAACATGTTCCAGCGCTGCACTCATCCAGTGGTCCACCAAACGCCTTGCTTGCTTGCCTGCCAAGTGTCCCCAGGGATCCATCCAAGGCCAGAATGTGCTGACTACCACGTACGCTAGTCAACCATCCCACATACGCACTGGAAAGTCAAGGCAGGCCCTTGCATTCTTGGGCTAAATTACTTCAACAACACCTCCATAATTGGGCCAGAAACCCCTCTTGTTTGTATTTTCTTTCCCTCTTTTTATTCTCTTTTATTTATTTTAATTATTTTAATTGTTTTAATTAATTCACCAAAATAATAACATAAAACCAAAAAAAAAATCAGAAAAGTCAAAAATAAAATATGTTTATTTAATTTTTAATTCCTTATTAGTTTTTTTTGTGAATAAATTTTAATAATCAAATTAGTTAATTTTAAGTTTTCAACTTTAATGTTTTTTTCTTAAATAAACTAAAAAAAAATGTAGAAATTAGGGTTTGTCACATTTTCATCCTTTTTCTTAAATAAATAAATAATTCCTATCATTATTATTATTAACTAATTTTGTAAATACTCTTGTAATTAAACAATTAGTAAATTAGGTTTAAATTTAAATATTTTTTCTTTAACAAATTAAAAATAGTGTAGAATTAGGGTTTCTAATAATAATTAATTTTCTTTCTTTATTTTCATTAAATACAAAAAAACATAAAAAAACAATTTCTTTTCTCATTAAATAATTAATTAACTTTCAATTTCGATTTAATTTCTTTAAAGGGTCCAACGCCCTCGCACCTTCGATTATAATCTCTTTTCGCACGTTTGCTTCTATTTTTCATTTTTAAATATTACGTATTTGCCCCAAAGCTTTGTAATAATAATTAGGACATTTACTTTCCGCACTTTTATTCAAAATCGGGTCTTTGTTAATTTGGAGATGTATAGACCCGCGCCTTGTAATAGCGTAGGACCTTTATTTTTCCGCATTTTAATTTCCGCACCCTTTAAACTGCTAATCACATGAAAGAATGAATGACCCAAATAAAATCAAGCGTAGCTCACCCAATGCATGACAAGACAAATAATAACTGAAAATGACACACAATTCACACACCACTCTTAGGGTACGCCTCACTGTTGCCTTGCCCCTCGAAACGTGGTCGTCGAGTATAGGACGTCTTAGTGAGTCCTTATGTTCCATTGATCTAGTTGCCTCGAAACAGTTGCCTCGGAACAAGTTGCCTCGAAACAAGTTGCCTCGGAATAGTTGCCTCGGAATAAAAAGATCAATGGCATAAGGGTAGCTTCTAAGGTGTCCTACTGTTGCTCGGTGGCCACACTGTCCCTAACAAACAAATTGACCCGAACACCTCCAACGGTGGTGCTACCTACCTCTCAATGGTGGGATGGCACTACCTTAAGGACATTTATAATGCCTAATTCCTTAGGGTTGGTGGATGACTCGTAGATACTTGCTCTATTCAAAAACAAAACAAAAACTCTTTTCACACCGACACTTTCAAAAAGCTTTCAAAACAACTTTTCAAACACTCTTGAGGACCGATACAAGAGTCGATCTGAAACTTTAAACGAAACTTTTTCAAACCCACTCACCTTGAAAAGCAAACAAACATTTTGAAAACACAATGAGCAAGTATCTAAGAGCCCATGGATAACCATGGATAGAAAGGGTACTAACACCTTCCCTTTCTATAAATCTACCTCCCGAACCGAGAATTAATCTCATAAGGAATTTTTCTGTGCTTTTGTCCTTTCCATATTGGAGAAAATAAAAGACGGTGGCGACTCTTGCTTCCGCGACATTTCGCGAACCAGCGTTAAACAGTCAGTTCCAGATCCACCGATCACAGCAGTCTCCCAAAAAAGCAGAGATTGCTGAAAAAACTGTTAAAGACCTCCTAGAGGCCAATTTTATTTTTGAGGCCCGATATTCAACTTGGCTCTCAAACATTGTAGTTGTTAAGAAAAATAATGGAAAATGGTGTATGTGTGTTGATTATACTGATCTCAACCGGGCATGTCCCAAAGATGCTTTTCCTTTACCTAACATCGATATGTTAGTCGACAATTCAGCCGGCTACAAAATTTTATCATTCATAGAAGCCTACTCAGGCTATAATCAAATTCCCATGGCGATGAGCGACAAACATTGCACCGCCTTCATGACCGGGTCAGGTAATTACTACTACAACGTAATTCCCTTCGGCCTAAAAAACAAAGGAACAAAGTCTTTTGCAGGAAGATCAGAGACATGCTCGATGTATACATGGACGACATAATCGTAAAATCTCGAATGGAAATATACCACTCTTCTCGCCTCAAAAGAGTTTTCGCCCAAGCAAGGTAATAAAGAATGAGATTCAACCCAGAGAAATGCACATTCGGGGTCAAGGCAGGAAAATTCCTCGATTTATATCTGATCGAGCAGGGAATTGAGGCCAACCCTGATAAATGTTGAGCATTCTCCAAGATCCCCACGCCAAGCTCAAAAAAATCCATACAAGTCTTGAACAGCATGCTCACCTCACTAACCCGCTTCGTGGTAAAGTTCATCCAGCACACACTCCCATTTTTCAAACTCTTGCATAAAGAGGCGGCTTTCGAGTGGACCGAGGAGTGCGAGAAATCCCTCTTCTACCTCAAGCAAAGCCTTTCACAACTGCATGTGTCATCACGGATAGAGAATAGGGAAACTTTGTTCCTTTATCTGGCCGTCTCCACCGAGGCTGTAAGCACGGCCCTCGTCCGCGAGACACCAGACGGGCAGAAACCAGTGTCTTTTACCAGCAAAGCCTTACAACATCCCCGAGGCCAGATATCAACAAATTGATAAAGTAGTCTTAGCCATCATAAACGCGGCGAGGAGACTCAGATATTACTTCCTGGCCCACACAGTCGTCGTACGAATAGACCAACCCGTGAGACAACTCTTAAGTCAAACAGACATGGCCAGTCGAATGCTGAAATGGTCCCTAGAGCTTTCGGAGTTCGATGTTCGATACAAGAGTAGGAAAGCCCTTAAATCCCAAGCATTGGTTGACTTCATTGTGGAGATGACCACCCACGAAACCCCTACAGATAGGAAACACTAGACCATTTTTGTGGATGGAGCTTCCAGCTCGACAAGAAGCGGAGCAGGAATCATCCTCGAAAACAAAGAGGGAATTATGATCGAACATTCGCTCGCCTTGTCGTTTCCCACGTCAAACAACCAGCCTGAATATGAGGCCATGCTCACAATATTAAGGATTTCCGAAGACCTAAGTGCCCGAGAAGTACAAATATTCACGGATTCCCAACTCGTCACATCTCAATTTCAAGGAGAATATCAGGACAAGAACGATAGCCTAATGGAATACCTGAACCTAGTCAAAGAACGGATGAAGAAGTTCGACCGGGAAGAAATCAAACACGTACCCCACGAACAAAACATGTGGGCTGACATACTTTCAAAACTCGTGAGCATAAAGAAAAAAGGTGGTAACTAATCCGTCATCCAAGAATCCCTTTCTCGTCTGAAAAATGAAAAACCCACTGCGTCACCCGAGGTAAAATCCATCGGGGGGACAGTTCGTGTTGGATGAACTCGGTATTTAATTATCTCACGTAGGGAGAATTACCTGCTGACCAAAAAGAGGCCCATGTGACCAAACAATGAGCCTGCTCTTACGTAGTGGTCAAGCATAAACTCTATCGACGGGGATTTTGCATCCCACTTCTGAAATGCATCGAGGAATCCAAAATCCCCGAGATCTTACGAGAAATCCACAAGGGAATTAACGCCTAACACTTGGGCGAAATATCTCTGGCACAAAAGGTGTTGCGAGCAGGGTATTACTGGCCCACCATGCAGAAAAACACGAAGGAGTACGTCAAAAAATGCGACAAATGTTATAGACATGCGGACATGCACCTTGCACCCCCACACGAACTCAAAACATCATCATCCCCATGGTTGTTCGCCTGGTGGAGGATTGACATCCTCAAACGGTTCATACAAGGATCATACAAAAATAAATTATTGATTGTGGTCGTTGACTATTTTACAAAGTGGATAAAAGCCGAAGCCCTAGCCAAAATCACATCACACAACATCCTTCGTTTCTACAAAAGGAACGTGCTTGCCCTATTCGGCATACCGCAAGCGCTCGAAACCAAACAACACTTCACATTAGTCGAACACCCTCAAACCAACGGGCAAGCCGAGGCCGCAAATAGAGTCATATTACAAGGACTCAAGCGCATGTTTAGTGAAGCCAAAAATGGGTGGATCAAAGATCTACACAACATCTTGTGGGATTATCGAACGACGCCACACTCGAAGACCAGCAAAACCCCGTTTTGATTAACCTATGGCACCGAAGCCATAATTCCCGTGGAAATCATGGAGCCATCCAGGCAAACTAAAGTTCCTTTAGACGAGGAACTAAATGACGAGGCCCTAAGGTAAGAGCTCGACCTGGTCAAAGAAATATGATCAGGAGTGGCTCTTTGCAAAGCCACACTGAAATAGCAGATAGCCTCGTGTCATGACACCAAAGTCATAAAACGCAAATTCTAGGTCGGCAGCCTAGTCTTGCAGAGAAATAAGAAAGATTCCCATGAAAGAAAGTTGGCTGCCAACTAGGAAGAACCGTACCGCATCTGTGGTACAACGGGAACTGGAGTCTACCACCTCTAACACCTAAGTGGAGAACCACTACCTCGACCGTGGAACGCTACAAAGCTGAAACAATATTACAACTAGGTCCCTGATAAACGGCGGGGCCCGACAGTTGACGTATCCTCTCCGACAAATGATAGGGCTCGCTCAACCACAGAAGCATGTTGAGGTGCAAATATATCCTTCAACCAATAAAGAAAGGCGGGTTTCTTTCTCATTGGTCGAACGAAACCTTAGCCCGACGGGGACACCTCGACCGAGATGCACCGTCGAAGTACCCAACAGGAAGAACACCCAACCCATGATAGGCAGTTCACGCCACGAAGTCAAGACCCCGATCGCGATCTTGACCTCGCCCATACAGACTCCCACTCTGCTTCCTTGACACATCCCAACATGTGTCGACTACAACTAAGATCGAGCACAAACCTCTACTCATCGAAATTCCACATTTCACGAAATAAATAAGTCAAGCACAACGACAATCAAATATCTAACAATATAATAGAAAGAAAAAAATAAATGCATTTACAAGAGTCGACCACGAAGGCCGACATTATCTAAATATTACAAAAATATGGGCATGCAGGCCCTGATACAAATGATTACAATTTACGGGCACGCAGGCCATAAACAAAAATAACCAAGTCATCAAGAAATTAGTAATCACTCCTCAAAGTACCCTCTTCGGTATCTCGCTCAGAAGATTCAGGAGAAGGGACTACCCTACCATCAACCACCTGAGACAAAACTCCACGGCCTTCGGTATTGAGCCCTGGATTCAACAAGGCCAACTGAACCATCGCGGTCTCCAAACCGTTAGACAATGTGTCCATACAATCCGACTAAAGGACCTAGATTCGAGCATCAAGTTCTGCATGAGTCTTCAAGCTGGCGATTCCCTGGGGCTCGTTTTCCGCGAGAAAGATGGCAGCCCTCAAATCTGCGACCTCCTTCTCAAGACTTTTCTTCTCGAGCAACAATGAGTCCCTCTCCTCAAAGACTTTAACCACCTTCTCATTTTCTTTCGCTATCTCATCAGCCTGCGCCCGAAACTTTTCCTCACCTCGCTTGAGAATAACCTTCAATTTTTGCGCTTTTTCTTGGAGAGTCATTTTCTCCAACTCTAACTTGCTCACAATAGCAAAAGAACTTGCACCCTAACTTACGATGACTATAGCCATCTATGCAACCTTCATTAGACCAACCATGCCCGAGGCCAGATGTTTCCTCCTACCTTCCTCATCGAGACTCCTGATGATGGAGGATTCACCATCAGATAGGACCAAGGGAAATCCTTCGAAGAAATCCTTCTCGATAAAGCAAAGAAGAAGGGTAAAGGTCCGAGCACCAAACCCATTGTTAGTCAAATCCACAAGCTCGCTTTCAGGATGACCCATTTTATTTCTTGATAAAGCCGCGCGTTGAGTGACATTGTGAGGCCCTGACGAACCGCTAGACCCATCCTTGACTTGTTTGAGAATAGGGCCAAGGCGCATAGGTTGGTTAGGCTTCACTAACATCTTTCTGTTCTTTTTATCTTGGGTCAATTTTAGTAAACATTCACGACGCTCGGCCATATTACCCATAAAAACAAAAACAACATGCTCGAGTCAGTACCGCTAGAAGGATATACTCGAAACAAGTTAAAAACAGAATGCAATAGAGTCACGCGGACAGAGACCCAAAAGAACCACAATGTCCTCATAGGTATGACATTCAACAAGCGCCTTGGTTTTGATCGGGCGGGCCTCTAACGTAAGTTCGCCATATTCACCAAGAAAGTTGTCTCCCTCCCTCGTCACTCACCTGGAGGGGAAGAAACCATCGACGAATCTGTTAAGAATACCGAAGGCCCCTTCATCCATGTAGCCCATGCTGTCAGCAGAAGTATGATAATGGCCAGGTCCGTGGTCGTAATGATCCCAACACCAAATGGATAGGGAACTTAGATAGCCTCTCGATCTCTTTATTCCTATCTTCTTCATAACAAACTTCTTTGTCCTCATCGACGATGGAAACTGGGTCGAACACCATGTCTACTGCTTCTTGGGATGAGGGTTGCACGACATACCACTTATCTTTAAAGTCACAGACAGGTTCCATATACATCCGGAACATCCTCTTGGATTTTTTTTTAAAACCCAACTATATTTTTCTCCCCTATACTGTCATTGAAGATGGAAAACTCTGAAGAACAAAGGAATTGTCGCCCCAATCCTCAAGTATTGGTAAGTAATCTCGAAAGCCCATATAAAAGCGATCGCATTGGGGTGAAATTAGGAGGGAACCAAGGACAAATGATTAAAGACACCTATTTGAAATAAACTGAAGGGCAGACAAAGCCCCAGATCCCTGAAGACAATCTTGGACATAGGGAAGTAATATTCCTGGAAAGACGAGCATATTCTGGTCATAGGCGTCGAGCTAAAGATCATGAAATATCTCCTGAAACCCTCTTGGTCGCAGTCATATTCGACAGTAGTGTATGCCTCCATCCTTGTATTTCTAAAGAATGAGGTTATTCCTCGAGGATCTGGCCCGACCAAGGATAATGACGGATCAGTGACAGTGTCGACCAAGTGGACACCCTCGTCGGCTACACTCGTTTCTTCTATCTCGACCTGCTCA
The DNA here is from genome assembly GCA_948472305.1 of Vicia faba. Lineage (NCBI taxonomy): Eukaryota > Viridiplantae > Streptophyta > Magnoliopsida > Fabales > Fabaceae > Vicia > Vicia faba. Next base: position 2,726 of record CATIWC010000839.1, on the reverse strand, counting down.
TTTTTCTTGACTGGTTTAAACATTTCACCTGTAAAGTAGAGGAAACCAGTGAATTCAACAGCTAAATAAAATCCACCCTTCCACCACAACACAAGTGAGTGGGGGTTGCTACGACCAAACCAGGTCGGTGAACCCTCGTTCAGTAAAAGCAAACAAACTCGTGTGTGCCACGAGGAGAATATAGATCTCTCGAGCAACCTCATGAATGCCATGATGAGAATGTGAATCTCTCGAGCAACCTCGTAAAGGTGACGAGGATAAGATGAATCTCCCGAGCAATCCCACGAACATTGCGAGGAGAGGATGAACTCCCCGAGCAATTTCATGAGTTCTGCAGGGAGCTGATGAATTTCACGAGCCATTTTGTGAGTATCACGAAGAGAGGTATGAATATCCTAAGTAAAAATCCCCGGGATAGTGAAATTCATCAGGAAATCCATGAGATTTGTCAAAAACCCAGCTATAAATAAGAGTAATCTCTGAAAAACACTTACTTGATTAGGGTTGATAGAGATTCTGCGGAGGAAGCTATAGCGACGCTCACGGTTGGAGAAGGAAATTGAGGGCAGTAGAAAACTGAGGACAGTAGGGATAAAGGAGAGAACGAGAACTTGGAAACGTTACAAATGAGCCCTTAGGCGCTATTTATAAGGTTGGCACGGAAGATGAAGCGTCGTGTCGAACAGCGTATCAACTATTCATCTCTCTGCCACCCACGTGTTCAGGGTAATAATGACCCCTACTCCTTAGGCCATCATTTTATCCCAAAATCTACACCACGTGGATTATGAAGTAAACATCCCGCAAACTTTCGTCTCGCCACAAGTCGAGTAGGAGATAAATTTTCTCCGTGAACACACTCTAGTATCCACTCGAGTAATCGCGTATAAAAACAACCCCGTCCCTGACGTGATAGGGGACCCCGACGAAACTATGCTCACCATACATGGAAGTTAGTCTTAAGTCATAACTCCTTTCCTCAAGAGCAACAACTTGGAGGGATCCCGTTCTGGACTGGGCCTGCACTTTGTCGGAACATCATACAAAGCCCAATCCAACTATGTTGTCGGAGAAAACCAGCAGGAGAGAGTCTGCCCTTGACAATGTCGACCAGGATATGTCCTCCGGGGATAACCTATGCGCATAATTGACGAGGAGGACCGAAGACACTCAAGAGGTCCTCGCGAGCACCCTCCTCGTAGGGAAGGCACCCAACGCCCCCGAATGTCACAGAATCCTCTTGACCTCGAAAGGACTGTATCCATGTCCTCCTTATAATTCGAAGGAGTCCATTCAGGTTGAGGACCACCTGCTAGCCTCCACTACAGACGTAGGACCTGACTGTCTCCATTTTGGCCTGCTTGGTCAGCCTAACAATAGGGACCATGGCCCAATGCAGGGGGCTATAAATACCCTCTCACTTGAGAGGGTCAAGTATTCATTCCTTCACCCATACTCTCATGCTTTACTTGCACTTACTTTGAACCTTAGTTTGGCATCTGAGTGTCTTACAGATATCCCCCCACTTCATATTCAACCACTGCTCGACTTTAAGCTCACGGACCTTGACAATCCCTTCTAATCAGGTATGATCAGTATTCATCAATAATACGCAGGTGAGTCACCAAGTGCAATACGCCTTCTTGAACACACTAGCCACTTGGCAAAAGCGTAATTGTATTTCCTATGTGGCACCATTAGATGTGAGTCCTAAGTGATATTGTCTACATGGCTTCACGATCCCATCATATCAAGCATGCCGACGAGTATCTAAGAGGGTATATACCATAAAGTCCCTCGCTTGCGTTCATCACAATGGTAGCTCAGGTGTGTATGACATACTGAGGTTCTGATGTTTACCACTTGGTGAAGACGCCTTTCTCTTGGCTGGCACAAACACATCACAACGGTATTTCTCCATCATAAGTGGTTTACCACCTAAAAGAAGGTCTACTCCGATTCAAGCATATTTACAAATTATTACAATCATATCGTGTCATACGGAAATACATCCAAACGTTCAACCGGAATGACGGGCATCCATAGTTGTTCATACAATTTCATTTATCACATAATGCATTTTATCATATACATGTATCAAGCATACGTAATTGACATTTGAACAATCAAATGAACAAACACAACATCATGCATTTCCCAACATTATTCCATATAATGCATTTCCAACTATCACATGTATCAATCATACCTATCCATTAATAGGAGCATGACATAGCTTTTCAAGCATATTTAACTCTACACATAATCATGTATAATCGTAATCCAATCGTAGTTGTACATATTCATGTCATAAACGAATAATGATTACACAAGGATATATATATATATATATATATATATATATATATATATATATATATATATATATATATATATATATATACACACACATTACACATTATGTTTCCAAACCATCATTGAGACCAAGGAGGCGTCCAACAATACGCGCTACGGTACGGGATTGCACTAAAGGCGTTCAATTAGCACATTTTTGTCCTGGAGGGCACGCTGAGAGGAGCCTCCCGCGCTAAGCGCGCTTTGTAAAATTATTGAATTTTTCAAGCCCGGGAGGGAACGCTAAGCGGGATCATCGCGCTAAGCGCGATCTGTGAATTTCCCAAATTCAACTCTCAAGAGGGTGTGCTAAGCGCGACCCCGCGCGCTAAGCATGGTCTACGATTTGCAGAAAAACCAAAATGATATCA